>CM035142.1:62808169-63408169 GCA_020205605.1 Panax ginseng | reverse complement strand
ACTTTAATTTCCACATGATTTGGTGTTCACTATTCAAACATTATATAGCTATCTACCCATAATCAATGAAAGCATTAATAATTAGAAATAAATCCTCTCCTTAAGGAGTTACATCGAAAGAATACATAAATCCCAGGTCATACTAACCTTAAATCTTAACTGCGAAAAACATAAATAATTAATCATCTTACACATCATTAACATAAGTCTAAAACATAAATTCAATATCACATAAAACAACAAGTCTTCATCACTTGTTAATCTTGCCCTTGCCTTTGCTAGTTATTATTACGCAAGAGTGAGCATGATTTCCCACAAGTATAAAAATGAAATAACAATATATAATAACATGCGAGTGAATCAAGGACTTCTGAAATAAAATTCAACCTTTGAATCAAGAATGAATAACAAGAATTCAAAAGATTTCTGAGGGTCATAAGACCTTGAACTATGTCCTAGGTTATCAAGGGTTATACTTAAAACCTTTAACAGTCATAAGACTATGGACTCTTCTACTCGTACTTAGGGGGATCAGCCCTTAGTACCATACTGTGCACAATATCTTAACGTTAACGCCTAATTAATCCCTATATAGGGTTGTTCATCTCAGGTTGACATTAGAGTCCGCACCAAAGGAAGTTTGATTTGGATAAATCAATAAGAGTTCTGAAATTTAGAACGTTCATCAACTATGGGCTAGTCGAATCAAATAAGGTTCACTAGTCTAATATGGTTCAACAATAAATAATATTTAAATTGAATAACAATCTCAAGAGGTATACAATAGAACAAGTATTGTATAACAGAATCATACTTTGAAAAGATAAATAATCTTCAATATAACAATTTGAACTTGATTTAATAATAGCGAGAATTTACCAAATTGTAATTTATAAACTTGAATAATGATAACAAGTAGGGTTAGGAAACTTGCCTCGCAAGTAGGCTAAACGATTACTACTTAATTTCACCACAAATCCTACACACATACCATATGTATTCACGACATTCATTAGTTACATTTTACTTAATTATTTAATATAAACTCCACTTTATTTAACAAATCATTACCCTTCTAATTTAATTACTTAATTAAATTAGAATATTTTCATTCTCTTACTATTATTACACTCGAATAAATTATTTCATAATAATTTCCATCGAATATTTATTTTATTCCATAAATATTTCAACTAAAATATTTATTTTATTTGATAAATATTTTAATAATAATTTCCATCAAATATTTATTTTATTCAATAAATATCTCAATTAAAATATTTACTTTATTTTATAATAATTTTCATCGAATATTTTTTTATTCCATAAATATCTCAATTAAAATATTTAATTTAATTTATAAATATTTTAGTAATAATTTTCATCGAATATTTATTTATTTATTTATTATTTTTATTTTTTATTTTTGCCCGTCGGGGCGTGGTAATTTAGTTTGGTAATGCTCGCCGGGGGTGAGGTTACCCAGACTCAGTTTCTGCAGTTTCTGCAGTTCGCGAACATAACAAGGCTAAATTAGGCCAAAAATCACTCACAAGTAAAATTATACGTTCTGTGAAGAACACAGAATATGGCCATAACTTCCAATTAGTTTATTTTTACACGAAATTAGACATGCCCAAACACTATAATACATATATGATCACTACTTAATCCTTCTAGTATGGTTTTAACATGTTAAAACACATAATTTGCAGAATCAACACATGTAATTTACTGTTCTTGGTGTTTTTGAAAGTTTTGAATACAGAACATGAAAATCAACAATACGGATTCGTTATAACACCGAATCCGTTTATTTGAAGTTTGGTCTCTTCATTTTAATATGCATAATTATATACAGGTATAAAATTTATGACACAAAATATGTTTGACGTATTAAATTTGCGAGTAAGGGCCATATGGCCATATTTCTATACTCTGTAATTTTACAGCAACAATATACGACATATATTTTATGAAACTGATGTTATGGTTCATACAACATAGTAAAAACATACTATGTTAATCAATATAACACATATATGTGTAAATTTATAATACAACTTATGTTTATCGTGTTAAATTTGGTATGTAAGGCCATATGGCCATATTTCATACTCTATAATTTTGAAGCAACAATATACGACATATTTTATGAAACTGATGATATGGAAATCTACAATATATAGTAAAAACATGCTATGTTAACATATTATCACATATATATCCACATAATCAATACAATTTCCAATTACAATATATAGTAAAAACATGCTATGTTTTGCCGCGTAATTTGGTATGGACATATTTCCCTGTTTCAACTCCAGAAACTGGACCTCCATTTGGTTCTGCGAGCTGGTCGGAAAATATATTTCGAAAAACATCTCCTTGAACCTCTCCCGGGTAATCACACCTTCACCTCCCTGGACCTTATTTGTTTTCCACCAATAAGCGGCAGTTTGACATGCATTTAACGTCACGTGGCGGTTTTACAGTCCTCTCTGACTCTGGCGATGTCAAAAACTTTTTCCATTTACATAACCCACGTTTGAGCCTCGATCGGGTTCATGGAGTCTTTAAACTCTGGCGGTCCCACTGCCTTGAAATCCTTAAATGTCATGTTCGGTGGAGCTTGAAGTGGATTATTCATCGCTCCAGCTAGTAAGTTCACCAACTGTTGAACAGGGTCAACATTGGCGTTGTTATTGTTATTATTCGTTGACCCTTCCTAGGCTGGTCGACGATTTGGTCGTCTTCTCGGCAGCTTGTTTCTGATAAGAATATACGCTTATTAGGTCTTTATTCATTTCTTTAAATATTTAAGGCTTAACTAAAACATTTAAACATAATCACTTAACACATTATCTCAATAAACCCTGATATATTTATTCAAATCAAAAGTTTTAACATTAAACGATAACATCACTGCTATTTACATCAACTATCCCGAGATAAAGAATCTATAGGATATAAAACATTAAAATATTCCTTTATTTATAAACACATCGGAATTTACATCTAACACGAGATAAGTTTTTCACATATTTAAACAAATCATATCTTCGCTTCTGTTAAAGTATTTGAATAACCTTACTACGTTCCTCTTCCATGATGCGGGACATCAAATAAAGCGATCTAAGCATATATCGATGGTAGTCCTTTAAACTGGATTGGGTACCTCATAACTTGATCCTGGGCCTCATTCATTGCATTTTGAAGTGTAGAGTACGTCTCCCCAAGCTTAGCCTTCTTCGCATGACAATCCTCTTCTGCAAGATCAGCATGACGTGATTCTCTTACCCACCCCTCCTCTGCTATGGTCAGTCTTTCTGAGCTCTCTTTCAGTTCCTTCTTCAACTTTTCTATTTATTCAGACTTCTCCTCGGTTTGACCCTTCTTGTGAACCAAATCCCACTCCACGTTCCCTAGACGTGTGTGAAGAGTCACAACCTCCCTATCCTACGCTTTCGATGGTAATCTCTTTGAATAATCGCCCGCTTCGATCGAGATCACGAGCGAGTGTCACGTAACTCTACGTTACGGTCATATAACTCGTCGTACATCTCAGCATCAATGGAGTTCGGTGGGAACTCCTCTTCTTCCTCTTCCTCTTCAGGATCCTCCTCTAGATCAGCCTCAGGCTCATGTTCCTGACCAACAAAAGTGATCAATGGAGATGGCTCTCTCTGTGCCAACTGCTCCCTGACGACATGAATGTCTCGGGGCTCCTCCTCTGTAGGTACTCGGGGTTCCTCCTCCCCAGCTCGACTAGCTCCTCCAACATCCGACATCCTAACAACACAATTTCAAGTTTCAGTTACTAAATAGTACTAGTGAGCACATAATTTAACACATAAGCACATAAAGTCTTTTATTATCTTCAATGAATTAAGAAATTCATTTCTTAGAACTCGATAAGAGTTTTCCATCACTATATTTTTCCTATAAGGCTACTACCTAAGGTTGTTTCCCCACCTAAGGTTCATAACCTACAGCTTTGATACCAACCTGTGACACCCCCAAATCCGGGTACTTCAATTTTCACATGATTTGGTGTTCACTATTCAAACATCATATATCTATCTACCCATAATCAATAAAAGCATTAATAATTAGAAATAAATCCTCTCCTTAAGGAGTTACATCGAAAGAATACATAAATCCCAGGTCATACTAACCTTAAATCTTTACTGCGGAAAACATAAATAATTAATCATCTTACACATCATTAACATAATTCTAAAACATAAATTCAATATCACATAAAACAACAAGTCTTCGTCACTTGTTAATCTTGTTAGGTTTGTAATATTCATGAACGCAATCAAATTGCACAAAATAAGCGGAAACGTGAAAAATCAGAGTTTTAAATTTTTACAAACCATATACCCGGATCATCCTTTATGCGCAATTATTAATTAAACGAAAAGATAAAGAATGAGAATCATACCATTAAAGATTCGTTATAACACCGAATCCGTTCATTTGAAGTTTGGTCTCTTCATTTTAATATGCATAATTATATACATGTATAAAATTTATGACAATATATGCTTGACGTATTAAATTTGCGAGTAAGGGCCATATGGCCATATTTCTATACTCTGTAATTTTACAACAACAATATCGACATATATTTTATGGCCCGATGTTATGGTTCATACAATATAGTAAAAAAATACTACGTTAATCATATTAACACATATATGTGTAAATTTATAATACAACTTATGATTATCGTGTTAAATTTGGTATGTAAGGCCATATGGCCATATTTCTACTACTGTAATTTTGAAGCAACAATATCGGCATATTTTATGAAGGCGATGATATGGAAATCTACAATATATATTAAAAACATGTTATGCTAACATATTATCACATATATATCCACATAATCAATACAATTTCCAATTACTGAGATTTTAACCGAACTTGAAAGCCATTTTCATGAAAACTATTAAATGACGTGAATAAAACAAACTGGGTTGAAGAGATTACCCAAAGCGTAGATGAGTAGTGATGAAACCCTTATCAATTAATTCTTCAATCACACAACTCACAAATTCCCTCAACAATTTCTCAATCTCTCTCTGTGATTTGCTTTTGCGGACTTAGAAAATAAAAGACTTAATCAAAATAAAAGAAGATGTATTAATTTTATAAAAGAACTGAGCGCAGAGTGGTGGTCAGTTAACCCATCATGGGTTAACTGCTACTAACTTCCCTTAGGGCCTCGTTTGGCTGACAATAATAGACTACACAACCATTTAATTTAATTATTCTCTTATACTATAGTTTAAAACATGTCACACCCAAATTACACAATAAAATCAAATATAATTAAATTAATTTACCACACTTGCATCAATTAATTATTAAATCTAATAATTAAATCATCAAAAATATTTATTTAATTTAGTAAATATTAAAATTAAATTACAAAATCTTGTTTGTCATATCTTTCCCCCCTTAAAAGGATTCTGTCCCTAGAATAACGACTTAATAAATTCGACCCGTTACATTCTCTCCCCCTACAAAGATTATGTCCCCAGAATCGCTTACACATAATTTAAGTAAATAAATGAGGGTAATTCTCATCATATTCTCTTCGAGTTTCCACGTAGCTTCTTCAGCGTCGTGGTTCCTCCAAATTACCTTAACAGAAGGTATTACTTTATTTCTGAGAACTTGTTATTTTCTGTCGACAATTTGAATAGGAATTTCTTCGTAAGATAAGTCTTTTTCAAAATGTAGGGGTTCGTATTCAATTACATGCTTGTAATCGGTTTTGTAGGGTCATAATAGAAAAACATGGAAGACGTTGTGGACATTCTCGAGTGCTAGAGGTAAGGCTACCTCATACGCAACTTCTCCGATCCTTCGCAGTACTTCAAAAGGACCAATAAATCTTGGGCTTAATTTCCTTTCTTCCAAACTGATCTTCCCCTTCTAGGGAGAGACCTTCAAGAACACATAACTACCCGATTCAACCTCAACATTTTTACGATGTGGATCGGCGTATTTCTTCTGTCTATCTTGAGCTGCTACCAGTCTTGTTTGGATCACTTTGACTATTTCTACTATTTGCTGTACTAATTTTGGGCTTAGTAATTGTCTCGCCAACTTAATCGCAGTATAGCGAAGTTCTGCACTTTCTGCCGTATAACGCTTCATAAGGCGACATGCAAATACTAGCGTGGTAACTGTTGTTGTAGCTGAACTCTACGAGCGGTAGGTGATCATCCCAATTTCCTTTAAAAGTCCATCACATAGGCTCTTAGCATATCTTCTAATGTCTGAATCGTTCTTTTGCTATGTCTATATGTCTGCGGGTGATATGTTGTACTCATTCGCAATTACGTACCCATGCATTCTTGTAGACGTTTCTAGAAGTTTGATGTAAAGCGTGGATCTCTATCGGAAACAATTGACACCGAAACTCTGTGCCTCGAAACAATCTCTTTCACATATAACCTTGCCAACTGATCTAAGTTGAATCTGATTTTGATCGGAAGGAAGTGTGCGAATTTCGTCAATCGGTCAACGATAACCCATACTGCGTCATAGCCTTTATGAGTTGTCGGAAGGCCAACCACGAAGTCCATTGTAATATGTTCCCATTTCCATTCTGGAATCTCTAAAGGTTGTAGTAACCCACTCGGCCTCTGATGTTCTGCTTTCACTGTCGACGTCGGAATTTTTAGGTGTCCCTTTCCGTTACTTGTTCTTTGGTGGTCTCATTTTAGGTGAGATTTATTTGAAAAAATAAGTGAAAAAGGTTCGACATGTATAATGTCGACGATGGAATTTATGTTAATTAAGTCGTGATTGGTTTTTTAAATGGTTGTACCAACACAACCGAGAAAAGGTTTGCACAATGACCCGATGATGTGAAAGCGATATCTGGTCGGCTAAAACCGAGATTCGTTTAGGGTCAGGGGACTTGGTTGTCTTGAGGGGGAAGGTGTTAGGCACCCCAGACATCCATCATTACCAGTGATGACCGCCTCTTTTCAAGAAACTATTATCTGAGTGTGTGTGTGTGTGTGTGGGTCAATGTGCTGTTATATGAAAGTTGTATGAGGCCTCTTTCGAACCTATATACACAGGATTTGAATTTATGTAAAAATTCATTTTTTAGCAAGATATGGCAATGATGTTTTATATAAGAGGTTTTTCAAACCCTGCTGCTCAATAGGAATTAAGACCTTTTACACTCCCATTTTTATTAAGTGGTAATTTGGATTGATTTTATTTGTGAATCGAAGCATCCGTTCGAAAATAATATATAAAAAATAATGCCGACTTCTCAAATGCGTATGGAAACCATCGAGAAATCTGGACATCGCAGAATAATTTACAAAGTACTACAACGGTGAAAATGTCCATCACGGGAACCGAATCTAGATCCAATGAGATGAATTTGTGATCACATGATTCTAAGTATACGAGAATATTGCAATTTGTATAAAAGCAATAAGCAGGTATATATATAAAAGCGATAAATATATATATACAAACAGGATCACCAACCACGAAGCACCTCCATGGGGGATCAGAAATATAAATAAAGCTATAGATACGGTCAACCGCCACGAAGGAAACTCCAGGCGGGATAGAATGTAAATAAAGCTATAAATGCGGTCAACTGCCACGAAGTAAACTCAAAGGCGTGAATGAAATGAAATGTAAAAGCTATAAAAACTATCAAGCGCCACGAAGGGAACTCAGCGAGGACAAAACAAATATATATATATATATATATATATATATATATATATATATATATATATATATAAAAAGCAATAAGCGCACTGGATGTAAAATTAGGGCTCATCGAACATAGTTCGAACCACGATTCATATATATAAGTATATATATATAAAAGCGAGTAAACGTGCAGATCAGAAGTCTAGGCTCATCGAACAAAAGTCAGGACACACGGTTGATATATATAAGTATATATATATATATATATATATATATATATATATATATAAGCGAATAACGCACTGCATCAAGTTCAGGCTCATCGAACAAAGTCAGACACACGGTTGATATATATATATATATATATATATATATATATATATATATATATATATATAAAAGCGAATAACGCACTGAATAGAAGTTCAGGCTCATCGAACAAAGTCCCACACACAGTTGATATATATAAGTATATATATATATATATATATATATATATATATATATATATATATATATATAAAAGCGAATAAGCGCACTGCATCAAAGTCTAGGCTCATCGAACAAAGTCCAAGCGGAAAATTAATATATATATATATATATATATATATATATATATATATATATATATATATATATATATTAAAGTAGTAAACGCTCTCGCATCAAGTTCAGGCTCAATCGAGGCATAACTCGATAATGTTAGTCAATATATATATATATATATATATATATATATATATATATATATATATATACAGATGGAAGGAAACCACGGATGAGAAGTCCTGAAAGCAAAAGCAAGCAACAACGACTCTCGGCGTGTAGAAGGGTGTGCAAAGATGAAGAGAAAGACTCTAAAGTGTGTGAGAAGGCTTACGGTTGGTGATAAAAGGGCTTCTATATCTTTAGAGTGGGTAAACCTTTGGGCTTTTGTGGGTACAAAAGAGGCTATATATGAGCTCACAGTGTTTGAAAGTGGGAAAATACCTTTGTATGGCGAGTGTAGAGCAAATTAATGAGGGTTTCCAAGTCTTTTTCTCTTAGAAAATCAAAGCACCCCAAGCCCCATATTTATAGAGGTGGGAGCCATGAGGTCTTGTAATAACGAGAGATTTCCTAAATAAAATAAATAAGAAAATTTGCGTATAATTTTTTTTTATTTAATAGCGAGAATAAGTGAGCGATAAATACGAATATATTTATTTCTTTAAAAATTAGAAATAATTTTGGAATTATTAATTACTACAAATTATATTTTATGGTAATTAATTTACATGGCGAAATATTTTTATTAATTATTTTCCATGATAACATGATTGGAAATAATATATGAAGTGATAATTGGAATTATATAATAAATATTTTATTATATGATTTGTTGAGAATAATTAAGTTAACTATTTTAACTTGATTCTTGATGTTGTGTAAGAAAGAAGTCGGGATATGAGATCAAACCACGAATTGGGATTGTGATCAAGAGATGAGAATAATAATATTATATTATTGTTATAATGATTTTTCTGATACAATAATTATGTCTGTGTATGTATGTGAAGACGAGATAATATTGAATTGATAGCGATCGATTAGGTCATAGCATATTACCTATTTGTGAAACCCTAATTATTAAACTCGATTCTGAGATATGGTGAGTAGTATTTGTGTATATGAAGGTTCTTTGTGTATAAGATGTCGGTAATTAGAAGAAAACCCTAATTCTTGTTGTATGTTGATAATTAGGACAAACCCTAATTATTACAACCCTAATCGGTTGAAGTTAGAAACCAAGTAACATTGTCTTAGAACATACACAGATAATTAGAGAACCCTAATGGTCAATTAGAAACCCTAATTGATGGCGTTAAGAAACCCTAATTAGAAAATCCTAATTTTCTATAGAAAACCCTAATTTAAAATTATCGGTTTTAATTACGATGTTAATGTATAAATGTTTTAACTTACCAAAGGATGAAAAGTAATTGGTAAATGATAAAATTACCATCTAGTGATTAAATATTACATTTAATTGCCATGTACAAGAATGCCCATGAAATTATATATGAAATTACCAAAATGCCCTTTTGGTTTATTAGTGTATTATTAGTAGCATTGTTGCTAGAATCTTTTGCAAAAGCTAGCCAACCACCACCTTCTAGAATTCCCTCATGCTACTATACCATTACACCTCAATTATACCAACCAATTTAGCATCAAGGCAATTAATTTGGCTTATAAATAGATTGGAAAGTTAACATTATTTTGCACACTAAAATTTCACAAACTCTCTAGACAAACTCTCTCAACCTCTAGCCAACGAAATTATCTAGCATATCAGTCCCTAAACAAAGCCCAACCATCACAAACAACAAATCAGAAGCATCAAGAAGCCAGAAATCAAAAATCAAGCTTGAAAAGGTAGGAAATCCTAAATTATAGAAATCCTTGATTCGATGTTAATTGATGCAATTGATTGTTTAAAATAGTGTAATAGAGAGTCTATTAATGTTACAGGTTGTAAAATCATGAACCCATAACATCAAAGTGCATGCAATTTGAAGATTTGAGCAAGTTGGAAAAACCGAGATTACATTATTTTTCACCAAATGTGGAGAGGCTATAACTCTTTGGTCGATCACGAGTTTTGTTGTTTAAAAGTTGTTATAGGTAGCCTAATATGTGGTCTTTAAACTCCAAAAGGAATCAGGTCTATATCTATTGTAGATCGGGATTTATAAGCGGTCAAAGTGGGTTGGTAAAGGCATTATTATTTATTTTTCAAACCGAGGAAAATATTCTAAGTGTCAAAATTTTTTTTTGGAAAATGTCGAAGCCTTATATCTCGGTCATCTTTAATGTGTTTTGTGTTATAAAGGTTGATATGTGTAGCTTGTTATGTGGTATTTAACCTCCAAAACGAATCAGGTCCATATATATTACGGATTAAGAGTTATTTAAGGTCAAAGTGGGTTGTGGCATTGACGAAAAAATTTCAGGCGACCCGAAATTTTCTAAGTGTTAATTTTTTGACAAATTTTGACCATACTTTAGATGCTCTATTTCTTGTTGTTATGATGATGTTAAGTGTTAGAGTTGTAGTCCTACATGTTGTCTACACACTTTGGAATTGATAGATCACATAAGCGTTATACGATCATCAAGTTATAGAGGTCCAAAGTAGGCACCTCGAGCTATTCTTCGTGAAGAACAACTTTGGTAACTACTTTGATGGCTGATTTATCCCAGATCGATGTTTGTTTAGAGGTTATGATTGTTGGATCTTGTAGTCTTGTATTTCCTCTACAAAACCCAATTTATAGATTGTCCAAATTCGTTAAGATGAGAGAGTTATTCACGGTCAAAGTAGGACACTCGGTTACGCCTTATGAAGATCAGGTAGGCTCAAGAACACCTATAGCGACACTTACATCACTATAGGGGCCTTTAATGACGATTTTAATTATTTTAATTTCGATTTTTTAGAAAAATGATTTAAAAATTAGAAAAATTAGATTTTAATTATTAAAATACTAAATAAATTATGAAAAATTATTTTAAAATCTGAAAAATAGTTTTTAATTATTTTGAGTATATTTCATAAATATTTAATATTTTTGAAATATAAAAGGTATTTATTTATTTAATTATAATATTAAATAAATGATTTAAAAATAGTTTTAATTCATGAAAAATCATGAAAAATTATTTTATGGTATAAGAAAATATTTTGAGTTATTTTTCATGACTTTTAATATTTTGTGATGAATTTCATTAATTAATTATATATTAATGATATTAAAGTTATTTAATGATTATATTAAATAATTTAGTTTAAAAATGATTTTAATATTATAAAAATCATTTTAAATGAAATTAAGGTATTTAAAAATATTTTAAGTTATAAAATATAACTTTTAATATTTAAAGGATAATTTCATTAATAATTTAATATTAATGATATTAAGATAATGATAATGATATTTAGTTAATGATTTGTGATATTAAGTTTATTTAATATTTATATTAAATAAATAGTTTAAAAATGGTTTTATTTATTTAAAATCATTTAAAGAGGATATTAAGGATTTAAAAATATTTTAAGTTATAATTAATGACTTTTAATATTTGGATAAATAGTACATTAATATTTAAATATTAATGATAATTATTTAAAAATGATTTTAATTATTTTAAAAATCATTTTAAGGGTATTATAAATGTTTTAAAAATAGTTTGAGTTATTATAAATAACTTTTATATTTTGGCAATAGTTTCATTAATAATTTAATATAAATTAATTATTAATGATAATGAAATTGTTTAATGTTTAAGTCATTTAATTATGATTAGATGTTTGAAAGTTATAATTAGGCCAAACTAAGTGACTTGAGAACCGATTATGAAGTCGAGATTTGATGAAGAGCACCCATAGTAACAGTTATATCACTATAAGCCCTTTAATTCTGATTTGAATTATTTTAAATTTTTCAATTTCGGAAATTTGAAAATGATTAAAAGTAAAATGTCCGATATTTACATATGTTGAGGTATAGAATAAGAGTCTTAGACTTAGTATTTGCGATAAAAGGCGTCGTCAGACGCCAACAAATGCGGACCTATAATAGAAAGAAAAGGACTTGTAAGAACATGGATGAAATATTTGAAAATGTATAAAAGTATAGAATAGAAAGTATGATCACTGCGATTATGTGATGGCGTGATTAGACTATGTCTTGTGCCGTAATTAACGATTACTATGTGTTATGATATATTATTCTAATCGAGCGAATGACCGCTTATTGATAGGTTGTGATAAAGAGATAAAACCTAAGTTGAGATTTGTAATCGACCAAATCGAAGAGCAAGTATCTTACCTTTGCATTTCCTTTATGCAATGGACATGAGTAAGAAGTTTGAATATTTCTATTCTGTCTGATTATATGCGCTTTGATTATCAACATGTTAGCTCGGATATATATTACATTAAGTTGATTTCTAAATGGTTATACAAGTGTCCCCACTTGGATAATCATAGCATTTATTCACATGTTGATACACTTTTTCAATTACCCGTATACATATATGTTGAATTACATATTATTGTTGAGCAAGATTAAAACCTTTGGGTTTGGAACCGGGCATGTATGAACATCCAGATAATGGGAAAATTTTTATCTTGCTTGGTGACAAAAGGGTGAGCGATGAATTTCGTTCAAGTTATGTAGTATTGATCAATCTACAGGTACAAGCAGGGGTGATCACCCTCCGTGCTTCGTAAGTTATGACGGTTTCTTTGATGAATTTACGCTAAACCTTTTCGAAAATGAAAAACCATGTTCATAGTATGTTTCTTAAACCCTATTCATGGGTGGAGCCTAATTTCAAGAAATTGAAAGAGAATTGTTATGTGAATTTTTATCAAGTCTGATTACTTCACAACTTTCGATTCGTTGTAGAAGTGTTATGGAAAGAGAATACTTATATTCTTTTGACTTATATATATAATTGCTATTACTTCTTTGGGCACTCAAATGCTCATCCTTGCTTAAATTAAATGTTTTCGATTCACGTCTGACGATCGACTGAAGGCTCGAGCACGAACAAGGGAAAAGAAAAGCTATTGAATGAGATTTAGTATGAGTTAATGGTTATAGTTAGTAAAGACAATGGAATCTATTATCGGATATTATAAGGAATGTATTTGAAGGTGGCGTGCTGGGGAAGTAAACTTTGATGTATGTAAATTAAGTTGAATGTATTATTATTTAGTATTATTGACTTAAAGAAATGGTATCGTGGAGAAGCAGAGTTCGGGTTTCAAGTATCCGGATTTGGGGTCGCATACAGGTTGGTATCAAAGGCATGAGGTTATAAGCGTTAGGAATGCGAAACCTAGGTTATAACCTTAGTAGAATGGATAACGAAAGTTAAGATAGATATTCAATGGACGAAGAACTCTGGTGAAGAATTATAACCTTAGTAGAATGGATAACGAAAGTTAAGATAAATATTCAATGGATGAAGAACTCTGGTGAAGAATTATAACCTTAGTAGAATGGAGGACGAAAGTTAAGATAAATATTCAGTGAACCAGGAGACGAAGTACTCTGGTGAGAAGTTATAGGCTATGATGAGTTGAAGAGATTCATCGAGTTTTAGTGGTACTAAATAAAATATTCCTTCATTTTATCGATGAATATATTTTATTTCGGTACTAATGTTGTCTCGTTTATTGTGGTCATAGGATGGATGACGAAAGTTAAAATAGTAATTCCTTGACCCGAGGCGATGGACTCTAGCGAGGAGGAGTACAGATAGTGAGATGATAAGAGATTTGATAGTTAGGAGCAGCGACTTAAGGGTTAGAAATTTGGCGGTAGGAGGTACGAATCGTACTCTCAGATTTTGGAGCAATGAATACAAGGACGTTTGCTCACCGAACTGAGATGGAGTTAGCGAGATTACGAGGAGGTTGGAGCAGAGGAGATCTGGATAGGGCAGTTGAAGGTTGAGATAGAAGCCAAAGACACGGGATATATACCTTGGAAGCGGGCTTTAGACATCGCCTTTATGCGATTCGATGCAGATTGGATGGGCTGCCTTTGGCGAGAAAGAGATAAGCGTTGATGAGAATTGAATAAATTTATCGTCAAACAAAATAAGAGACAATGTATATAAAACTCTTGATTCTTTGTGTGTATATACTATATATTAATCAGGGTAACTTATGTATGTAGATATACGGTGGAAAAGATATGTGGAATAAGAAGGATCGAGATCCATACCCCAGAGCTAATATCGAGGCCAGCAATTTGAAATAGAAGCTTACCAAGAACCCAAATCGGACGAGGTGGCTATAGTGGAAAGCGTAGTATCGGATCGAGAAATGGTGGATTTGACGGATAGTGATTCGGACACTAAAGTTGAAGGCGCTCAAGCATCAGCGAAAGTCTGAGGATCACGGAGAACAAGGTTTCTTCACTAGAAAGGTTGTGGGAGATAGAAAAGTTGCTTAATATTCAAGCTGCGAAAAGCATTAAAAGAAACAATGGAAGAGCAAGATAAGCTCAAAATCCAAATTGACGGATGGGAGCCTCAAGCAACACATCGTGTTCGACTCCAGAGAGGTAAAGGGAAAATAAAGGTAGAAGATCGACTTAGGGAAAACTGATAAGAAGAAAGGGAAGAAGATATGTTATATTTGCGGTTTGTGAGGGACATACCTCTCCTCATTGCCCCAACTATAAGAAAGGTGGATGTTTTAATTGTGGAATGGAAGGACATCGGCGAATGAATGTCAGAGAAGAAAGGCTTGGTAGATAAGTAGTATGGGTTATGTTATGTAATATGTGTGATAAGTAATGAACTATTTTCAACTTTTATGTTGGTCAAGATTTTAAATCCCGACTGTTGTAGTCACAAAGGGATAACTGATGTTTAAAGCAATATGTGTTATGGTATATTAAGTTCTATTAATGTGAGGTGCTATGGTTGGAAGTACCATGAGTGTCACAAGTTGGATTAATGAATTAAGTTGTTATAAAAGTAGCGCAGATATTTATACGAATATTGGTTAATATAGTAAACCAAGTTTCAAATCAATATTTTGATTAAATGATTATTTGAGTAGAAAATTTTGTGTTATATGTCGAGCGTATCGATGAGGCTTAGAATGTAAGGAAATGAAGAATAATTTATGATTATGTCACCGAGACGAAAGCGAAAACCGGTATAGCGGAAGATCAACGGATAATTGAATGTCGAACACCAAAGACTTTAAGGCAATCCTATTTCTAGGGTATAGAGGATTAAGTGACTCGATAGAAGCGTTTATGATAGTTAGGATAACGGAAGGGCAAAAGACAAATTTTATCACCTATCGATAAAAGGAAAATGAGATAAAGAAAAAGTTTGTGTGCTTTGTGTGAGGCGGAAGAGACATATCTCTTCTAATTGTCTCAATTCAATGATGTATAGCAAATGTTTTATTTATGAATCAATGGAGTATAAGATGAAAGAGTATAAGGTGAAAGAAGAAGAAATGAGATAAGGAATGTGAATCGAAGAAATGACCAAGATATAGGCGACAACAAAATAAGCCGTAAGTGTCTTCATTATGGTTAGATTCAAGATATCGTAGCGATTGAGGATCTTGTGGCAATTGGAAATGGAACTCGAGTGTTCTATTCGAATAACTTCAATATTTTATATGGTTTTCTGTATAAAATATAGCTATATAGATAGTAAATTATTTCATAAAGAAATTTTGAAGGAGGAATTTTGGTTCTCTTAATCAAAATTACATTTTATCGAAAGACAAGCGTTATGGAGAATAGTTAAAGATCGATTCGATCAAGTATGATCGAGATCTACGTCAATGATTATATCTTTATGTACCCTTCTACATATGAGTTTTTAAAGCGGTGATTAGGGGCGGAATCCTTATAAAGGAGGTGAATGTAATAACTTGAGATTTCCTAAATAAAATAAATAAGAAAATTTGCGTATAATTTTTTTTATTTAATGATGAGAATAAGTGAGCGATAAATACGAATATATTTATTTCTTTAAAAATTAGAAATAATTTTGGAATTATTAATTACTACAAATTATATTTTATGGTAATTAATTTACGTAGCGAAATATTTTTATTAATTATTTTCCATGATAACATGATTGGAAATAATATATGAAGTGATAATTGGAATTATATAATAAATATTTTATTATATGATTTGTTCGAGAATAATTAAGTTAACTATTTTAACTTGATTCTTGATGTTGTGTAAGAAAAGAAGTCGGATATGAGATCAAACCACGAATTGGGATTGTGATCAAGAGATGAGAATAATAATATTATATTATTGTTATAATGATTTCTGATACAATAATTATATCTCTTTGTGTGTATGCAGACGAGATAATATTGAGCAATAGCGATTGATTAGGTCATAGCATATTACCTATTTGTGAAACCCTAATTATTAAACTTCGATTCACGAGAGATATGGTGAGTAGTATTTATGTATATGAAGGTTCTTGTGTATAAGATGCCGGTAATTGAAGAAAACCCTAATTCTTTGTTGTATGTTGATAATTAGGACAAACCCTAATTATTACAACCCTAATCGGTTGAAGTTAGAGACCGTGCTTAATCGTCTTAGAACATACGAGATAATTAGAGAACCCTAATGGTCAATTAGAAACCCTAATTGATGGCGTTAAGAAACCCTAATTAGAAAATCCTAATTTTTACATAGAAAACCCTAATTTAAAATTATCGGTTTTAATTACGATGTTAATGTATAAATGTTTTAATTTACCAAAGGATGAAAAGTAATTAGTAAATGATAAAATTACCATCTAGTGATTAAATATT
This sequence comes from Panax ginseng, assembly GCA_020205605.1. NCBI lineage: Eukaryota > Viridiplantae > Streptophyta > Magnoliopsida > Apiales > Araliaceae > Panax > Panax ginseng. The sequence continues at coordinate 63,391,077 of CM035142.1, read as the reverse complement.
ACATTTAATTGCCATGTACAAGAATGCCCATGAAATTATATGCGAAATTACCAAAATGCCCTTTTGGTTTATTAGTGTATTATTAGTAGCATTGTTGCTAGAATCTTTTGCAAAAGCTAGCCAACCACCACCTTCTAGAATTTCCTCATGCTACTATACCATTACACCTCAATTATACCAACCAATTTAGCATCCAAGGCAATTAATTTGGCTTATAAATAGATTGGAAAGTTAACATTATTTTGCACACTAAAATTTCACAAACTCTCTAGACAAACTCTCTCAACCTCTAGCCAAGCGAAATTATCTAGCATATCGGTCCCTAAACAAAGCCCAACCATCACAAACAACAAATCGGAAGCATCAAGAAAGCGAAATCAAAAATCAAGCTTGAAAAGGTAGGAAATCCTAAATTCTAGAAATCCTTGATTCGATGTTAATTGATGCAATTGATTGTTTAAAGTAGTGTAATAGAGAGTCTATTAATGTTACAGGTTGTAAAATCATGAACCCATAACATCAAAGTGCAATTTGAAGATTTGAGCAAGTTGGAAAAAACCGAATTACATTATTTTTCACCAAATATAGGAGGCTATAACTCTTTGGTCGATCACGAGTTTTGTTGTTTAAAAGTTGTTATAGGTAGCCTAATATGTGGTCTTTAAACTCCAACAGAATCAGGTCTATATCTATTGTAGATCGGGATTTATAAGCGGTCAAAGTGGGTTGGCCCGGCATTGGCCATTTGTTTTTCAAACCGAGAAAATATTCTAAGTGTCGAGTATATTTTTTGGAAAATGTCGGGCCTTATATCTCGGTCATCTTTAATGTGTTTTGTGTTCTAAAGGTTGATATGTGTAGCTTGTTATGTGGTATTTAACCTCCAAAGCGAATCAGGTCCATATATATAACGGATTAAGAGTTATTTAAGGTCAAAGTGGGTTGGCCGGCATTGACGAAAAATTGCAGGCGACTAGAATTTTCTAAGTGTTAATTTTTTGACAAGGTTTGACCATACTTTAGATGCTCTATTTCTTGTTGTTATGATGATGTTAAGTGTTAGAGTTGTAGTCCTACATGTTGTCTACACCTTTGGAATTGATAGATCACATAAGCGTTACACGATCATCAAGTTATAGAGGTCCAAGTAGGCACCTCGAGCATTTATTCTTCGTGAAGAACGACTTTGGTAACTACTTTGATGGCTGATTTATCGAGATCGATGTTTGTTTAGAGGTTATGATTGTTGGATCTTGTATTCTTGTATTTCCTCTACAAAACCCAATTTATAGATTGTCCAAATTCGTTAAGATGAGAGAGTTATTCACGGTCAAAAAGTAGGACACTCGGTTACGCCTTATGAAGATCTGGGTAGGCTCAAGAACACCTATAGCGACACTTACGTCACTATAGGGGCCTTTATGACGATTTTAATTATTTTAATTTACGATTTTTAGAAAAATGATTTAAAAATTAGAAAAATTAGATTTTAATTATTAAAAATACTAAATAAATTATGAAAAATTATTTTAAAGTCTGAAAATAGTTTTTAATTATTTTGAGTATATTTCATAAATATTTAATATTTTTGAAATATAAAAGGTATTTATTTATTTAATTATAATATTAAATAAATGATTTAAAAATTGTTTTAATTCATGAAAATCATGAAAAATTATTTTATGGTATAAGAAAATATTTTGAGTTATTTTTCATGACTTTTAATATTTTGTGATGAATTTCATTAATTAATTATATATTAATGATATTAAAGTTATTTAATGATTATATTAAATAATTTAGTTTAAAAATGATTTTAATATTATAAAAAATCATTTTAAATGAAATTAAGGTATTTAAAAATATTTTAAGTTATAAAATATAACTTTTAATATTTAAAGGATAATTTCATTAATAATTTAATATTAATGATATTAAGATAATATTAATGATATTTAGTTAATGATTTGTGATATTAAGTTTATTTAATATTTATATTAAATAAATAGTTTAAAAATGGTTTTATTTATTTAAAAATCATTTAAAAGAGGATATTAAGGATTTAAAAATATTTTAAGTTATAATTAATGACTTTTAATATTTGGATAAATAGTACATTAATATTTAAATATTAATGATAATTATTTAAAAATGATTTTAATTATTTTAAAAATCATTTAAAGGGTATTATAAATGTTTTAAAAATAGTTTGAGTTATTATAAATAACTTTTATATTTTAGCAATGGTTTCATTAATAATTTAATATAAATTAATTATTAATGATAATGAAATTATTTAATGTTTAAGTCATTTAATTATGATTAGATGTTTGAAAGTTATAATGGCCAAACTATTTGACTTGAGAGCCGATTATGAAGTCGAGATTTGATGAAGAGCACCCATAGTAATGATTATATCACTATAAGCCCTTTAATTCTGATTTGAATTATTTTAAATTTTTAAATTTACGGAAATTTGAAAATGATTAAAAGTAAAATGTCCGATATTTACATATGTTGAGGTATAGAATAAGAGTCTTAGACTCGGTATTTGCAAATAAAAGGTTGTCGATGCAGCCAACAAATGCGGACACTATAATAGAAAGAAAAGGCTCTTGTAAGAACATGGATGAAATATTTGAAAAATGTATAAAAGTATAGAATAGAAAGTATGATCCTTTGCGATTATGTGATGGCGTGATTAGACTATGTCTTGGCCGTAATTGACGATGATTATATGTGTTATGATATATTATTCTAATCGAGCGAATGACACCTTATTGATAGGTTGTGATAAAGAGATAAAACCTAAGTTGAGATTTGTAATCAATGAAATCGGCAAGTATCTTACCTTTGCATTTCCTTTATGCAATGGACATGAGTAAGTTTGAGAATATTTCTATTCTGTCTGATTATATGCGCTTTGATTATCAACATGTTAGCTCGGATATATATTACATTAAGTTGATTTCTAAATGGTTATACAAGTGTCCCCACTTGGATAATCATAGCATTTATTCACATGTTGATACACTTTTTCAATTACCCGTATATATATATGTTGAATTACATATTATTGTTGAGCAAGATTAAAAACCTTGGGTTTGGAACCGAGGCATGTATGAACATCCCGATAATGGGAAAATTTTTGGCGCGCTTGGCGGACAAAGGGTGAAAGCGATGAATTTCGTTCAAGTTATGTAGTATTGATCAATCTGAGGTACAATGAAGTGATCACCCTCCGTGCTAAGTAAGTTATGATGGTTTCTTGATGAATTTCGCTAAACCTTTTGAAAATAAAAACCATGTTCATAGTATGTTTCTTAAACCCTATTCATGGGTGGAGCCTAATTTCAAGAAATTGAAAGAGAATTGTTATGTGAATTTTTATCGAAGTCTGATTACTTCACAACTTTCGATTCGTTGTAGAAGTGTTATGGAAAGAGAATACTTATATTCTTTCGACTTATATATATAATTGCTATTACTTCTTTGGGCACTCAAATGCTCATCCTTGCTTAAATTAAATGTTTTCGATCACGTCGATCGACACGAAGGCTCGAGCACGAACAAGGGAAAAGAAAAGCTATTGAATGAGATTTAGTATGAGTTAATGGTTATAGTTAGTAAGACAATGGAATCTATTATCAGGATATTGTAAGGAATGTATTTGAAGGTCACGTGCACAGGGAAGTAAACTTTGATGTATGTAAATTAAGTTGAATGTATTATTATTTAGTATTATTCAGCTTAAAGAAATGGTATCGTGGAGAACCGAGTTCGGGTTTCAAGTATCCGGATTTGGGGTCGCCACAGGTCTACCTACGGCACCTAGTAGCAGGTGTACTGCAATTTGCCGCCCGGTGCCACTGGGAAGTGTGGGTCCATGCAGTGTGAGAAATACGTCTGTATTTGTTCGCTTTCGGTCGCTCATAACTTTCAATCTGGGAGTCCGATGGAAGTGTGCCATACCATTCCGGAAAGCTCTTTCCGAGAGCAACACAATGATATATGATTTGAGCTTTTTTGATTCCAAGAAGATGGGTCCATGACCAAAATGGAATTCCCAGGTTTCCGTCAGGCAATCCGGTGAGCCGTTTTGTGTAGTTTGCACTTCGGAGTTAAGATATCGCTCTTGTGGGACTTCCTTTGAAGTATTTTGAGTTGAAATGAGTGTATTTGATTTGAAGTGAAGTTAAGTTGGCAAAATGACCATTTTGCCCCTCCCGGGGTTATCTCCGATTTTTGCGCAGTTGTAACATTCATTTCTCAGGTTTATCTCTAAGGTTGTCTTGCTGTTAACTTTGACTATCCTCAGGGTCATCTCTGAGGTTGGCTTGACCTATTTCCATGGTTGGGACTGAGACTGGATACCTCGGGGTCATCTCCGAGATTAATCGGTCTTCTCCAGTGTGTGGTCCGGTATTGTATCTGCAGGCCTCGGGGTTATCTCCGAGGTTTGATTTGGTTACTCCCAGATTGCGATCCGGGGTTTGATGATGAACTTCCGGTAGTATCCGGTATGGATTTGGATTGTCTTTCAGGGTTCCCTCTTAAAAGACGAATCTGTCCTCTTGCAATATTAGTAACAGTAAAAGAAAATTTCGAGTGTCTACAGATGCCCCTCTTTATCATGTTCATGCAATGCAATGGAATGGACATGATAAAGATAATAATTTACTTGAAACATGACAAGATATTTTCAATGATGTAAAATGCAATGTAGTGAATGTTTATGATGAATGTGACAATGTTTTCACAAATCGCAGTTCGTAAATCGCACATCGCATTTCGCACTTCGCACATCGCTTTTCGCATTTGGCCAAATTGCACTTCGCAACTTGCACATCGCATTTCGCATATCGTATTTCGCATATCGCATCGTAAATCGCATATCTCAAACCGTATATCGCATATCGCATATCGCAAATCGCAATGTAATGAATATTATGATGAATGTTAAAATGTATTCGCAAATCACTTTACCATTACCGATTATTGCTGATGCCTATGCTGGTGTTGACTCCAATGGTTTGGCATTTAATCGCTGATGATGGTTTGATGAAGATAAGTTGAGATGCTTTCCATATCTCTGATGGGGATGACGTTTTGAAATCACCAGACCCTCCTGATGTATTCGCTGGTAGTTGCAACGGTGACTATCCTGCGATCGTAAAATTTTCGATTCCCCTCGAGCGGTGGTATCTGAAGCTTTCATCAACGAAGCGTATTGATGTCGTGTTGTATTGATGGCAATGGTTTAGAATACCGGATCTTTAGATATCTTATTTGAAGTAATATTCCACGGATTACTTCACTAGACTTCACCTAATGTTACGTTAGATCACTATTGGGTGCTTGTGCCCCATTTCCTTAAGCGTTTGATTCAAACTTAATTTGAACCGATGGCACGAATGCTGGTGATATATCCTGGAGGTGTATTTCATTCTTTCATTTGCCCATATTTGAACGTCGGTGTAGAGGCTTCAACTTGTGAGGACTTAACGCATGTTGATGGTGTAGATTTCATTCGCTAGGCCTTTCGTCGTTGACCTTCTACTCCTGAGTTAAGCACTTTTTGAGAATTTTCCCCTTCTTTCTTAGGGGCACGCTTATGTCGCTATAATTTCTTTCAGGAGTTCACCCCTTTCTTTTTGATGAGAAGCTTGATCTCGTCTTAAGATCCTTTATTTTCTTAGAATTGGAAAAATGCCCCAGTCCTTTTGCATGTTGATGCCGAGGGTTCATATGAGAAACTCTCTTTGTTGATAAAGTTGCGAGTGAATAATACCTGAATCGTCACTACGATGATGATGGACCATGCTGATGGTGCTAACTGGTGCATTTTCCATTTTAGGATGATTGATAAATGCCCCAGTGTTAAGTTGTCGCTGCTTCCGAGATTGCCCCCAATCTTGTTGTAAGGGATCCACTATCCGGTTGTCGCTAATTTTGAAATTGCCCCATCCTTGCTTGTTGTCTGGGATAGTTGCTTTGATAGATGAGCTGATAAGACGCCGAGATCGCAAGAGGCTTTTACATCTATACCATCTGGTGAACAGGTAGTGGATGTGGACTTTGATGTTGATAACTCTTTCTGGTAAAGATGTCGCTTTGTTAGAGAGATGATGCTCTAACTCATAGGGATATCGTTATTGCTGAGGGGGATGACATTATATCCACCCGAGATATCGCATGTAGTTGGCAGTTGATCTGTTGGCTCGTGTAGAAACCCTTGGGTAGGAGATCACAGTGTTACCTCCTTCTTCTGAGAGGGAATCCATGTTGGACTTGATAGCCCGCATATACACTGATTTGTAGATGGGCTTGTATTTTCCTGCACAGACTAGCTTAGCCATTTTGTCATGTACAGTACACATTGTATATATCAAACAACATTATATTTGGCAGGGAAATATATGTTGATTCACTTCCCTTTTAGTTGTGCCTTGCTACTTGCTTGATATTCATTTATTTCTCCAGGACTTTGTGATCTGGATGTATTCTGAACTCCTCCTTGATGGATGGACAGTGAGATGTCTCAGGATTTTTAGAATGGATCGTCGATCTACGTGTATTCCCTACCATCTTTGGTGTCTTGGGACTTGTTTCTGTATGTGGTTATGGATAGGAGTATATTTGTTTATGTTTTTCTGTGGTGAGACCGGACCATATAACATGGCTGCCTACGTACTCCTGTGTATTGGGGAGATCAGGTCGACGTAGTTCGCCCCTCAGGGCGAGTAAAAAAGCGTAATCCCATGTGTAGGTCAGAGTGCGGGGAGGAGAAAGTTTAATCCTAGGTTGAGGATAAACGGCAGGTATGAGAAGTTTGATCCCAGGTATGGGTAGCCAAACTGCAAGTGTGAGAGGTTCAATTCACGGTGAGATGACCTAAGTGGTATGATCGTAGTGAAGCTAGGCTGCTGGCTTGAAAGGATGTTTCCCTGAGGGGCAAAACATGGAAAGGAATTGTATGTGGTAAAGGGTTAAAGAACCAGAATGACTGGTGATCTGATGATCCCAAAACTAGGATGTTCGCTTGATGGTAACCTTAGACATAGTACCGTTTCACGGTGTCCGACATGATAAACTGTGGAAATTTATCGCCGTCCATTTCTTGTAATCTGAAAGCGCCTCCTGTCAATACCTCCTTGACAATAAACGGGCCTTCCCAGTTCGGGGAAAATTTCCCTTTAGTCTGAGCTTGGTTGTCAATGATCTTTTTCAAAACCAAGTTGTGTTGTTTGAACTATCGTAGTCAGACTTTTCTGTTCTAGGATTTTCTTTATAAGTAGAAGGCCGCTCATTTGTGGGCCACATAATTTCCCATGGATTTCATCCATAGTCTCTGAGCTTGGTCTTCGTCTAAACATCTGATGAGACATCGTTCTGCATCTCTTTCATAGAGTGCATCATTTCGAGTAGAATTTCATAGCTAGTCGATGGATCCTCCTTTTCTTAGTCGGGCTTGCCTCAGCGGGTGTAGATTTACCTTGTAAGTGCTCATTGATATGCAGATATCAAGGGTGCTGGATGGGAGGTAGCTCATCCGATACTTTTATAATATAATTCCCATAGGCTGGGGCCTTGTGCAGGGAGATCGCGATGCTCGGCAAGTGTTCCTTGTCTGATATGCGAATCAAGGAGGCTAAAGTTGCTAATGCGTCCGCAAAGTCATTCTTATTACGAGGAATGTGAAGGAAGGATTTTTCTTCGAACTCTGAAGCCATTTGTAGAACCTGCCGATGGTAAGGCAGCAACTGTAGAACTCGTTGAAGAGATTTTTTCTTTTTCTTTTTTCTCTTTTTATTTTATTTTTTCTTTTTCTTTTTCTTCATTTTTTTATTAGATCGTTGAAAAGAGCCATATAGTTCACTGATAGATAGCTCCGGCATTGATGAGGCCGAATGACAATCGTATGTAGCAAAGGGATCCCCAAGGCGTGATGAATGAAGTTTTCTCATGATCATCTTCAGCAACCATGATTTGATGGTACCCCGCGGAGCAATCAGCAAAGGAGTACATGTCGTATCGAGCTGTATTGTCAATGAGTTTGTGGATGAACGGCACGTGAAAGCTATCCTTGAGGCAAGCTTTATTCAAACCTCTATAATCAACACAAACTCGCACGTCCCTTCCCGGTTCGGCACGGGGACTATGTTGGATAGCCATTTAGGGTATGTTGACATCATGATGATGCCGGTTTGAAATTGTTTCACAATTTCTTCTTTAATTTTAACTTCCACTCGGGGTTTCAATCGCCCGAAGCCTCTAGGAATGGCTTAAATCCCTTTGATAGGAAGGCGATGAATGATAATGGCCACGTGTATAAACCGACCATGTCTTCACGAGACCATGCAAACACATCTGGAATAGGGTGATAGAGTAACCATGTCACTCCTTTGGTTTGGAGTGAGGTCCGTACCAATTTGGACTTGTTTGGGTTTTTCTAAGGTTACGAGGTTTAAAGAGGTGGTTTGATCAAGATTTGGCTTGGGTTTTCTTGACCCATTCTTTGATCTCGAGGTATCTCATATTCATCTTGTATTTCCATCAAGTCCGAGTCCAACTTTACATCAAAGTTACAGTCCTTGTGGATAATAGGAACCTCATCAGCAAGTACATGCACATCTAAATTGAGTCCTAAAACAAAATATGCTTTCACTTAGTATATAACAACGATCAATCACACAAAGTGTTAGCTTTGTAATGACAAAAGTAAGCATGTATCTCTGTACATAAAAAGTAGCGATTATTGCTATCTACAAGGTAGAGAGTTTCTTCCTTTTACCCTAAATCGGGCTAATGCAAGGAGTCTTTGCTTCAATTATCGAGGGAAAAGTCTTGGTGGGCTACTGAGTGATGGAGGGGCTATCATCAACCTCCTTCTCCCGAATGATGACCATTACGTCGGGCAATCATAAATGCAGGGTATATCTGTTTGAGAAGGGTTTGTTTGGGTTTTGTTTAGTTTGACCGCACCATTGATGGTTGCCTACGTACTCCTATTAAATAGGAGATCAGGTCTTTCGTAGTTCAGGCTTTGGTTTGAAAAGGTTCAAAGGGGTAAGTGGTGAGAAGAGTGTAGAGATGTTTTTTGTTTTGTTTTGTTTTGTTTTATTTTATTTTTTTAATTTACATGCATGGAAAATAAAAGGCATACTACGAAGAAAGTGATACCGTTCCAACATTTTCTGGAACTCACAACTTGATCCCCTGGATCTACATCTTCTTGGCTAGTTGAGGCCTGATAGTCCAGTTGTCAGTGGTTATGTTGCCTTCAGGGCTCGTGATAGAGGTTAGCCCTTGATTCTGAATGTCTTCGCTTGTGGCCATAACTTGATCGCTTCCTGATTCAGTACATTCCTCAGGGACGCTTGATATGAACGCATTGCAAAAAGGGATGAACTCTGGATTCTTTAATGGGTTGGATTCCCCGACAATCTCACCACCTTTTCCTTCATCTATTCTTCGCCTTCTTCATGGGTTTCAAAGGATTCAACCATGAAATCTCCCTCGAACTGTTGTTGTATTTCTTGCAAAGAACTTTCCTTTTTGGTTTTTTCTTCCTTGGAAAGGATTAGTATTTCCTCTGCATCATCCAAGGTGATAAGATCAGGAACGTGGTTGATATCTTGGAACCATGGGACGTTTGATGTTGGTGGGGGAATCTCCTTTGGGGATGCCTTTGTCTCTTCTGTCCCTTCTTGCATCAGGATCAGTCCACCTTGTGCTCTGGTAGAATTATCGCTCATAGCCTTCACCTCATTTGAATTGCCTGTCTCGAATGGACATCTTAAGCTTTTTATTTCCTTTTTGCCTTTTTTGGTCATGGGAAATTCTATATCCAGCTCTCCATTTTAAATGAGATCCTGGATTTTATGTCGCAAAGACCAGCATTCTTCAGTCGTATGCCCAAGTGAGTTAGAATGGTAAAGACATATCTTGGTGGAGTCATAACTCTTTATCTTGGGTTTTATAGGAGGCAGCAATTCAGTAATCCTTCCTTTGCTTATCAGAAAGTGTAGCATTTCTTCTTTGGATTTGTTAAGAGGGGTGAATTTTCGGACTCTTTTGGAAGTTGTTTGATCTTTCATCTTTGAGAATTCGCATTCCCTCGATTGGTTCTTCCATTGGCGAGATCTTCTAGCAATTTTATCATCCCCATTTTCTTATATTTTTAGCCTGCTTTGATCTTCTTCATTTAGCTGGCTCATCGTGGAGTCCTTTTTCTCTTGGCTTTCTGATAGTTGAGTGAAAAATTGCCTTGTTCTTGATGTTGGCGCACTATCGACTTTAGCGGTGAGTTCACTTGATTCTGGATCGCATCCAATTTTTGCATTACTGGCATACCCTCCTCTGAGTTTTCCCACTTTAGGACCTTTGTTATGTGCTTTTGGGGGTATTCCTCCATCCTTCGTATGTACTTACGAATGGGATACATTTCAGTACTTCCTGACCCGATCATGTTTACTTCTTTCGTATCATATCGCAACAGAAAGTTGGTGTAACATTTTGTTGGTCAGGTTGTTCGACCACAATACTGCCACTTTCGATCAGATTTTGAATCTTATGTTTTAAGCACCAACAATCCTGTGTATCGTGTCCTGGAGACCCTGAGTGGTAAGCACATCTCTGGCTTAGATTGTATCTTTTGCTCCCTGGTTCCAGAGGTGGAGCTAGTTCGGTAATTTTCTTGTGATCAATTAATATCGCCAATACATGTTCAAGGGAATCACCCAGTGGAGTGAATACTCAATTTTCCGTTCTTTCAAATTTTCTTTTCCTGTCTGGGTATTGGTTGAATGCAGTCTGTTGTTGGGACGACAGATTGTCTTGCATTTTCCAAATGGGGGGGACTGTAGTTTGGCCTCCTAGCTTGCCCCTGTACAACAAGGGATACATCCTCATTGCCTTTATCGGATACCCCCTTGGGATTGCTCGCATACTTGTTAGTTTGTATATGTTTGACGACTGCTTCCAAGGCAGTGAAGTCTTTAATCTTGCCTGCCTTCAGGCCCATCTCTGTCATTTCGTCGTGTTTGATCATTTCCGCAAATGGCTTTCCTATGCCTGCTAGGATCCTCTCATAGTAAGGAGCCTCTTGGATATCAATAAATGTCATTACCATCCCAGTTTCTATCATTGATGGAATGACTTGCGCTGCTAGATGTCTCCACCTTTGGGCATATTCTCAAAATGATTCAGTACTTTGTTTTTTCACTTTAGTCACTTGATATCGATCTGGTGCCATTTGTGACTGAAAACTGTACTGATTTAGAAAGGCGTGGGCCAATTCTTCCCAGTTGTGGATTTTGGCATTGTCAAGTCGCGCATACCAGGATTTAGCTTCTCCAGTGAGATTCTTTTGAAAAAGTTACATTTTGAGGCTTTTATTTTCAAAGATAAGACCCAGGTTAGCTTGATGTACACTTTTAGGTGCGTATAGGGATCGCTTGCCCCATTGTACTTTTCAAACTCGGGACTTTGAATTTGGTAGGATATTGAGCCCACAGGAATATCTGAGAGATCAGAATAGGTGACACTCCCATAATTTCCGGTCCCTTTAATTGGCCGGATGGTATCCTCCATTTGTTGGACTTTCTTTCTTATATCCCCGGTTTCTCGATCATCCACGAGATTTGTGATTTCTTTATTGGAATGAGGTTTAGGTATCGGGTTTCCATCTTTTTACCAATGCCTGAGCGCCCCCTAGTGTGAAGGACTACGGTTGAGTAGGCATTTATGCCCCTGTGTATTTTACTTTGTTCTTTTAGAAAGACAACCAATTACGCTATCGATTCCTTAATCCTTCAAACTCCTCTCGGGGAAGCAGGAGGTAGGATCGGTGGCCCGGTGTAGTCATGCCTAATGTGGGATCGGTGCCTTCTTGGACTTTAAGCGAGTAGTTGGGACCGATTGCTTCCTGCGAAAGACTTATATAGTTTAGTCTTTAGGGAATGTATATAATAACATGCTATGTGGCGTGTTCATTTTAGGAATTTTATCTGCGCAAAACCGATGTCATTTGTTTGTAGCATGTTAAATATGTATGTGTACACATTTCTTCATATTTCTCATTACATGGAGATATATATGGAATTGTGTTTACAAGTAATTGAAATGAGAGCATGAAGAGACTTTCCTCTGTTTTGGGTTTATCAAAGGTGACCTATCTTAGGTTACTCTCGCGCTTTTTGGCATGAAGGTTCCCAAATCATCGCATAATCTACTAGGAGGGAAGTTAATCCGGTCTTTCAATTTGGAAGCGAATTTGGGTGGTGCCTTTCACAGAGCCTCGGAGAATTAGTCTTCTCACGAGTCCGATAATCAAACACCGATGGGATAGCCTCTGGTGGAGGGACCACACAACATACATTCACATACATCACGTCTCACCGTATGAAATGATGACATATGCGAAGCACTAATATCATCATGATTTATAGTGTGAAGCACTAACATCACCTTGAGATATGATGTGAAGCACTAAGCTCAAACAAGACATGCATTAAATCTGATTCATCCAATGTAAATGTAACATCCACACACAAGCGGATAATGATTTTGAAAAGATTGTAGTAGCGGCTTAAGTCCTCTTTCTGGAGGTCCCCAGTAGAGTCGCCACCTGTCGACGTCGGGAATTTTAGGTGTCCCTTTCCGTTACTTGTTCTTTGGTGTTCTCATTTTAGGTGAGATTTGTTTGAAAAAACAAGTGAAAAAGGTCCGACATGTATAATGTCGACGATGGGACTATTAAGAGTCGTGATTGGTTTTTTAAATGGTTGTACCAACACAATGAGAAAAGGTTTAGACAATGACCCAAAGTGATGTGACAACGATATACTGGGTCCGTGAAACCAAGAGATTCGTTTAGGGTCAGGGGACTTGGTTATCTTGAGGGAAGGTGTTAGGCACCCCAGACATCCGTGTTACCACGGTGGACCGCCTCTTTTCAAGAAACTATTATCTGAGTGTGTGTGTGTGTGTGTGTGTGTGTGTGGGTGATGTCTTTGTTATATGAAAGTTGTGCGAGGCCTCTTTCGAACCTATATACACAGATTTAAATTTATGTAAAAATTTAGTTTTTAGCAAGATATGGCAATGATGTTTTTATAAAGAGGTTTTTCAAACCTCATTTGCTCGATAGGAATTAAGACCTTTTACACTCCCATTTTTATTAAGTGGTAATTTGGATTGATTTTATTTGACGAATCTGAAGCATCCAAATGCGAAAATAATATATAAAAAAATAATGCCAACTTCCTCGTGGGTATGGAAACCATCCGAGGAAATCTGAGACATCGCAGAATAATTTACAAAGTCGATTAAATTGAAAATGTCCATCACAGAACAAGAATCTAGATCCAATGAGATGAATCTGTGATCACATGATTCCTAAGCATACGAGAATATTGCAATTTGTATAAAAGCAATAAGTAGATATATATATATATAAGCGGTAAATATATATATACAGACAGGATCACCAACCACGAAGCACCTCCATGGGGGATCGAAATATAAATAAAGTCAGAGAATACGGTCGGCCAAATACGAAGGAAACTTGGTGAGGATAGAATGTAAATAAAGTTGTAAATGCGATCAATCGCCACTTAAGTAAACTCGAGGCGGGAATGAAATGTAAAGAAAATTGTAAAAACTATCAAGCGCCACGAAGGGAACTCGAGCGAGGACAAAACAAAATATATATATATATATATATATATATATATATATAAGAAAGCAATAAGCATATAGGATGTAAAATCAGGCTCATCGAACATAGTTAGACCACAGTTCATATATATAAGTATATATATATATAAAAGCGAGTAAACGCCTTTTGCGGACGGAAGTCTAGGATCATCGAACAAAGTCAGACACACAGTTAATATATATATATATATATATATATATATATATATATATATATATATATATATATATATATATATATATATATATATATATATATATATATAATAATAATACGCACAGGGCATAGAAGTCTAGGCTCATCGAATAAAGTCTGACACACAGTTGATATATATAAGTATATATATAAGCGAATAGCGCAGCATCAAAAGTCTAGGCTCATCGAACAAAGTCAAACATGAGACAATTATATATATATATATATATATATATATATATATATATATATATATATATATATTAAAAGCGATGGCGCTCGAGATGAAGTCTAGGCTCAAAGCGAAACATAACTCGATAATGTTAGTCAATATATATATAAATATATATATATATATGTATATATATAATATATATACATATACAGACTGGAAGGAAACCACGGACCGAAGGGTGTGTGCAAAGATGAAGAGAAAGACTCTAAAGTGTGTGAGAAGGCTTACAGCTGACTAATAAAAAGGGCTTCTATATCCTTAGAGTGGGTAAACACTGGGCTTTTGTGGGTATAAAAGAGGCTATATATGAGCTCACAGGTGTTTGAAAGTGGGAAAATACATTATATGGCGAGTGCAGAGCAAATTATGCAGGGTTTCCCCGTCTTTTTTCTCTTAGAAAATCAACACCCCAAGCCCCATATTTATAGAGGTGGGAGCCGCAGGTCTACCTGCGGCACCTAATGTGAGTGTACTGCGGCTACCCAGTGCCACAGGCGTGTGGGTCTCTTGTGTGTCAAGAAATACATCTGTATTTGTTCGCTTCGATCGCTCATAACTTTTAATCCGAGAGTCCGATGGAAGCGTGCCATACCAGTCCGGAAAGCTCTTTCCGAGAGCTACACAATGATATATGATTTGACCTTTTTTGATTCTAGGAAGATGGGTCCATGACCAAAATGGCATTCCCAGGTTTCCGTCAGGCAATCCGGTGAGCCGTTTTGTGTAGTTTGCGCTCAGGAGTTAAGATATCGCTCTTGTGGAACTTCCTTTGAAGTATTTTGAGTTTAAATGAGTGTATTTGATTTGAAATGAAGTTGAGTTGACAAAATGACCATTTTTCCCCTCTCGGGGTTATCTCCGATTTTCGCGCAGTTGTAACAGTCGTTTCTCAGGTTTATCTCTGAGGTTGGCTTGCTATTGACTTTGACTATCATCAGGGTCATCTCTGAGGTTGGCTTGACCTATTCCCATGGTTGGGACTGAGACTGGATACCTCGGGGTCATCTCCGAGATTAATCGGTCTTCTCTGGTGTGTGGTCCGGTATTGTATCTGCAGGCCTTGGGGTTATCTCTGAGGTTGGATTTGGTTACTCCCAGATTGCGATCCGGGGTTTGATGATGAACTTCCGGTAGTATCCGGTATGGATTTGGATTGTCTTTTAGGGTTCCCTCTTAAAAGACGAATCTGTCCTTCTGCAATGTTAGTAACAGTAAAAGAAAATTTTGAGTGTCTACATTCACTTTCTGACATGTCAGACACCTGGCAACACACTCTGCAACATCTCGTTTCAAATTTGGCTACCAGAAATGTTGTCAAAGATCTTGGTACATCTTGGTACTACCAGGGTGAATCGAATATCGAGAACTATGAGCCTCGCTTAAAATGTTTTCCTTAATCTCTGTTACTGGTGGTACCCAAATTCTACTTTCAAATCTCAGTATTCCTTCCTTATCCATCTTAAATCTTGGTTCGGTTCCTTCAGATATCTTCTTTTTCACCTTTTTGCATTCTTCATCCTGAAGTTGAGCCTCCTTAACTTTATCTAGTTGGGTTGTACCAGATTGCATCTGTAATAGCTTCTCATCAATTTCCATAGGATACTTCACTTCCTATTCCAGTTCTCCATTTCTGTAATTAGCTCCTCCTGAGCAGTCAACAACATCAATTTCTCCCGACCCTTTCTACTTAAGGCGTCAGCAACCACATTTACCTTACCCGGATCGTATACAATCTCACCATCATAGTCCTTAATTAACTCCAACCATCTTCTTTGGCGCATATTCAAGTCCTTCTGTGTAAAAATATATTTCAGACTCTTGTGGTCTGTATATATTTCACACTTCTCCAGATTTTTAAAGCAAAAACCACCGCAGCTAACTCCAAGTCGTGGGTCGAATATCCCTTCTAGTAATCCTTCAATAAGAAATTTCGAGGTACGTACCCTAATTTCGAGGGCAAAATTTCATAAGAAGTGGAGGTTGTAAGACCCCAACTTTTTAATAAAGATGATTTTTCTATAAATATCATTTTTAATGAATTTGATATAATGTTATAGTTGTGGGTAATATTTATAAATTTTGCAAAGTACGCAAGTTGTTATATAATATTTGTTTGGTCGGGGAATATTCATTTTAAAAGGGAATATTCGTACAACGGCACAATCATTGGTGGACCCCTAATGAAATTATTATGGGATGTAGATAATAACAAAAATACTTTATGAAAATAACAGGCGGAAGTTTTACAGTTAAGCTGTTGAAACACCGGTGTTTAAAGTACGAGAATGTCGTGTGGTTGCATAGTAGCACACGATATTGATTATTGATGCTTACTTGAGAAGTCACTAAGTTTTGTTCAATTATTGCTCACGATAATTCTTTGCATAGTATCTCACGTTATTTGATTCAATTATTGTCAATATTTTATATATTATTAAATCAATAATTGAGACAACAAAGTTATTAATATTATTATTTGCAATATTGACGATATCTAGAAGTTCTGTCAAGGAGAGGTTTGGTCACCTAATTGCGCGCCAATAGGTAGAAATCCTTATTGGAAAGCCCCCTCTTTCCTGGGAACGACCTGGTCGATTAATATTGCGAATTATAATAATGATGATAAATGTTGTTAAAAATATTGAGAGAATTTTTATGAAGTAGTTGTTGTAAATTTGCTTATTATTTGGATTCCTACTTACTCATTTTTCAAAATAATCGGTAGAAAGTTATTCAGTATATTAAAGGTGGGGCCACATGTGGGAAGAAAATTGAAGGTGGGAGAAATGTGTTATACGGTGGGATGAAAATAAAGGAAGAAAAGGGGGTGGGGAATAGATGACTTTTAAGGAAGGTAATTTATATATATGTGATGTGTGTGTGTGTGTATATAATATGATGTGTGTGTGAGTGGAAATTGGTGGGTGAAAGTGATGGGTGTAGAGTGAAAGTGATGTATGTGTGTTTGATGAAAATAGGGTGGGGGAAGGAGACGTATGAAGGAGGAAATGTATATATATAATGTGTGTGTGTGTGTGTGTGAATTAGAAAAGGGGGAGGGGTTGGATGCCTTGGGAAAAAGGGTGTATATATTTATATATATATATATATATATATATATATATATATATATATATATATATATATATATATATATATATATATATATAACATGTGTTTTGTTGGATGTATATATATATAATATTGAGTGAGTGGAATAATATGGAAATGTTTGTATGAAAATAGTAATGTGTGAGTGTATGAAAGTGATGGGTATGAGTGGGTTGCATTGAAAAATCAGTCCGTATTTCTTCTTAAACACACACACACACACATATATATATATATATATATATATATATATATATATAAAATACGCGTTATATTAATGAACATGCGAAGCGTGTTTGCATAATATATAATATATAGTATAAGCATGCACATATAGAATACTATATTCTACCTGGATTGATTATGGACTTTTATTCTAGTTTGGTTCACTAGAGCCATCAAGTGAACCAAAAGGTCAAACCATAGGGGTGCAAGAATTAATATTTAAATATAACTATTACATTTAAACCCGGGCTCCATTACAAACGAGTCTTCAAGCGCTCCTTGCTCCTCGATCTCTAATTCTTTAAAATTAATTCTAACTATTCCTATTACAAAACTATTTTAAAATAAATAGAAACCTTGATCATCAGTCAAGGGGAAGTACATAGGAGGGAGATAGAATTTACATTAAGAAAAATAGAGAAGACGAGGTACGCAGACCCCATTTAATAAAACACATACATTCATGCATCCAACTAAAATAAAATTCAATCACATCGTGATAGTCCATAATCAATCCCATTTATTATCATACACATCATCATATGCATCAATAAATAACATTCATCTCATGAATAATAAACATTCAATATATATATTGATATCATTTAATGGGCAAATTTAGTTAGTATAAAATCTAATTTTGAATCAAAATAAACTCCTTTATTTTAATCCAAATTTAATCAAAATAAACCTCTTTATTTTAATTTATTCTATTTTGAATAAAATAAACTATTTTATTTTAATCAAAATTTTTAATCAAAATAAACTCATTTATTTTAATTAATTATGGAATCCATTCCAAGTCAAAATAAACTATTTTATTTTAGCAATCACGGATTCTCTTTCCTATTCACAAATAAACTCTTTTATTTTGAATAATATGAAATATTATTCCATATCTAAATAAACTCCTTTATTTAAAGAAATATGGAATCCGATTTCAACTCCAATTAGTTAACATGGAATCCAATTCTAACTCTAATTAGTTAGCATGAAATATAATTTTAAAATTAAAATAAACCTTTTATTTTAATATTAAAATAAACTTTTTATTTTAAAATTAAAATAAACTTTTATTTTAATTATAAAATATATATATATATATAACTATTATAATGTAATAACTCTAAGTTACCCTAGAAGCACTCTAGATTGCAGATTCACGTGAACTCTTGATGATATATATATATATATATATATATATATATATATATATATAATATAAAGTAGCATGATAGTATATCTAAAAGTAATCATACCTAATATACTCCCCTTTGTTAACTCCATATAACATCATGCCACCACGTGAAACACGGATAAGGCACAACGAAGCCACCACGCGAAACACAGATAAGGCACAACGAAATTCAGTTCGCGAATAATAGGCTTTGCGAATTGACCCTTTTTTTTATTTATAAATTTTATACAATAAATTATGCCAATTAAATTGTTCTAAACAAATATCAATATACATATTAAATTTAAAATAATTAATAATTTGCATAAAGGTTTGGCTTTGATACCACTGTCAGGTTTGTAATATTCATGAACGCAATCAAATTGCACAAAATAAGCGCAAACGTGAAAAATCAGAATTTTAAATTTTTACAAACCATATACCCGGATCATCCTTTATGCACAATTATTAATTAAATGAAAAGTTAAAGAATGATAATCATACTATTGAAGATTCGAGCTTCCTCAGGTACAAGTTCACCTCCAAATCCTTTTTGTGTTCAACTTGAATCCACCGGATTGGGTTCCTTCCTTCGTTCAACGTTAGCCACCCAAGCATATGACCTCTAGAGGTGATCCACCAAGGAAGAAGAAATATTCAAGAAGATGGGTGGTTGGCTAAACCCTAGTTTTCTATCTCTATAGAAAAAGAAGTACTCTCCAATAATTGGAATCACGTCTGTTGAGAAAAAGTCAACAACAACTCTACACCCATAATAAGACTCTTCTTATTTATAGATGTAGGCAACCCTCCTTAACAATTAAGGATTTGGTTTTTATTTTAATTAATTAAATTTCTTTAATTAATTATGCTCCCAATCTTATTAGGAATAATTAATTAAAATCTTTTAATTAATTTAACTCCTAATCTTATTAGGAATATATGAGAATACTTTTATTAATTAATTTCTAAAGCGCTTTAGGAATTAAATAATAATAATAATAATAATAGTAATAATAATAATAAGACTCCTCTTATTAATTTATATTTAATATTTCTAAAATATTAAATAATAAATATTAAGCTATTTAATTTATTCTATCACCATAGATTAAATTAAATATACTTAACTTATTATTACGATTATGTCATTAACTTCTTAAATAATTATTCTTCCTTTTATGGTGTGACCCTTTAGGTTCTCCATATTAAACCGATTACGAATAAATCAATTAGAACAATTCTAATCTTATTTAAATAAATAAATTAAATTATTAATTTATTTAAATAAATAATATTATTCTACTATAGGATAAACCTCCCTAGCGATTAACGACTTTTAGGATAATATAGATTTCAACATTAATCATAAAAGAACATTTGAGTAAATATTTTAGTATAATTCAATCCTTCCACCATCTGATGTCTCAATTAAATATAAGACATTAAATTCTTTGTCAAGTCTTATTTTATTTATTTATATGTATTTCGACTCTTAAATGCACAACTCAAATAATGCAAATTAGAAACTTCTTTCTAATTTCATTACGCCTTAACCAAGGACTCTTTGGGTTGTCATTTATCGAATCACATAGGACACTTCTCTTCTTTTACTAGAAGAGGTAGATTCTTTATTGATCATACATTATCTCTATGTACAACTTATTATACCCAAGCATAATATACCCTAAGGGTCTTAAGGAATAAGTCAAAGTATAACTCATCATTCACAAGATACTATGATGATCTCAAGTCCAAGGATCACTTGTACTACTATCACTACAGGAATTCCTATTGAAAAGCAAGTAAAACTCCATTAGGTATTCCTTAGCGAGCCACGTTCAGTGAACTTATTCTCTAATAAGCACCTACATACTTGCTTTAGTGTCTCCACACAAATGATCATGAGATCAATCATCCTTATCCAATGAGCAAGCAACGTACGTACCAATCTATCCGGATTAACTAATCCCTAATTTAGTAATCCAACGATAGGGAACTATTTTAGTTTTAAGCTTTCTAAGAATTTAGATCTCATTAGAATGATCATCATCATTGTTCTAAAAGCATTGCTTAAAACTATGAGTTTATCACATATTATAAAACAGCATCATGTAGATAATTAAAAGCCTTTAATAAATTAATACTTTTTATTAATAAATGAATAAGATTGTTACAAAGTATATGTTTTATCATCAAACATGATTGGCTTGTGTGCATACTACTTTCAAATCTTGCCCTTGCCTTTGCTAGTAGAAGGCTCGTCGTACCTTTCGTTCTTAACTGCAATGCTATTTATTATGGAAGAATGAGCATGATTGCCCACAAGTATAAAAATGAAATAACAATATATAATAACATGCGAGTGAATCAATGACTTCTGAAATAAAATTCACCCTTTAAATCAAGAATGAATAACAAGAATTCAAAAGATTTCTGAGGGTCATAAGACCTTGAACTATGTCATAGGTTATCAAGGGTTATACTTGAAACCTTTAACAGTCATAAGACTATGGACTCTTCTACTCGTACTTAGGGGGATCAACCCTTAGTACCATACTGTGCACAATATCTTAACGCTAACGCATAATTAATCCCTATACAGGGTTATTCATCTCAGTTTGACATTAGAGACCGCACCAAAAGAAGTTTGGTTTGCATAAATCAATAAGACTTCTGAAATTTAGAACGTTAATCAACTATGGACTAGTCGAATCAAATAAGGTTCACTAGTCTAATATGGTTCAACAATAAATGATATTTAAATTGAATAACAATCTCAAGAGGTATACAATAGAACAAGTATTGTATAACAGAATCATACTTTGAAAAGATAAATAATCTTCAATATAACAATTTGAACTTGATTTAATAATAGCGAGAATTTACTCGGTGTAATTTATAAACTTGAATAATGATAACAAGTAGGGTTAGAAAACTTGCCTCGTGCGTATGCTAAACGATTACTACTTCCGTTCACCACAAATCCTACACACATACCATATGTATTCACGACATTCATTAGTTACATTTTCACTTAATTATTTAATATAAACTCCACTTTATTTAACAAATCATTACCCTTCTAATTTAATTACTTAATTAAATTAGAATATTTTCATTCTTTTACTATTATTACACTCAAATAAATTATTTCATAATAATTTCCATCGAATATTTATTTTATTCCATAAATATTTCAACTAAAATATGTATTTATTTTTATAAATATTTTAATAATAATTTCCATCGAATATTTATTTTATTCCATAAATATCCCAATTAAAATATTTACTTTATTTTATAAATATTTTAATATTAATTTTCATTGAATATTTATTTTATTCCATAAATATCTCAATTAAAATATTTAATTTATTTTATAAATATTTTAATAATAATCTTCATCGAATATTTATTTTTTTTATTTTTTTTTATTTTTGTGTCATGGGAAGTAATTTAGTTTAGTAACGCATGGTCTAAGCGGGGTTACCAGACTTCGATTTTCTGCAGATTCATATAAACATAACAAGGCCAAAAATCACTCACAAGTAAAATTATACGTTATGTGAAGAACACAAAATATGACCATAACTTAATCCTTCTATCATGATTTTAACATGTTAAAACACATAATTTGCAGAATCAACACATGTAATTTAATGTTCTTGGTGTTTTTGAAAGTTTTGAATACAGAACATGGAAATCAACACTACGAATTCGTTATAACACCGAATCCGTTCACTTGAAGTTTGGTCTCTTCGTTTTAATATGCATAATTATATACATGTATAAAATTTATGACACAATATATGTTTGACGTATTAAATTTTCGAGTAAGGGCCATATGGCCATATTTCTATACTCTGTAATTTTGCAGCAACAATATACGACATATATTTTATAAAACTGATGTTATGGTTCATACAACATAGTAAAAAAATACTACGTTAATCATATTAACACACATATATGTAAATTTATAATACAATTTATGATTATCGTGTTAAATTTGGTATGTAAGGCCATATGGCCATATTTCATACTCTGTAATTTTGAAGCAACAATATACGGCATATTTTATGAAACTGATGATATGGAAATCTACAATATATAGTAAAAACATGCTATGCTAACATATTATCACATATATATCCACACAATCAATACAATTTCCAATTACAGAGATTTTAACTGAACTTGAAAGCCATTTTCATGAAAACTATTAAATGACGTGAATAAAACAAACTGGGTTGAAGAGATTACCCAAAGCGTAGATGAGTAGAGATGAAACCCTTATCAATTAATTCTTCAATCACACAACTCACAAATTCCTCAACAATTTCTCAATCTCTCTATGATTTGCTTTGCGGACTTAGAAAATAAAAGACTTAATCAAAATAAAAGAAGGCGTATTAATTTTATAAAAGAACTGGTAGCTAGTGGGTGGTGGATTAACCCATCATGGGTTAAGCGCTACTAACTTCCCTTAGGGCCTCGTTTGGTCGGGCAATAATAGACTACAAAACCATTTAATTTAATGATTCTCTTATACTATAGTTTAAAATATGTCACACCCAAATTACCAATAAAATCAAATATCTTATTTACTTTAATTTAAATAAACTATGATAATTTCTCATTAATTCTCATAGTCATAAAATTAAAATTTTCATTTATTAAATAGGTCAAATTATTTAATATCTAATTAATTATTAAATTAATTAAAATAACATTATGCTTATTAAATATTTCATTTAATTCAATAAGCTCATATAAATACATAATCCGAGTAATAAAATTCTCCACAATAATTTAATAACTATAACACATATAATTAAATTAATTTACCACAGTTTCATCAATTAATTATTAAATCTAATAATTAAATCATCGAAAATATTTATTTAATTCAATAAATATTAAAATTAAATTACAAAATCTCGTTTGTCACATCTTTCCCCTTTAAAAGGATTACGTCCCCCCCGTAATCATGACTCAATAAATTCGACCGTTACATTTCTCCCCCTTTACAAAGATTATGTCTCGTAATAAACACATATATAATTTAAGTAAATAAATTAGGGTAATTCTTCATCATATTCTCTTCGAGTTCCCACGTAGCTTCTTCAGCGTTGTGGTTCCTCCAAATTACCTTAACATAAGGTATTACTTTATTTCTGAGAACTTGTTCTTTTATGTCGACAATTTGAATAGGAATTTTTTCGTAAGATAAGTCTTTTTCAAAACGTAGGGGTTCGTATTCAATTACATGCTTGTAATCGGTTTTGTAGGGTCATAATACAGAAACATGGAAGACGTTGTGGACATTCTCGAGTGCTGGAGGTAAGGCTACCTCATACGCATCTTCTCCGATCCTTCGCAATACTTCAAAAGGACCAATAAATCTTGGGCTTAATTTTCCTTTCTTTCCGAACCTGATCTTCCCCTTCCAGGGAGAGACCTTCAAGAACACATAACTACCCGATTCAAACTCAACATTTTTACGATGTGGATCGGCGTATTTCTTCTGTCTATCTTGAGCTACTACCAGTCTTGTTCGGATCACTTTGACTATTTCTGCTGTCTGCTTTACTAATTTTGGGCCTAGTAATTGTCTCTCGCCAACTTCATCCCAGTATAGCGGAGTTCTGCACTTTCTGCCGTATAACGCTTCATAAGGAGACATGCCAATACTAAGCGTAGTAGCTTGTTGTTGTATTTGAACTCACTGACGGTAGGTGATCATCCCAATTTCTTTTAAAGTCCATCACACAGGCTCTTAACATATCTTCTAATGTCTGAATCGTTCTTTTGCTATGTCCATATGTCCGAGGGTGATATGCTATACTCATTCGCAATTGCGTACCCATGCATTCTTGTAGACGTTTCCAGAAGTTCGATGTAAAGCGTGGATCTCTATCGAAAATAATTAACACCGGAACTCTGTGCCTCGAAATAATCTCTTTCACATATAACCTTGCCAACTGATCTAAGTTGAATCTGATTTTGATCGGAAGGAAGTGTGTGGATTTTGTCAGTCGGTCAACGATAACCCATACTGCATCATAGCCTTTATGATTTGTCGGAAGACCAACCACGAATTCTATTGTAATATGTTCCCATTTCCATTCTGGAATCTCTAAAGGTTTTAGTAACCCACTCGGCCTCTGATGTTCTGCTTTCACTTTCTGACATGTCAGACACTTGGCAACACACTCTGCAACATCTCGTTTCAAATTTGGCCACTAGAAATGTTGTCGAAGATCTTGGTACATCTTGGTACTACCAGGGTGAATCGAATATCGAGAACTATGAGCCTCGCTCAAAATGTTTTCCTTAATCTCTGTTACTGGTGGTACCCAAATTCTACTTTCAAATCTCAGTATTCCTTCCTTATCCATCTTAAATCTTGGTTCGGTTCCTTCGTATATCTTCTTTTTCACCTTTTTACATTCTTCGTCCTGAAGTTGAGCCTCCTTAACTTTATCTAGTTGGGTTGTACCAGATTGCATCTAAAATAGCTTCTCATCAATTGCCGTAGGATACTTCACTTCCTATTCCAGTTCTCCATTTCTGTAATTAGCTCCTCCTGAGCAGTCAACAACATCAATTTCTCCCGACCCTTTCTACTTAAGGCGTCAGCAACCACATTTACCTTACCCGGGTCGTATACAATCTCACAATCATAGTCCTTAATTAACTCCAACCATCTTCTTTGGCGCATATTCAAGTCCTTCTGTGTAAAAATATATTTCAGACTCTTGTGGTCTGTATATATTTCACACTTCTCCCCATAGAGATAGTGCCTCCAGATTTTTAAAGCAAAAACCACCGCAGCTAACTCCATGTCGTGGGTCGGATATCCCTTCTAATAATCCTTCAATAAGAAATTTTGAGGTACGTACCCTAATTTCGAGGGCAAAATTTCATAAGAAGTGGAGGTTGTAAGACCCCAACTTTTTAATAAAGATGATTTTTCCTATAAATATCATTTTTAATGAATTTGATATAATGTTATAGTTGTGGGTAATATTTAAAAATTTTGCAAAGTACGCAAGTTGTTATATAATATTCGTTTGGTCGGGGAATATTCGTTTTAAAAGGGAATATTCGTACAACGACAGAATCATTGGTGGACCCCACAACAGAATTATTGTCGGATTGAGATAACGACAAAAATACTTTATAAAAATAACGGCGAAAGTTTTACCGTTAACTGTTGAAACACCCGGTGTTAAAAGTACAGTAATACGTGTGGTTGCATAGTAGCACACGATATTGATTATTGATGCTTACGTGAGAAGTCACTCAATTTTATTCAATTATTGCAACAGTAATTGCTGCATAGTATCTCACGTTATTTCATTCAATTATTGTCAATATTTTATATATTATTAAATCAATAATTGAGACAACAAAGTTATTAATATTATTATTTGCAATATTAACGATGTCTAGAAGTTCTGTCAAGGAGAGGTTTGGTCACCTAATTGCGCGCCAATAGGTAGAAAGCCTTATTGGAAAGCCCCTTCTTTCCTGGAAACGACCTGGTCGATTAATATTGCGAATTATAATAATGATGATAAATGTTGTTAAAAATTTTGAGAGAATTTTTATGAAGTAGTTGTTGTAAATTTTCTTATTATTTGGATTCATACTTACCCATTTTTCAAAATAATCGGTAGAAAGTTATTCAATATATTAAAGGTGGGGCCACATGTGGGGGCCACATATGGGAAGAAAATTGAAGGTGGGAGAAATGTGTTATACGGTGGGATGAAAATAAAGGAAGAAAAGGGGGTGGGGAATAGATGACTTTTAAGGAAAGGAATTTATATATATGTGATGTGTGTGTATATATAATATGATGTGTGTGTGAGTGGAAAGCGGTGGGTGAAAGTGATGGGTGTAGAGTGAAAGTGATGTATGTGTGTTTGATGAAAATGGGGGTGGGGGAAGGAGACGTATGAAGGAGGAAATGTATATATATAATGTGTGTGTGTGAATTAGAAAAGGGGGAGGGGTTGGATGCCTTGGGAAAAAGGGTGTATATATATTTATATAATATATATATATATATATATATAACATGTGTGTGTTGGATGTATATATATATATAATATTGAGTGAGTGGAATAATATGGAGATGTTTGTATGAAAATAGTAATGTGTGAGTGTATGAAAGTGATGGGTATGAGTGGGTTGCATTGAAAAATCAGTCTGTGTTTCTTCTTAATACATCCGTGAATCCCAAATTAATTCGCCTGTAAAAACTCACAGTTGCGTCTGTGATTTTTCTTAACAGTACCCCTTCCATTCTCCTATAAATAGGATGCTCAATTAGAATTGAAAATCATACCAGAAGTTCAGAGAATTCTCTGCTATAATCTTGAGCGTATTTCTTTAGAGTTTTAAGAAGCTTTGAGCGTAGTGCAAGTTTTCTTCAAGAATATCCTCGCCCTACCAGTCGAAATACTCTTCTTTTACGGTAAGGGATATTATTTGTTGGACTCGTAAGGGGTATTATTTCTTTTGTATTCATGATGAGAACTTCTGTTATTCCATTCTTTATTATTCTGTTGGAATAACCTGTATACACGGACTACCCTATACTTGGTAAAATTCTTCTATTATTCCATCCTTTATCATTACATTTGGAACATCCTCATGCATGCTTTTTTACGCATGACTGGTTCCATTATTTATCATTCTATTGGAACATCCCATGCGTTTTACGCATGACCTAGTTCCGATTAATTTTTATTAAGTTGGAATATCACATGCGTGCGTTTACGCATGACTGAGTTCCGTTATTTATTATTCTCGTTGGAATAACACATGCATGCGATCTATCGCATGCACTGGTGATTTCTTTTGTTATTCCATTGATTATTATACTCAGTTGGTTAAAGTTTTGACTTCTATACTCCATGAAATTAGTGGAATATCCTTGATATTTGCGCTTCATCCAGTATCTTTCATGGAAATATTCTTCTAAGAAATTCTTAAATTTTTACTCCACAAAGAAGTATCATGTTGACAATTTGGACGTTATTGGTTCCTGGATAAATTAATTCTTGAACATGTTTTATTGAATTCTTATATCATTGTCCTCATCCTCATGTTTATATTATGTTGAAAGTCATCTGTGGCCTATAGTGCATAGATGGACTTGGTATGATTATGACCAGGGATTAATCGGTATAATCATGACCATAATGTTACAAATGATGTGAAAAAAGTCCTCATTGGCCCGTAGTGCATTGATGGACAGTTGTTGACATGATCATGACCATTGATGAATACACGAATATCCTTGGCCGTAGAGCATTGTGGTTGTAATACTAATGAATATCCTTGGCCGCAGTGCAGGGATGATGTGGATTATTTATTAAGCTGAGTCTCAGCGATAAAAGTCATGAAAAACCTTTTAAATCATAAAAGATAGTAGATTTTATTCTCTACTTGACTCTTCTAATGGATAGCTTGTTCCGTTGCAGTTAAACTTGATGTTTGTTATATTTTATCAGTTTAACACTATTGAAGGCTAATGATAATTTATTCTGCATTATCTTAGTCGTAATATTTCTTACTGGGCTAGTTGAGCTCACCCTTTTGCTTTCATTGTTCTCTTCAGAAAATGAGAACGTAGCAGGGACTAGTCGGGGAACGGAGTGACGATCCAGATGATAACATTAGTAGTCCTCACTATTCTATGAAATAGTGTGATAATAAATGTATTGAGGACTTATTTTTAGTTGGAATACTATCTAGAAGACAATATTTGTATTAAAACTCACAGCTCATGTTATATATTTAAGGTTGTATTTGTATTCTATACCATGTATTTGACGACTCAGAATAGGTGATGTATACCAATTTTGGGGGCGTCACAGTTGGTATCAAAGCTTAGGGATATGATCCCTGGCTAAGATGTAAGACTAGAACTAGGAGGGGAGAGACGGGGAATTCCTTCGCTAGTATGATCTACCTAAGTTTATTTGGTATTTAATTGGTCGGTCAGAGTATAGGGATAATATGTGATATGATAACTAATCCTTTTTTGTGGCAGTATCTGAAAATGACATCCGAGAATGTTAAGAATAGCAATGGAGAACAAGAGACCGTTGAGTCTCCACATATCAATAATCAGGATAATGTACATCAGGAAGGCGACAATCCCCATGCAAACAACAACACTGACCAAATGATGAATGATGGAATGTTCAGAGGCTTTATGCAATTCATACAACATCAGGCGAGGGCGGCTCCTATCCAAAATGTAGGTGGAAACATTGGAAACTCTCGGACGGTCACCGCTAAACAGTTCAAGGAGCTGGGACCATCGGAGTTTATTGGAGAGCCAAAACCACTTAAGGCGGAAGTATGGATAAAGAAAATCACAAAGATATTTGATGTCTTGGGATACTCCGAGGAGCAAAAGGTTCCCTTTGCCAGCTTTATGTTGCGAGGAGAGGCAGATTACTGGTGGGAATCGGTAAAGCGTACTCAACCTGCCGCACTGAAGATATCTTGGGAGAAGTTCCAAGAACTATTCAACGACAAGTACTTTCCCAAAAGTATTCGTCACATGAAAGAGGTGGAGTTTATCAAGTTGGAGAAAAACAATATGACCGTATCGCAATACGAGGCTAAATTTGCGGAGTTATCCCGGTTTGTGTCCCACTTGGTTGATAATGAGGAGAGAATGACGCGGATGTTTTTAAGAGGTTTGAAACAGGAGATACGTCAATATCTTATTTCTTATAAACTGTGTTTGTATTCAGATGTTGTAAATAGGTCTCAGTTATTGGAGCGCAATAACGAGTTAACCCAACCAAGAGAAAGCAGCCGACAAAATGATAATACCAATGGTAGCAGTCATCGAAGCGGTGACAACAAACGTGGAGGGAATCAACATGCCAGAAATGGTAACCACTTCGGTGGTAATCATGGCCAAGACAATAAGAGTGGACATTTCAAGAAGAGGAGATTCAACAATGATGGAAAGGCGTCGACCAAAGACACCCGTAGTTAAGGAAGGAGAACGACCACCTATCATATGCTTCAAATGCGGAGGGGAGGGATACATTAGTCCAAACTGTGCGATGCCGTCCAAAGCATGTTATAATTGTGGAAGAGAGGGTCACCTAGCCCGATTTTTTCGTGCACTGAAGACAAGTCCAGCTGGGATGGAGGCACCAATGACCGTCCCAGAAAAGTCAAAGCCAGTAGTTCAAGGGAGAGCGTTTGTTGTGACCTCCCAAAAAGCAAGGAACCCGAACGAGGTCATCACGGGTAAGCTTATCACAAACTCTAGTGAAGTCTATACCTTATTTGATACCGGTTCTACCCATTCTTTTATTTCTCCTACTTGCGCTCAACGTTTAAATTTGACTCTAGAGAAATTAGACTTTGACTTATCTGTGGAAACTTCGTTGGGAGAAACCTTCATTACATCCACCGTTTATAAGTCTTGTTTAGTTCAAATCGGCACCCGCAAGTTACTTGTCGATCTTATTTCTTTGAAAATACTTGCATTTGATGTGATTCTAGGGATTGATTGGTTAACTACTCATCATGCAAAAATTGATTTTTTTTGTAAGGTTGTTAGTTTTCATATTCCTAACCAACCTATTATGCGAATTCAAGCAACCAAATATTTAAAATCAATCATTGTCATCTCAAGCCATAAAGCTATTCATTTATTGAAAAACGGATGTCAAGCTTTCTTAGCTCATGTCACGGATCTAAACAAAAATACGTCAGTTTTGAATGATATTTCTATTGTTAATAAATTTCCTGACGTATTCCCTGAAGAACTTCCTGGCTTACCCCCAGAGCGTGAAGTCGAATTTTGTATCGACCTTGAACCCGGTACAAAACCCATTTCCAAATCCCCATATCGAATGGCTCCTATTGAACTTCAGGAGTTAAAGACCCAATTGCAGGAATTGTTAGACAATGGTTTCATTCGTCCTAGTACGTCTCCTTGCGGTGCTCCTATTCTATTTGTGAAGAAGAAAGATGGAAGTATGCGACTTTATATTGATTATTAGGAGTTGAATCTTGTCACCATCAAGAATAGGTATCCGTTACCTCGCATTGATGACTTATTTGACCAGTTGTAAGGAGCACAATTCTTTTCAAAGATCGATCTTCATTCTTGATATCATCAGCTGAAGGTTAAAACTGAGGATATTCCAAAGACTGCCTTCAGAACTCGGTACGGGCATTATGAATTCTTAGTCATGTCTTTTGGATTGACTAATGCTTCTACTGCCTTCATAGATATGATGAACCGAGTATTCAAGGAATATTTGGATCACTTTGTGGTCGTCTTTATTGATGACATCCTCATACATTCCAAAAGTCGTGAAGATCATGAGCAACACTTGAGGTTGATACTCTAAAAGCTTCGTGAAAACAAGCTTTATGCCAAGTTGAAGAAATGTGAGTTTTGGCTTGAGGAAGTAGCATTCCTTGGGCACGTAGTATCAAGTCATGGAATATCTGTTGACCCGACAAAGATTGAAGCTATTCAAAGCTGGGAGAAACCTAAATCAGTGACCGAAGTACGTAGCTTTCTCGGCTTAGCTGGTTATTATCGGAGATTCGTAGAAGGGTTTTCTCGAATCGCTACTCCATTAACTCAGCTGACTCGGAAAGATACAAAATTCGGTTGGAGCGTGGAATGTGAGAAGAGTTTTCAAGAACTCAAGAGGAGACTCATTTCAGCACCTGTTCTGACAATACCATCTGGCTCGGAGGGTTTTGTCATCTACAGTGATGCTTCAGGCAAAGGGTTAGGATGTGTTCTCATGCAACATGGGAAAGTCATAGCCTATGCCTCTCGACAACTCAAAGAATATGAGCGGAACTATCCTACTCATGATCTAGAGTTGGCAGCAGTTGTCTTCGCACTTAAAATTTGGAGGCATTACCTCTATGGGGAGAAAGTGGAGATCTATACGGATCATAAAAGCCTCAAATATTTCTTCACTCAAAAGGAACTCAACATGCGGCAACGACGTTGGCTCGAACTGTTGAAAGATTATGATCATACTATTCAATACCATCCTGGAAAAGCGAACGTGGTAGCTGACGCATTGAGTAGAAGATCATATGCAGTACGAAGTGCGATATTGTCAACGCATAAGAGCCCATTTTGTGTGACTTGCAAAGGATGGAGATAGAGTTAAAGACTCCGAGGGTCCCATGTGATGATGGCGAATATCTGAGTAGAACCGACTTTAATCGATAAAGTTAAAAGTCGCTCAAGCTCTGAGACTGGAGGCGATGCGTATATAAGGAAGAAAGTGCAAGAAGGTGCTATGCGAAGCAAGAATCGATGAAGAAGGAATACTTGAGTCAACTCCGGACTTTATGTTCCTAACGATCCCGATTTAAAGTATAAAATCGATGGGGCGCACAACACACCATTTGCAATCCATCTAGGAGCACAAAATGTATCATGATCTTCGACATACATTTTGGTGGGGCAATATGAAGAGAGAGATAGCGCTTTTTATCTCAAGGTGTCTAACGTGTCAACTAGTCAAGGCGGAGCATCAAGTACCAAAAGGTCCATTGCAACCACTTGAAATTCCGAATGGAAGTGGGAGCACATTACCATGGATTTAAATTCTTGGTATTCCCAAGGTTTCTCAAGGCATAGATGCAATTTGGGTCATTGTTGATAGATTGACCAAGTCTGCTCACTTCTTACTTATACGAGAAACTTATACACTTGAACATCTTGCCCGTATATACATAAACAAGGTTGTAAGATTGCATGGTATGCCAGTATCCATAGTTTCTGATCGAGACCCAAGATTCACTTCACGATTTTGGGTTAGTTTACAAAAAGCTATGGGCACGGATTTATGATTCGACATATCATCCACAGACGGACGGATAATCAGAGAGGACTATTCAAACTCTTGAATATTTATTAAGACTCTGTGTCCTTGACTTCAAGGGAAGTTGGGACAAGTTCTTACTATTGGTGGAGTTTTCCTACAACAACAGCTATCAAGCAAGTATTGGCATGGCTCCATTCGAAGCGTTGTATGGAAGAAAGTGTTATTCTCCAGTATGCTGGGATGAGGTGGGTGAAGCAACGTTGTTAGGACCGGAGTTAGTACGTATGACTATGTAAAAGATTCAAACGATCCGACAACGTATAAAAACCTCACAAGATCGACAAAAGAGTTATGCTGATCTTCATCGAAATGACGTGGAATTCGATATAGGAGATCATGTTTTGTTACGTGTTGCTCCATGGAAAGGAGTTACGAGATTTGGAAATAGAGGAAAGCTCAATCCTCGATTCATCGGCCCATTTTTAATCCTCGATCGAGTAGGAACTGTGGCCTATAGACTCGCTTTACCGCCAAGTATGTCTGGTGTTCATAACGTTTTTCATATATCCATGTTAAGTAAATATGTGAAAGACCGGAACCACATTATCGAGTTGGAACTGGATGAAATAGCCGAAGATTTAACGTATGAAGAGGTTCCTGTTCAAATCTTGGATAAGAAGGAACATATTCTACGCTCCAAGGTTATACCTCAAGTAAATGTTTTGTGGGAAAACCACGATGTTGAGGAAATGACCTGGGAGTTAGAATTTGAAATAAAATCAAGGTATCCTTACCTCTTTGACATATCAGGTATGTACCCTAATTTCGAGGGTGAAATTTCATAAGAAGGGGAGGTTGTAAGACCCCAACTTTTTAATAAAGATGATTTTTCTATAAATATCATTTTTAATGAATTTGATATAATGTTATAGTTGAGGGTAATATTTATAAAATTTTGCTAAGTACGCAAGTTGTTATATAATATTTGTTTGGTCGGGGAAATTTGTTTTAAAAGGGAATATTCGTACAATGGCACAATCATTGGTGGACCCCACAATGGAATTATTGTCGGATTGAGATAACGACAAAAAGTACAGTAAAGGATTGGTGGACCCCACAACGGAATTATTGTCGGAAGTTTTACCGTTAACTGTTGAAACACCCGGTGTTAAAAAGTCTGATGTCTGGCGTGGTTTCATAGTAGCACCTTGTATTGATTATTGATGCTTACGTGAGAAGTCACTCCGTTTTGTTCAATTATTGCTCTGATAATTCTTTGCATAGTTGTAGACACTCAAAATTTTCTATACTCATCATCACTAACATTGCGGGAGGATGATTCGTCTTTTAAGAGGAACCACGAAAGACAATCCAAATCCATCTAGGATACCAACGGAAGTTCAAAGATTAACCCGGATTACAACTGGAGTAACAATTCAACCTCGGAGATAACCCCGAGGCTGCAGATACAATCTGAGAACACACCCCCGAGAAGACCGATTAATCTAGGAGATAACCCCGAGATATCCGGTCTCGATCCTAACCATGGAATAGCCACCAACCTTGGTGATAACCCCGAGGAATGCGATTTCAATGATAACCCGGAAATGCTTGTTTCAAATACGACCAGCTTCAATCTCGGCGCTCACAACGAGATACACTGCACCAACCCGGCAATAACATCAGGAAGACAGGCACACCTCAAAGATGACAATGAGAATCTTCAACAAATTGTAGCAGTCCAATCTCAGCGAAGCTTGAGCAACGTCTGCTTTATCAGCCCAATGCGACGATAACACCGGTGAGGGGCAACATCGTCATCTCGCCAACGCGATGCCACGCCACGTCACGTCGTCTCAACATCTCTATGCAACAATGTCCCACAAGACTAACCAATCTCGAGTGACTATTGTGTGGGATAACGGATGAAAGTTGAAGCTTGAAGACCAGAGGGCATCGTCCCATCTTCAATGACTTCGTACAAACTCTAATCTCATGCCATCGTACAACTCTCGACAACGGCGGTCCAAAATAGGTCATGTATACCTCAAACGGATGCCCGGATTGAACTTCTTAAAGTTCGAGTGGACATTACGGTGCCTGAGTGCACGTACTTCGAGACGACCCGACCCAAAAAACCCAGGTCCACCCGGGTTGCCTCTGGTACACCTACGGTTAAATTGCCTATAAATAGAGGGCTTGGGCAGCCCATTTTGAAAGAAAAAAAGGTGAAGAAGCCCCGCCCAATTTGCTCTGCACTCACCCCATGCAGTATATTTTCCCCTTTTAAACACCTGTGAGCTCATATATAGCCCTTTTGTACCTACAAAAGTCAGTGTTTACCTACTCTAAGGATATAAAAGTCTTATTTGGCAGTCAGTTGTAAGCCTTCTCACACACTTTAGAGTCTTTCTCTTCATCTTTGCACACACCCTTTTACACGTTGAGCGTCGTGTTGCTTGCTTTTTACGAACTTGATCAAGTGATTTCATTTCGATCTGTATATATATATATATATATATATATACATTTATTTATATTAAGCGTGTGTCGAACTTTGTTCGATGAGCCCTGAACTTGATGCAGGCGTTTACTCGCTTATATATATATATGAGCGTGGTGGGACTGCTTGATGAGCCTTTATTTTACATCTGGTGCGTTTACTCATTTATATATATATATATATATATATATATATATATATATGAATTGTGGTCGAACTTTGTTCGATGAGCACAGATTTTTATATCAGTATGCGTATATTTGCTTTTTATATATATACTATATATATGAACAATTGTCGAACTCGCTCGATGAGCCTAGATTTTACATCAAGTGCGTTTTTGCTTATATATATATATATATATATTTTTTTTCGTCCCACTTTGGAGTTTACTTACGTGGTGGTTGATCGCTTTTCTGATTTCTTTACGTTTAAATCACGCCTAGAGTTTACTTCGTGGCAGTTGATCTCTTTGTATAGCTTTATTTACATTTTTGTCCCGTCTGGAGTTCCCTTCGTGGCGGTTGGCCGATATTCTGACTTTATTTATGTTTCGTCCACTTTGGAGTTTCCTCAAGTGGCGGATGATACTTTTCTGACTTTATTTACATTTCGATCACCCATGGAGGTGCTTCGTGGTTGGTGATCCCGTCTCAGATATATATATATTACTGACTTTGATATATATACCCTTCTTCGCTTTCATATAAATTGCGGTATCTTGTGCGTCTAGGAATCATGTGATCACAGATTCAGCCCATTGGATCTAGATTCGGTTCCCGTGATGGACATTTTCATTTATGTGCGACATGAAATTATTTTGTGTTGTCTGAATTTCCTCAGATGGTTTCCATACCCATGAGGAAGTCGGCATTATTTTGTACATTATTTTCGTACGGATGCTTCGCATCTGTCAAATAAAATCAATCAAGCCGAGCACTTAATAAAATGGGAGTGTAAAAGGTCTCAATTACTATTGAGCATCAGGGTTTGAAAAACATCTTTTATAAAACATCACTGCCATATCTTGCTTAAAAGTGAATTTTTACATAAATTCAAACCCTGTGTATATAGGTGCGAACGAGGCCTCGCACTACTTCTAAATAATAGCACATTGAGCCACACACACACATTCAGATAATAGTTTCTTGAAAAGTGGCGGTCACCGTGGTAACACAGATGTTGGGGGGTACCTAACACCTTCCCCCCCGCATAACCAAGTCCCCGGACCCTAATGAATCTTGGTTTCACCGACCCGTATAGCAGTGTCACATCACTGGGTCAATGTGCAAACCATTTCTCGGTTGTGTTGGTACAACCATTTAAAAAACCAACTGGCGACTCTTAACAGTCCATCGTCGACATTATACATGTTAGACCTTTTTCAATTGTTTTTTCAAACAAATCTCACCTAAAATGAGAACACCAAAGAACAAGTAACGGAAAGGGACATCCAAAAATCCCGACGTCGATAGGTGGCGACTCTACTGGGGACTCCAGTAAGAGGACTTAAGCCGCTATTTCAATCTTTTCAAAATTGTTATCTGCTTGTGTGTGGATGTTGCATTTACATTTGATGAATGTGTAGGAATGCATTTCTTTATTTTCACTTAGTGATTCGCACTATAACTGCTTATGATATTGGTGCTTTGCACCATATTTGCTTGTGATATTAGTGCTTCGCAAATGTCATCATTTTCATATGGTGAGACGCAATGTATGTGAATGTATGTTGTGTGGTCCCTCCACCAGGAGGCTATCCGTCGCTTGTTTGATTCTTTGGACTCGTGAGAAGACTAATTCTCCGAGGCTCAGGAAAGGCACCACCCAAATTTGCTCCAGTTGAAAGACCGGATTAACTTCCCGTTAAGTAGATTGCGATGATTTGGGAACCTTCATGCCAAAAAGCCGCGAGAGTAACCTAAGATAGGTCAGCCTCTGATAAACCCAAAATGGAGGAAAGTCTCTTCATGCTCTCTCATTTCAAAATTACTTGTAAACACAATTACTTGTAATTTCATTTCATGTCTATCTCCATGTAATGAGAAATATGAAAAAGTGTTTACACATACTTATTTTAATTAACATGTTACAAACATCTGACATCTGTTGTGCAGGATAAATTCCTAAAATGGACACATCACATAGCATGTTATTATCCACATTCCCTAAAGACTAAACAATGCAAGTCTTTCGCAGGGAATCAATCGGACCTACTACCCGGTCAAAGTCCAAAAAGGCAACAGGCCTACAGTCAATCATGTCGTCTTCCGACCAGACTGAACTTAATCCAGTTTCTCGCAAAGAATTCGACAGATTAAATAAGCAAATTACAGATTTGGTTGTTCTACTCAAAGAATTACACCAGTCTAATCAGGGTCCAAAAATACACGTACATGCTGAATCCTCCACACAAAGAGGAATCCCGGTCATTACCATACCTGAACTACAGTTGGATACGACCAACAAAAATCATGATGCTGCCCATCCCACTGGACATCCAGACACTGGTGACATCAAAAAGAAAGTCCTCCAAATGGAAGAGACCCTTCGTGCTATCAAAGGAATTGGAATGCATGGGAGTGTTTCATATGCCGATCTTTGTATTTTCCCTGGTGTTCATTATCCAGAAAAATTTAAAACTCCTGACTTTGAAAAATATGACAGGTTAGGAGATCCTTACACACATTTAAAGGTGTTTATTGGAGAACTTGGATCTTATACAGAGGACAAAAAACTCAGAATGAAATTATTCCAAAAGAGTCTAACTGGAGAAGCCCATTCGTGGTACACAAGATTAGACAATTCAAAGATCCATAGCTGGGAAGAGCTAGCACATGCTTTCCTCACTCAATACAACTTTCAGTCTCAGATGGCTCCTGATCGGTATCAAATTACCAAGATCAAGAAATAGTCTAACGAGTCTTTTAGAGAGTATCCTCAAAGGTGGAGACGCCTGGCTGCCCAAGTTAGTCCTTCCATGACAGAATCAGAGATGGTCATGACTTTCATAGACATACAAGAAGCTCCCTTCTATGAGAGAGTTTTAGCCGGCATCGGCAAACCATTTTCTAAAATGGTCAAACATGGGGAGATGACTGAGATGGGATTGAAGTCCGGAAAGATTCAAGACCTAGCTGCACTCAAAGCTGTTGCTAATCACATCCAATCTGGAAATTATGGGAACAACCCCGGAGGGTCCATAAAAACAAAGAAGAAGATGTTTCCCTGATACTACAGGGGCAAAAAGGCAATCAGAACATGCCTATTCAAAGGAGAAACTACACTCCCTTTCAAGCATAGTCTGTAAACCCTCCAATACCAAAAGGTGGAGAAGTTAAACGCCCTCGAGTGTTTACACCCTTAGGGGATACCCTTGAGAACATTTTAAATCTTCTGACAACACAGAAGAAAATTACGCATCTTCTTACACTAGCCAGCCCTAATGGACGAAGTTTCAATGCTGCTAAGAAATGTGTTTATCATGCCGGGGCACCTGGACATGATACTCAAGATTGTTGGGCCTAGAAACACAAGATCCAGGACCTGATAGACAACGGAGAGATCGTGGTCACCAAACCAGATCAGCCTCACATTCAAGACAACCCTCTTCCTCAACACAAAGAAGGAGAGGTCAACATGATCAATTGAAGCAATGGACAGAGTTCCAATTTCAACTGTGAATCTTCCCAGAGCCTCAAAGACGGTGATGACAGATGGGATTATGCCAAGTTCCAGTTCACAATGGAACGAAAGATGAAAGCTCTCTGCAAGAAAATTGAGCAATTGGCGGAACTAGTGACTTATCAGCATCAAGTGACACGTCAGTTAATCAGCCAGGAGCACGCCAGTCTCTTACCCCTTGTCATTAATATTCCCTCGTCACTTTCAGAAAATGAAATGCTAGAAGTTAAAGTGACAAAGAGAGCGAATGCCAAAGCCCGTCGGGATTTCGCCAACAAAAGGGAATTCACTTATTTGGGCCAACCTATGGAGGAAATTCTTCATATGTTAATTAATGAAGGAAGGATCAGTTCCCTTCTAGCTCCAATCAACCCCCGTTCAGGACGATACAACTCTGATGGAGTATGTCAATACCACTCCCAGTCTCGCGATCACAGCACAGAAGAATGCTGGGCACTCCACCACCTAATCCAAAATCTAATTGACAGTGGTGTACTGCGCCTAGCAGACAACGATATTGTGTTATGTGCAAGTGAAAATGCAGCCCCTACTAAGTGGAAGAGTGTGGTAGCAGTCATATCCAATGAAACTGATGGGATTAGAAATCACTCGCAATGCCAATAATTTAACTCAAGGGAATCAACCACCCTTTGAAAGTGGCCGCTCCCGAGCCAATCAACTTACCGTGTAGAGCACAATATCCTATTGTTAGCTTGAGCACAGTTCTGTGGAATTATGTAGAAGGTGAAGGAGCCACCTCACATACAACTGCTACAGTGTCAAAGGAAAATCCATTGTATCTTCCCCACCGGGTGATGAATTCTACCATCGAATCAAAGGGGAAAATACCCATGGAGAAGATTGAAAAATTCCTCCGCACTATGGGTCATAACGAAGCCACGGTGGTTTTAAGCTTGAAAGAAGCTCCACAACAAATATCAATTTTGGACTTGGTCCTAACTTCCGAGAATCACCGGAACGTCTTGTTGAAGGTTTTAGCCGACATCAGTTGATACGGAAAAATTTCAACATCTGGTTGATCACATTTTCAACAACAATGTGATATCCTTCACTAATGATGACATACCGCCCGAAGGGACCGGTCATTGCAAGCCATTGCACATTGCGATCTTGTCCTCCGGATATATGGTAGCTGGAGTCTTAATAGATGGAGGTTCCTCTCTGAATATCTGCCCATACGCTACCTTGGTGAAGATGAATATCAATCTCAACCGAATTCGGAGTAGCCATACTATCATCAAAGCTTTTGATGGAGTCCAGCGAAATTCGGTCGTAGTAATTGAGCTGCCAATCGAAATTGGTCCTCACACATTTTGCGTATCTTTCCATGTGCTCAAGATAGATTTGGGATACAACCTGCTATTGGGACGACCATGGATTCATATGGCTGGGGCAGCCCCCTCCACCCTTCATCAACAATTGAAATACATTATCAACAATAGCCTGGTCACGGTCAATGCTGAACCAGAGTGTCCTCAACACGGGGACATGCCGTTCATCAATGCCAATGAGGATGTTTAACCAGTCAGTTTTCATGCATTGGAAATAAGCAATACCCAATACCATGCTATTGGAACGCCATTACTTGAACCCAAGATTTCTACCGAGGTAATGTCGCCTACTTAAGAAATGATGTCATTGGGTCATAAGCCGGGACAAGGGTTGGGTAAAGATTGCCAGGGTATCAAATATCTAATTCGCTTAACCAGGAAAACTGGAACAGCTGGGCTAGGCTATTCTGCCAGTTCTAGTCATAGGAATCCTCATAAGCATCATCAGATTCCTTCAGCTTCAACCATGTGGCGTTTATCTTCGCCTTCGAGCTCTGAGTTTGCACAACCTCCCGTAAAGGTGCCAGCCAATGTAATGGCTATGTTATTTCCCAAGCCGGTATAGGTAAAGGAGAAAGGAGTCTTTGTTCCAAATCCCGCGATGGAAGAAGAGGAACGAAGAATCAAGAAAGACGTCATCCGAATGATGTCAGGCATGCACATCATCGTTCACGATGAACATACCAACAGATACACCCCAAGCGATGATTACCCAGACATAATGGCCATCATTCGGGACAGGGAGGATGATGACAATCCCTCCATCACTGCGGTCCACCCAGACTTTGCTCTTGCCAATTGGAACATCATTCCTTGCATTGATCATCAAGGGTAAAGCGGGCAGAAAGTCTTTCTGCCCTGTAGATATAATAACTACTTACTTTTCTGTACAATATTAGCAGTTTATTTTTCCAGTATATGCTAACACTGTGTATGATCAACACATTTCATATATAATAAGTGAAATCATATTTTGTTTCAGGACTCTGAATTTAGATGTGCCTGTATTTGCTAATACTGTGCCTCTTCTCCACAAGGATTGTACCTTTGATGTAGAGATGAATTCAGCCTTGATGGACATACAGGATGACATTGAGGTGCCTCTAGATCAAACCACTTCTTTCAATCTCGGAACCTTAGAAAGCCCTAAGTTAATCTAGATTGGTTCAGACCTTACCCCAAACCAACGGAATGACATGGTTACATTATTAACCCAGTTCCAGGATGTGTTTGCATGGTCTCATGAAGACATGGTGGGTTTGTCCACTGACATTGTCCTTCATCGCATTCCCATTAAAGAGGGATTTAAGCCAGTCAAGCAAAAGCTCAGGCGATTGAAACCTGAGTGGAGTTTAAAGGTAAAAGAAGAAATTGTGAAACAATTTCAAGCTGGCATCATCAGGGTGTCTACATATCCTAAGTGGATATCCAACATCGTGCCCGTGCCTAAACCTGGAGGGAAGGTGCGAGTTTGCATGGATTACCGGGACTTGAACAAAGCTTGCTTAAAAGACAGCTTTCCCGTGCCATTTATCCACATTCTCATTGACAATACTGCGCAATACGACATGTACTCCTTTGCTGATTGCTTTGCGGGGTACCATCAGATCATTGTTGCTGAGGAAGATCATGAGAAAACTGCTTTCATCACGCCTTGGGGAACCTTTTGCTATAGACGGTTGTCATTCGGCCTCTTCAATGCCGGAGCCAGCTATCAACGAGCTATGATGGCTCTTTTCCATGACTTAATGCACAAAGAGATCGAGATCTACGTGGATGACATCATTGTCAAGTCCCGGAAGGAGGATGACCATCTAGACCATCTTAGAAAACTGTTCAACAGGTTGCATAAGTATAACTTGAAGTTGAATCCAGATAAATGCGCCTTTGGCGTTAAATCGGGCAAGTTGCTAGGATTTCTAGTCAGCCACAAAGGGATTGAGCTTGATCCTGCTAAAATCCAAGCAATCATGGAAAAGTCCATTCCTCAGACAGAGAAGGAAATACGGGGATTTTTGGGAAGAATCAACTTCATTAGCAGGTTTATCTCTCAACTCACAGCAACCTGTGAGCCAATCTTCAAGCTATTAAGGAAGAACTCCTCCATGAAATGGAATGATGAGTGCCAGAATGCCTTCCTTACAATTAAAGAACAGCTAGTCAAAGCTCCTGTGTTAGTACCACCTAGGGATGATGTTCCCCTATTTATGTACCTTTCCATAAGTGACAATGCCATGGGCTGCATGCTAGGACAGAAGGACGATAGAGGCCAAGAACGAGCTATATATTACCTTAGCAAAAGGTTCAGCTGCAGTGAACATAAGTACACTCTGATCGAAAAGACGTG
Source organism: Panax ginseng (assembly GCA_020205605.1). Classification (NCBI taxonomy): domain Eukaryota; kingdom Viridiplantae; phylum Streptophyta; class Magnoliopsida; order Apiales; family Araliaceae; genus Panax; species Panax ginseng. The sequence continues at coordinate 63,348,657 of CM035142.1, read as the reverse complement.
TTATGCTTTAGCATGGGCTTCCATGAGGTTACAACATTCCATCTCATATCCCGCATGGATCCCCTCAAGTACGTGTTCAACAAACCTATGTTAAATTGCCGGCTGTCCAGATGGCAGTTGATCCTACAACAATTTGACATCATATATGTGACTCAATAGTCCATCAAAGGTCAAGGAATTACGGATCAACTGGCCGCCGCACCTTCAGGGGATTTCAAACCCTTGGAAACATATTTCCCCGATGAAGGAGTAATGACAGTGCAGCAACACCATCAGTATGATACGCGCCAATCATGGAAGATGTATTTTGATGGAGCGGTTAATATGGAAGATCTATTTTGATGGGGCGCTCTCTGATTGCAAGAAATGGACGGCGATAAATTTCCACAACTCATCAACTCGGACACCGTGAAACGGTACTATGTCTGAAGTAATTCACAAACACCCTGGTGTGGAACCATCAGATCACCAATCATTCCGGTTCTTTAACCCTTTACCACATACAACTTCTCTACACTTTTCCCCTCAGGGAAACATACTTTTCAAAGCCAGCAGCCTAGCTTTCTCCTTTGCATTCCTACAACTTAGGTCATCCCACCACGGATTGAACCTCTTGTGTTTGCAGTTTGGCTACCCATAACTGGGATCAAACTTCTCATACCTATAGTTTATCCTCAACCTAGGATTAAACTTTCTCTTCCCCACACTCTGACCATAGAATTACGCTTTTCTTCTCGCCTTGAGGGGCGAACTACGTCGACATGATCTCCCCTTCAATAGGAGTACGTAGGCAACCATTTCATATGGCCCGGTTGCAATAAAACAAAAACAACAAAAACATTTCTACCATCTTCTCCTCACAAAAACAACAAAAAAAAACATTCCTACACCATTTCAGCTATATACAGCGTTGAACCTCTTACACCAGGTTCGAACTACGCAGACTTGATATCCTCTTCAATAGGAGTACGTAGGAAACCATTCATGGTGCGGTCTCACCCTCTACCAAAACACAGATCCTTGTCAATTGGTACTGGGATCAAACTTCAATCCACTACATTTCATTTGGCTTCAGACCAAAGGGATGGAATTACCTGAACTCCTCCCAAATAGGAAATTCGGTGACCATCTAAGCTGCGGTCATACCTTGAAGAGCAACACCAATCCATAAGAGATGGAATTAACTAGGCTTCTCCTAAATAGAAGTCCTGGCAATCATCTGTGGTGCGGTCAATCTCAGAGAGGAAAGCCACACTCCTCTCCACATTTCCATACAGAAACCAGTCCCAAGACACCAAAGATGGTAGGGATACACATAGATCGATGATCCATTCTGAACTATCCAGAGACAACTCAATGTCCATCAACCCAGGAGGAATTCAGAATACATCAAGACCACAAGCCCTGAAGCGACATGCAAAATATCAAGCAAATAGCAAGGCATATATAAAAGGGAAGTGATCAAAAAATATATTTCCCTATCATATATATAATGTTGTTTGATATATATACAATGTAAACTATACATGACAAAATGGCTAATCTAGTCTGTGCAGGTAAATACAAGCTCATCTACAAGTCAGGGTATATATGAGCTAACAAGCCCAACATGGCGTCCCTCTCAGAAGACGGAGGCGAGGCTGTGGTATCCTATATGAGAATATCCACACGACCCAACAGATCTGCAGCCATCTGCATGGTGACCATATGATCATCAATATATGCGCTTATCTCTGCAATCATGCCAGTGGTAAGGGATCTCACTGCAGTACTATCTATGATGGCAACATCCCGGGCAGATATGGCACTATCCCGCTTAACTATAACTGCGTCTCTGGCTGATCTGGCCTCATCCCGCTCAACAATAGCGGCATCTCGATGAGCTAATGCCTCGTCTCTCTCTAACAGAGCTGCGTCCCTCCCATCAAGGGCAGTCAACATCATAGATTGAGCCTAATCTCTCTCAAAGGTCATCAGATGAAGACTTCGCTCTAAAATGCGTGTCGAGTCTTTGAATCACTGGCGATCTTCGGTACTAGGAGAATCAAAAGAAATCTTCGGCAACCCGGTGACGGGCTCCTCCTCGATGTAGGTATCGATGTACTCCATGTTTTCTACATCGTCTGACTCGCTATCCGGTACTACAGATACTGTTGCAGCTGATAAAATCTCTGTCTCCATCCGTGCAGAATACTCTGCAGAACAACCGGGATGACTGACAGAAAAAGCAGCCATCTCACGCAGATCCCAACAAGCATACACACGAGATCGGTCCTCTGCTGAGAGATATCGAGAAGCTGAACGCTGACCTATCGCCCCCTCGAAAGGATGAAAATCCTGGAACTGGTTGAACTACAACATCACGGCCAGTGGGTGATAAGTAGTCACGCCCCTCAAGCCAACCAGAGGGAGGAAGTCCATGCCCGGAGCGTGAGTAATAAAGCTGTATGGTGAGCAAAGCCCCGAGCACGACAATATGCTAAATGGATCTCTGATATCTGCCAAAAATGCAGACCAGGATAGAGCATATATACACTCCGATGGCTGAAAGGAGTATGATATGGCTACATCATGGGTGAACCAATATCCATGTCGTCTAAGAGTGCCAATCGGTCTCAAGTGTGACATAAACCACACGTACATCATGACCGAACTCCCAGTGAACACTCCTGTAGGATAAGTACAATAATAGGATGCTGACCGTAGGGTCTCTACTACAATCATAGGTACAATGGTGCGACCCTCTCTAAGAGCTCTCACGGCTATGATAACACCAATGTCTATCTCATCCATGTAACGCGGCATATAGACATATGACAGCTCGCATAGCATCAGTACATCAACCCTGGCCAAACACCAATGGTCATCTGGTGCGGTGAAATCCCCAGAATATCGTGAATAGCTATCCTCTGAGCCAAATCTGTCATACAAAAAATGTTGGGATATCACGTGGCCAGATGTCAGCTCATCCTGCACTACTCTGCGCCGCAATCCTGTGAGAGTCATGAACCGTTTACTCATGTCTCCCAAAGCCAGATGTATGCAAGGTCTGTCTAAAGGCAGCATCGTCAACCGTGCATACTCCTCCAAAGTAGGAGTCAACTCATGGGTGCCGAATCGGAATACCTGCCTATCCGATAGCCAATGCTCTAGCATCCCGTCCACAAACCCTACGGGAACCTGAAAAGGCAATAAAGTCATGGTATCTTTGCCTTGGTGATCTCTGATAAGAATATGTCGGTGGTGACATGCTATCATACCACGATCGTATACCCAATACCACCACTGACGGTGGGGTATGATCTATACGGCTAACTGTCGAAGAAGACATCTGCGCGGGCCGTGTCACAAGACCATCAAGGGGTTAATGCCAAATATCTCTGGAAATACATACATATGCATAACATGATACATGCATAACAAATAATGGATGGCAATATGATATAGGGAATGGAGAAAAACGGTGCATACATTCCTAAGTATATCATCATCTAATACATCGACAGACACTGTTGCAAATACAGGAAATGGGGCACAAGCGCCCTACTACTAATGAGAGGCCTATCAAAAGATATAGCGAGAATGGGGAAACAACCACCCAATATCTAACAGAGGCCTATCAAAAGATATAATGAGAATACATCGAGGAAGAAGACCATGGTGTCGATGTCCACATCATCAATCCTGTCCACCTGATGTAACTCCTCCTGAGTCATTGGATCTCTATCAACAGGGATGTCAGGCCTATAAAGAGGAGGATCTGCACCGGCAAAACCAAATGGGTCATCTGAGGGGCCAGCACCTGAGCTGAAGGAACAAATGACTCCGCCTCTGCTGGATCTCTACCCAAATGCCGGATAAATATATGTGCCTGGTCCAACTGCCGGGTAAACCTATCAATCTGGGTCATATGAGTCAGAGCTCGGACACAAGCTACCCAATCCATCATCATCAAGGATCCTGGAACCATATCCCCATAAAGCGTGTGGGCGAGATTGAGGTCATGCATAATAATGCGAGGGGACCACCACCACTGGAACATCTCCTGAGTACATGGACCCTCTAATAATGTAAAACCGTCAACTCCCAACAATGGGATATCAGTGACGGGTGAGACTTTGAATCTGTACATCACTCATTGGTAGTCACCTGAACACAAGGTATACCCTGCCGATGATCTCAGTTGTCACAAATCACATACGACAATACCTTTTACAGGTCCGATCGCTTAACTGTGTCGTTACCTACGTGAGTCCCGGCGAAGTTACAACGCGTGAAGTCCGGCGATGGATTACAACGTACATTCAAGTCGTTGACACATATATCAACGAAGGTCAAGCAGCCTTGACATTATTTCAGCCGATATCGATTAAACCTATCAGAGCTTTAAAGCTATTCGAGGTTTTCACACTCGACTACTCGTATTCCCCAGTATATCCCCGACGGGGGTCACAACACAATATTCCTGTAATCTACATGACAACGGATGTCAAGCAACCTTGACAATCTACCCACATAGTTTCAGCCGTTGATTCACACATCGACGAAGGTCAGGCATCCCTGACAACATTTGCTGTTGGCAGTAAATCCTACAGGATCTTGACATACTCTGGTGATACTAACCATAAAAAGTCAATGTTATCAAAGTGGATAGATGATGGAATATGTTATACACATCCTCAAATAGATCAAGCTTTATCCCCACAGATCTCTTACACATAAGAGGTACATCTTCAGGATCAAGTCATAATCAAAGACACAAGAATTTGGTGATAACTCCAACATAAACATCCTAACTGATTCGGATTACACATCAAATCTGGTCATCATTGCCAATCCCAGTTGAAGCAGCAGGAGCCAAAGAATCATCCCCGGTGTTGTTGGGTCTGCAACCCCCGCATACATGCATCTTACATTTGCATCATGTTGGTATCCATAGTACCATGTTTGTCTTGTTGCGTTTCAAGTGTCTAGGATTCTTTATCCTACCCATGCATCGCTATGCATGAGTATGATAAAGAGGGGCATCTATAGATACTCAAAATTTTTGTACCATCATCACTAATATTGCGGGAGAGGATGATTTGTCTTTAAGAGGAACCACGAAAGACAATCCAAATCCATCTAGGATACCACCGGAAGTTCAAAGATCAACCCCGGATCACAATCTGGGAGTAACAATTCCCAACCTCGGAGATAACCCCGAGGCCTGCAGATACAATACTGGAACACACCCCAGAGAAGACCGATTAATCTCAGAGATAACCCCGAGATATCCAGTCTCAGTCTCAACCATGGGAATAGGCACCAGCCTTGGTGATAACCCTAAGGAATGCAGTTTCGGCGATAACCCCGAAAATGCTTGTTTTAAATGCGACCAGCTTCAATCTCGGTGCTCACAATGAGATACACTGCACCAACCCAACAATAACATCGGGAAGACAGGCACACCTCAAAATTGACAATGAGGATCTTCAACAAATTGCAGCAGTCCAATCTTAGTGAAGCTTTGAGCAACGCGTCGCTATCGACCCAATCAATCCCAATGATAACACCGGTGAGGGGCAACATCGTTAACTCACCAACGCAATGCCACACCACATCACGTCACCTCAACATCTCTACACAACGATGTCCCACAAGACTAACCAATCCCGAGTGACTATTATGCGGGGTAACGGATGAAAGATGAAGCTTGAAGACCAGAGGGCATCGTCCCATCTTCAATGACTTCGTACAAACTCTAATCCCATTCCATCGTACAACTCTTGACAATGGCGGTCCAAAATAGGTTCTGTATACCTCAAACGGATGCCTGGATTGCACTTCTTAAAGTTCGAGTGGACATTATAGTGCTGAGCGCACGTACTTTGAGACGACCCGACCCGAAAAACCCAGGCCCACCCAGGTTGCCTCTGGTACACCTGCGGCTAAATTACCTATAAATAGAGGGCTTGGGCAGCCCATTTTGAAAGAAAAAAAGGTGAAGAAGCCCTGCCCAATTTGCTCTACACTCACCCAATACAGTGTATTTTCCACTTTTAATCACCTGTGAGCTCATATATAGCCCTTTTGTACCTACAAAAGTCAGTGTTTACCTACTCTCAAGATATAGAAGTCTTCTTTGGCAGTCAGCTGTAAGCCTTCTCACACACTTTAGAGTCTTTCTCTTCATCTCTGCACACACCCTTCTACACGTTGAGAGTCGTGTTGCTTGCTTTTGCCCCGGACTTCTATTCAGTGGTTTCATTCAATCAGATATATATATATATATATATATATATATATATATATATTTATATATATTGACTAACATTATCGAAAGTTATGCCTCGATTGAGCCTGAACTTGATGCAGTGCGTTTATTTGCTTTAATTTATATATATACATTTATATATATTAAGCGTGTGTCGAACTTTGTTCGATGAGCCTGAACTTTTAAATGGAGCGTGCATTGCTTTGATATACATATATATATATATATATATATATATATATATATATATATATATATATATATATATATATATACTTATATATATTAAGCGTGTGTAGAACTTTGTTCGATGAGCTAGACTTGATGCGAGCGTTAACTCGCTTATATATATATTTATATATATGAACTATGGTCGAACTTTGTTCGATGAGCCTGGATTTTATATCCGGTGCGTTTATTCGCTTTTATATATATATATATATATATATATATATACTTATATATATGAATCTGTTGTCGAACTCATTCGATGTGCTTGATTTTACATCCAGGAGCGTTTATCGCTTTTATATATATATATATATATATATATATATATATATATATATATTCGTCCCACACTGGAGTTTACTTACGTGGTGGTTGATCGCTTCTGACTTTCATTACGTTTAAATCTGCACTCGAGTTTACTTACGTGGCGGTTTATCGCTTTATACAACTTTATTTACATTTTGTCCCGCTTGAGTTCCCTTCGTGGCGGTTGGCCGATATTACAACTTTATTTACGTTTTGTCCTTTGGAGTTTCCTCCGTGGCGGTTGATAGCTTTTCTGACTTTATTTACATTTCGATCCCCATGGAGGTGCTTCGTGGTTGGTGATCACATCATATATATATATTTATAGCTTTTATATATATACCGCCATCGCTTTCATATAAATTGCGGTATCTTGTGCGCCTAGGAATCATGTGATCACAGATTCAGCCCATTGGATTTAGATTCGGTTCCCGTGATGGACATTTTCAGCTATAAGCAGCTTGTAAATTATTCTGTGTTGTCTGAATTTCCTCAGATGGTTTCCATACCCACGAGGAAGTCGACATTATTTTGTATATTATTTTTTAAAGACGGATGCTTCGCAGATCATCAAATAAAATCAATCAAGCAGAGCACTTAATAAAATGGGAGTGTAAAAGGTCTCAATTACTATTGAGCATCGGGGTTTGAAAAACCTCTTTATAAAACATCACCGCCATATCTTGCTTAAAAGTGAATTTTTACATAAATTCAAACCATGTGTATATAGGTGCGAAACGAGGCCTCACACTACTTTCAAATAATAAAGACATTGACTTCCCCCACACACATTCGGATAATAGTTTCTTGAAAAGAGGTGGTCACCAGTGGTAACACAGGCGTCGGGGTGCCTAACACCTCCGCATAACCAAGTCCCCTGACCTAATAAATCTCGGTTTCACCGAATTCAGAGTATAGTTGATGTCACATCACTTTGGGTCAATGTGCAAACCTTTTCTCGGTTGTGTTGGTACAACCATTTAAATATCTAACTGACGACTCTTAACAGTCCATCGTCGACATTATACATGTCGGATCTTTTTCACTTTTTTTTAAAACAAATCTAACCTAAAATGAGAACACCAAAGAACATGTAACGGAAAGGGACATCCAAAAATCCCGACGTCGACAATAGTATCTCCCGTTATTTGATTCAATTATTGTCAATATTTTATATATTATTAAATCAATAATTGAGACAACAAAGTTATTAATATTATTATTTGCAATATTAACGATGTCTAGAAGTTCTGTCAATGAGAGGTTTGGTCACCTAATTGCGCGCCAATAGGGAGAAATCCTTATTGAAAAGCCCCCTCTTTCCTGGGAACGACCTGGTCGATTAATTTTGCGAATTATAATAATGATGATAAATGTTGTTAAAAATATTGAGAGGATTTTTATGAAGTAGTTGTTGTAAATTTGCTTATTATTTGGATTCCTACTTACCCATTTTTCAAAATAATCGGTAGAAAGTTATTCAATATATTAAAGGTGGGGCCACATGTGGGGGCCACATATGGGAAGAAAATTGAAGGTGGGAGAAATGTGTTATACGGTGGGATGAAAATAAAGGAAGAAAAGGGGGTGGGGAATAGATGACTTGTAAGGAAGGGAATTTATGTAAATGTGATGTGTGTGTATATATAATATGATGTGTGTGTGAGTGGAAAGTGGTGGGTGAAAGTGATGGGTGTAGAGTGAAAGTGATGTATGTATGTTTGATGAAAATGGGGTGGGGGAAGGAGACGTATGAAGGAGGAAATGTATATATAATGTGTGTGTGTGTGTGAATTAGAAAAGGGGGAGGGGTTGGATGCCTTGGGAAAAAGGGTGTATATATTTATATAATATATATATAACATGTGTGTGTTGGATGTATATATATATATATAATATTGAGTGAGTGGAATAATATGGAGATGTTTGTATGAAAATAGTAATGTGTGAGTGTATGAAAGTGATGGGTATGAGTGGGCTGCATTGAAAAATCAGTTCGTGTTTCTTCTTAATACATCCGTGAATCCCAAATTAATTTGCCTGTAAGAACTCACTGTTGCATCTGTGATTTTTCTTAACAGTACCCCTTCCATTCTCCTATAAATAGGATGCTCAGTTAGAATTTAAAATCATACCAGAAGTTCAGAGAATTCTCTGCTATAATCTTGAGCATATTTCTTTAGAGTTTTAAGAAGCTTTGAGCGTAGTGCAAGTTTTCTTCAAGAATATCATCGCCCTACCAGTCGGAATACTCTTCTTTTACAGTAAGGGATATTATTTGTTGGACTCGTAAGGGGTATTATTTCTTTTGTATTCATGAAGCGAACTTCTGTTATTCCATTCTTTATTATTCTGTTGGAATAACCTGTATACGCGGACTACCCTATACTTGGTGAAATTCTTCTATTATTCCATCCTTTATCATTCTGTTGGAACATCCTGTCTGTGCTTTACGCATGACCCGGTTCTATTATTTATCATTCTGTTGGAACATCCTGTCTGTGCTTTACGCATGACCTAGTTCCGTTAATTATTATTAAGTTGGAATATCCTGTCTGTGCGTTTACGCATGACCTGGTTCCATTATTTATTATTCATTGGAATAACTTTTTATGCATGCGGATTACATCGCATGCCACGGTGATTTCTTTTGTTATTCCATTCATTATTATACTCAGTTGGTTAAAGTTTTGACTTCTATACTCCTTGAAATTAGTGGAATATCCTTGATATTTGCGCTTCATCCAGTATCTTTCATGGAAATATTCTTCTGAGAAATTATTGAATTTTTACTCCACAAAGAAGTATCATGTTGACAATTTGGACGTTATTAGTTCCTGGATAAATTAATTCTTGAACTTGTTTTATTGAATTCTTATATCCTTGTCATCATCCTCATGTTTATATTATGTTGAAAGTCATCTATGGCCTAGAGTGCATAGATGGACTTGGTATGATTATGACAAGGGATTAATCGGTATAATCATGATCGTAATGTTACAAATGATGTGGAAAAAGTCTTCATTGGCCCGTAGTGCATTGATGGATAGTTGTTGGCATGATCATGACCATTGATGAATACACAAATATCCTTGGCCGTAGTGCATGGATAATTTGTGGTTGTGATACTAATGAATATCCTTGGCCGTAGTGCAGGGATAATGTGGATTATTTATTAAGCTGAGTCTCAGCGATAAAAGTCATGAAAAACCTTTTAAATCATAAAAGATAGTAGATTTTATTCTCTACTTGACTCTTCTAATGGATTGCTTGTTCATTGCAGATTAAACTTGATGTTTGTTATATTTTATCGGTTTAACACTTTGTTGAAGGCTAATGATAATTTATTACAATTATCTTAGTCGTAATATTTCTTCTTGGGCTAGTTGAGCTCACCCTTTTGCTTTCATTGTTCTCTTGAAATGAGAGCGTAGCGAGGACTAGTCGGGGGAGCGGAGTGACGGTCCGGATGATAGCATTAGTAGTCCTCACTATTCTATGAAATAGTGTGATAATAAATGTATTGAGGACTTATTTTTAGTTAGAATATCGCCTAGAAGACAATATTTATATTAAAACTCACAGCTCATGTTGTATAGTTAAGGTTGTATTTGTATTTTTTGTACCATGTATTTGGCACTCGGGATATGTGATGTATACCTATTTTGGAAGGCGTCACGTGATGCATCTGAATGACTTCAAATTAGTTTGCATAAGCACCTGACCAAGTCCTTTATGCGACGTATCACTATAAACAACAAAATTTCTTGTATCATCTGGAAGAGACAACACATGTGTTTTACTCAACCTCTTCTTCAATTCTTGAAAGCTTTCCTCACACTTCTCCGTCCAAACAAATTTCACAGCTTTTCGAGTCAAATTCGTTAACGGAGTTGCAATCTTGGAAAAGTCTTGAATGAATCTTCTATAATATCCTGCCAATCCAAGAAAACTTCGTCCTTCTGATGGCGTTCTCGGCTGATCCCAGTTTATCACGACTTCGACTTTGGATGGATCTACCGAAATTCCGTCTTTATCAAAAACATGACCAAGAAATTGTACCCGCTCGATCCAAAATTTGCATTTCGAAAACTTGGCATACAACTTCTCCCATCTTAAAGCTTCCAACGTTAACTTCAAATGCTCTTCATGTTCTTCCTTGGTTTTCGAATATACCAAAATGTTGTCTATAAATACCACTATGAATTTGTCCAAAAACGGCTTGAACACTCCATTCATTAGGCCCATAAATACTGCAGGAGCATTCGTTAGACCAAATGACATTACCAAAATTTCGTAGTGACTATATCGTGTTCTAAACGCTGTCTTCGGTACATCCTCTGGCCTCACCTTCAGTTGATGATGACCACTCCTCAAGTCTATCTTAGAAAAGTATCTTGCTCCCTTCAATTGATCAAACAGGTCGTCGATCCTCGGTAATGGATATCTATTCTTAATCGTGACCTTATTTAGTTCTCTGTAGTCAATGCAGAGTCGCATCGTCCTGTCCTTCTTCTTCATAAATAACACTGGCGCTCTTCATGGTGATACGCTCGGTTAAATGTACTTCTTGTCCAATAATTCTTGTAGTTGTACCATCAATTCTATCATTTCTACCGGTGCCATTCGGTACGGTGCCTTCGATATTGGAGTCATTCCTATTGCCAAATAGATAACAAATTCAACCTCTCTATCTGGCGGAAGTCCTGGCAAATCGTCTGGAAATACGTCTGCGAAGTCCCTCACTACTGGTATCTCCTCTACTTTTGGATTCTCTTTACGACTGTCGACTATGTAAGCTAGATATCCTACACGACATTGTCTTAACAACTTCCTGGCCTGCATCATCGTCAGACAACTCGCTTGTCTAGATGACTTGCTACCATAAAACACCACATTTGATGGAGTCATGAGGTTAATACGCTTAATATCCACTCTACAGTTCTTATGTACATACTTAACAGGGATTATTTCTCTATTCACAATTTCTATGTTCATGGGGTGTTCTAACTCATCCTTAGGCAATTCTAAGTTCTTAGCAAAGTCATCGGATATAAATGAACAAGTAACACCCAAATCAAATAATACATAAGCATTAACTTTATTGATAGGGATGATACCTGACACCACATCACGAAACTGAACAACATCCTGCACTGTCATGTTGAATGTCCTAGCGGTCGGTCGGTTGGTTGCGGTTGGTTCCGTGATAGTTAAAGCACTTCCACAATTGTTTCCCCTATTCCCTCCTGATCCTGCCCCTCCAGATCCCTTCTTGGTACAGTCCCTTGCCAGATGATCCTTTGAGCTGCAAGTGAAGCAGGCTCCCTTCTTTGGGTTAGGACAATTAGGTGCTATGTGGCCCTCCTGACCACAATTATAGCACACCCACTTTCCTTTCATATAAACCCCCAGGTGAGCTTTCCCACAGGTCGAGCACGCTTCGATCCTCTTCTTCTGACCTCCTTGCTAATTTCTGATTGACGTGTTGTCAGTCCACCTCCTTTTCTGATTGATACTTTATCCCGTGTTGCTGCCACTGGCTTTGTTATTTCCCTCATTTTCAATCTTCTTCTTCTTCTTCTAATCCTGATTGTACTTGGTCACCGCATCGCTCCCACCTTCAAGGAGGATGGCCTTTTCCCGTACTCCAGCAAAAGTGTTTAGCTAAAACATTGATACTTTATTATATACCCAGGGTTTCAGTCCTTGTTCAAACCTTCTTGCTTTTCTCTCATCCGTGTGTACTTGATACGGGGCGAACCTAGCCAACTCATTGAATTTTTCCGCATATCTGGTACGGACATATTTCCCTGTTTTAACTCTAGAAACTGGACCTCCATTTGGTTCTACGAGCTGATCAAAAAATACATTTCAAAAAACATCTCCTTGAACCCCTCCCAGGTAATCACACCTTCACCTTCCCGGACCTTATTTGTTTGCCACCAATAACTAGCTTCAGATTTCAGCATGAACGTCACGTAGGCGATTTTCTGGTCCTCTCTGACTCTGGCGACGTCAAAAATATTTTCCATTTCCATAACCCACATTTGAGCCATAATCGGGTTCATGGAGCCTTTAAACTCTGGCGGTCCCACCGCCTTGAAATCCTTAAACGTCGTGTTCGGTGGAGCTTGAGGTGGATTATTCATCGCTCCAGCTAGTAAGTTCACCAGTTGTTGAAGCGAAATTGACATTGGCGTTGTTGTTGTTGTTATTCATTGACCCTTCCTAGGCTGGTCGACGATTTGGTCGTCTTCTCGGCGACATGTTTCTGATAAGAATATACGCTTATTAGGTCTTTATTCAATTCTTTAAATATTTAAGGCTTAACTAAAACTTTTAAACATAATCACTTAACACATTATCTCAATAAACCATGATATATTTATTCAAATCGAAAGTTTTAACACTAAACGATAACATCACTGCTATTTACATCAACTATCCCGAGATAAAGAATCTACAGGATTTAAAACATTAAAATATTCCTTTGTTTATAAACACATCGGAATTTACATCTAACACGAGATAAGTTTTTCAAATATTTAAACAAATCATATCACTGCCTGTTAAGGCGCTAAATAGCCTTGTTACGTTCCTCTTCCATGATGCGGGACATCGTTCGGCGATCTAGCATATACGGTCATATAACTCTACGTACATGTCAGCATCAATGGAGTTCGGTGAGAACTACTCTTCTTCCTCTTCAGGATCCTCCTCTAGATAGGTCTCAGGCTCATGTTCCTGACCAACAACAGTGATCAATGGAGATGTCTCTCTCTGTACCAACTGCTCCCTGACGACATGAATGTCTCGTGGCTCCTCCTCTGTAGGTACTCGGGGTTCCTCCTCCGCAGCTCGACTAGCTACTCCAACATCCGACATCCTGACAATACAATTTCAAGTTTCAGTTACTAAGTCGTACTAGTGAGCACATAATTTAACACATAAGCACATAAAGTCTTTTATTATATTCAATGAATTAAGAAATTCATTTCTTAGAACTCGATAAGAGTTTTCCATCACTATATTTTTCCTATAAGGCTACTACCTAAGGTTATTTCCCCACCTAAGGTTCATAACCTACAGGTTTGATACCAACCTGTGACACCCCCAAATTCGGGTACTTCAATTTCCACATGATTTGGTGTTCACTATTCAAACATCATATATCTATCTACCCATAATCAATGAAAGCATAAATAATTAGAAATAAATCCTCTCTTTAAGGAGTTACATCGAAAGAATACATAAATCCCAGGTCATACTAACCTTAAATCTTAATTGCGGAAAACATAAATAATCAATCATCTTACACATCATTAACATAAGTCTAAAACATAAATTCAATATCACATAAAACAACAAGTCTTCATCACTTGTTAATCTTGCCCTTGCCTTTGCTAGTAAAAGGCTCGTCGTACCTTTCATTCTTAACTACAATGTTATTATTACGCAAGAGTGAGCATGATTGCCCACAAGTATAAAAATGAAATAACAATATATAATAACATGCGAGTGAATCAACGACTTCTGAAATAAAATTCAACCTTTGAATCAAGAATGAATAACAAGAATTCAAAAGATTTCTGAGGGTCATAAGACCTTGAACTATGTCCTAGGTTATCAAGGGTTATACTTGAAACCTTTAACAGTCATAAGACTATGGACTCTTCTACTCGTACTTAGGGGGATCAACCCTTAGTACCATCACTGTGCAATAATATCTTAACGCTAACGATAATAAATCCCTATACTGTGGTTGTTCATCTCGATTTGACATTAGAGTGCTTTCAAAGGAAGTTTGGTTTGGATAAATCAATAAGAGTTCTGAAATTTAGAACGTTCATCAACTATGGACTAGTCAAATCAAATAAGGTTCACTAGTCTAATATGGTTCAACAATAAATGATATTTAAATTGAATAACATTCTCAAGAGGTATAAAAGAGAACAAGTATTGTATAACAGAATCATACTTTGAAAAGATAAATAATCTTCAATATAACAATTTGAACTTGATTTAATAATAACGAGAATTTACTCGGTGTAATTTATAAACTTGAATAATGATAACAAGTAGGGTTAGGAAACTTGCCTCGTGCGTAGGCTAAACGATTACTACTTCCGTTCACCACAAATCCTACACACATACCATATGTATTCACGACATTCATTAGTTACATTTTCACTTAATTATTTAATATAAACTCCACTTTATTTAACAAATCATTACCCTTCTAATTTAATTACTTAATTAAATTAGAATATTTTCATTCTCTTACTATTATTACACTCGAATAAATTATTTCATAATAATTTCCATCGAATATTTATTTTATTCTATAAATATTTCAACTAAAATATTTATTTATTTTATAAATATTTTAATAATAACTTCTATCGAATATTTATTTTATTACATAAATATCTCAATTAAAATATTTATTTATTTTATAAATATTTTAATAATAATTTTCATCGAATATTTATTTTATTCCATAAATATCTCAATTAAAATATTTAATTTATTTTATAAATATTTTAATAATAATTTTCATCGAATATTTATTTATTTATTATTTTTTACCCATGGGGGAAGGGTAACCTGACTCGAGTTTCGATTTTTGCGATTCATGAACATAACAAGACCAAATTAGGCCAAAAATCACTCACAAGTAAAATTATACGTTCTGTGAAGAACACATAATATGGCCATAACTTCCAATTAGTTTATTTTTACACAAAATTAGACATGCCTAAACACTGTAATACATATATGATCACTACTTAATCATTCTAGCATGATTTTAACATGTTAAAACACAAAATTTGCAGAATTAACACATGTAATTTACTGTTCTTGGTGTTTTTGAAAGTTTTGAATACAAAACCTGAAAATCAACACTACGGATTCGTTATAACACCGAATCCATTCATTTGAAGTTTGGTCTCTTTGTTTTAATATGCATAATTATATACAGGTATAAAATTTATGACACAATATATGTTTGACGTATTAAATTTGCGAGTAAGGGCCATATGGCCATGTTTCTATACTTTGTAATTTTGCAGCAACAATATACGACATATATTTTATGAAACTGATGTTATGGTTCATACAACATAGTAAAAAAATACTACATTAATCATATTAACACATATATGTGTAAATTTATAATACAACTTATGATTATCATGTTAAATTTGGTATGTAAGGCGATATGGCCATATTTCATACTCTGTAATTTTGAAGCAACAATATACGGCATATTTTATGAAACTGATGATATGGAAATCTACAATATATAGTAAAAACATGCTATGCTAACATATTATCACATATATATCCACATAATCAATACAATTTCCAATTACAGAGATTTTAACCGAACTTGAAAGCCATTTTCATGAAAACTTTTAAATGACGTGAATAAAACAAACTGGGTTGAAGAGATTACCCAAAGCGTAGATGAGTAGAGATGAAACCCTTATCAATTAATTCTTCAATCACACAACTCACAAATTCCCTCAACAATTTCTCAATCTCTCTCTGTGATTTGCTTTGCCAGACTTAGAAAATAAAAGACTTAATCAAAATAAAAGAAGACGTATTAATTTTATAAAAGAACTGAGCGCAGAGTGGTGGTCAGTTAACCCATCATGGGTTAACTGCTACTAACTTCCCTTAGGGCCTCGTTTGGCTGGCAATAATAGACTCCAAAACCATTTAATTTAATGATTCTCTTATACTATAGTTTAAAACATGTCACACCCAAATTACATAATAAAATCAAATATCTTATTTACTTTAATTTAAATAAACTATGATAATTTCTCATTAATTCCCATAGTCATAAAATTAAATTTCTCATTTATTAAATAGGTCAAATTATTTAATATCTAATTAATTATTAAATTAATTAAAATAACATTATGCTTATTAAATATTTTATTTAATTCGATAAGCTCACATAAATACATAATCTGAGTAATAAAATTCTCCACATTAATTTAATAACTATAACACATATAATTAAATTAATTTACCACACTTGCATCAATTAATTATTAAATATAATAATTAAATCATCGAAAATATTTATTTAATTCAATAAATATTAAAATTAAATTACAAAATCTCGTTTGTCACAAGAACAGACTTAAGGAGAGAAAGAACAACTGATCGAGGAGGTCGCAGAACTAAAGAACAAACTGAAGGAAGAAGCTACAAAGAGGGCAAGAGCCGAAGATGCATATGAGGAAGTGTTTCAACGAGCCGGGATATCAGTGAAAGACGCACATGCAAAGAGAATGAAGATGGAAGAGATGAATAGAGTATTCAAAATCGTGGTTAATCTAGCTCAAGATCGGGTCATGGGTTATCCGATTCAGTTCGAGACGCTGCCATCACACGTATTAGATCGCATAACAATGTTCCGGATTATGGAGGAAGAGCGTAGTAAGGTTAAGCAGTATCTTAACAGAACATCGTAGTTGTTATGTGATTAATAAAATGTTAAATAAATTATAAATCCCAAGTGTTATGTAAACTATGGGATATGACGATGATGTTGTCCTAAAACTTTTGTAGTTCGGGAAAGTAATGTAAATAGCAGTGATGCTATTGTTTTATATTTTCAAAGAGGTTATGAATAAATAAAAGTTGTTATTTTATTCAAAGTGTTATGTGATTATGTGGCTATTTCTTTTGTGGAGGCAAGTTAAGTAGAAAATACTTAAAAGAGTTGAATAATAATCTAATTAGTGTTTTTAACAGAAAATGCCTCCCAGACGTCAACCACCATGACAGAGAACCACCGAAGGAACCAACAATAACGACAATATTAATGCTAATTTCGTTCAACAATTAGTGATGCTACTGACAGGAGCGTTGCAGAATCAACCACAGAACCAAGGAACAATGTTTAAAGATTTCAAGGCGGTTGGGCCACCTGAATTCCGTGGGTCCATGAATCCAGTCGAAGCACAAACCTGGATTTTGGAGATAGAATAGGTGTTCGATGTCGCTAGGGTAGAGGAAGATCGTAAGATCGCGCAACATTCATCTTTGAAAGCGAAGCTAGTTATTGGTGGCAGGCCAATAAAACTCATGAAGGGCCAGGGGTAATGACCTAGGAAAGGTTTAAGGAAATATTCTTCAAGACCTATTTCCCAGAGAGTTCGAAGAGTCACCTAGAAGTGCAGTTTTTGGAACTAAAACAAGGAACGATGACGGTGTCTGAATATGCCGTTAAATTCAACGAGATGGTGAGGTTTGCACCTTATCAAGTCAGCACGGACGAACGCAAGGCGAAGAAGTTTGAACAGGGATTGAAGCCCTGGTTGTATAGTAGGGTTTCCCTGTTCCAATTGAAGACTTTCGCAGCAGTAATGGAGAAAACAATACTCACTGAAGGTGGGGGCGAGGTAGTGACAAAGTTCAATCAGGAACAGAAAAAGAAGAAGAACGAGGTGGAGATTAAGAATGGAGGTGGTAGTGGTGGAAACAACAACAACAACAACAATAACTTGAACAGGAAGTGGAATGGAAATGTGGGCATTGGAAACCAGCAGGGTAACCAATAAAACAAGAAGTTTTAAGCATGTGCTACATGTTGGAAGTTTCACAAAGGTGCGTGCTTGATGGGGAAACGAGTATGCTTCAATTGTGGCCAGGAGGGTCACATCGCCCCAAATTGAACTCAACCTAAGAAGAACGTGTGCTTCACGTGCGGATCCAAGGATCACTTTGCTCGTGAATGCCCTAAGAAGAAAAAAATTTGGAGAGACAACCGAAACAATGGAGGTAACAATTGGAGGTACATGGGCCATTCTTTGGACCTCTGACATCAAACAAACCCACAGCTAGAACCTTTAACATGACTGTGCAAGATGTTGTGCAATCAAAAGATGTGGTGTCAGGTATTATCCCAATCAATGATATAAATGCTTATGTATTATTTGATTCGGGTGGTACTTGCTCGTTTATCTCTAATGAATTTGCTAAGAGGTTAGAATTGCCTAGAGAAGAACTGAATTTCCCTTTGAACATAAAAATTATGAATAAGGAGGTAATCCCTGTTAGATTCGTATACAATAACTGTAGGGTAAACATTAAGGAGAATATCTTGATGGTAGATTTGATTCCGATTAGACTTGGAGAGTTTGATGTTATTTTGGGAATGGATTGGCTGTTCAAATATGGAGCGGTAATTGATTGCCAAAAGAAGTGTGTAAACCTTATGACCCCGTCAAAGGTAGTGTTCTTTGGTAGCAAGTCGCCTAGACAAATGAAATGTCTTACGATTATGCAGGCCAAGAAATTGTTGAGTCAAGGCTGTGTGGGCTATTTAGCTTACATAGTCGATACTCAGAAAAAGAATGTGAAACTGGAAGAGATACTAGTGGTGAGGGAATTTGAGGATGTGTTTCCAGAAGATTTGCCAGAATTTTCGCCTGACAGAGAGATTGAGTTCGTGATCGATTTAGCATCGGGGACATCACCAATATTGAAGGCCCCATACAGAATGGCTCCAGTATAAATGAAGGAAATGATGGTACAATTGCAAGAATTGTTAGACAAGAAGTATATTCAACCAAGCGTATCACCGTGGGGAGCGCCAATGTTATTTGTGAAGAAGAAGGATGGGTCAATGCGTCTTTGCATTGATTATAGAGAATTAAAAAAAGTCACTATTAAAAACAAATATCCATTGCCAAGAATAGATGACTTATTTTATCAGTAGAAGGGTGCTAAATACTTCTCGAAAATAGATTTGAGAAGTGGGTATCAACAGTTGAAAGTGAGGAAGGAGGATATACCTCGAACAACATTCAGAACTCGGTATAGACATTACGAGTTTCTGGTGATGTCTTTTGGTTTAACCAATGCACTTGCTGCATTCATGGATTTGATGAATAGGGTGTTTAAACCATTCTTAGACAAGTTTGTAGTGGTATTCATCGACGACATTCTGGTGTATTCCAAAACTGAAGAAGAACACGTGGAACACATACATTTGACATTGGAAACACTAAGAAAGGAAAAGTTGTACGCGAAATTCTCTAAGTGCGAATTTCTTGGGCACGTGATTTACAAAGATGGGATTTCAATGGATCCATCAAAAGTGGAAGCTGTAATAAATTGGGAACAACCAAGAACACCGTCGGAAGTGAGGAGTTTCTTGGGACTGGCCGGTTATTACAGACAATTTATTCAAGATTTTTCTAAGATAGCCACTCCATTAACAAATTTGACAAGGAAAACTGTGAAATTTGTTTGGACAGAGAAATGTGAAGAAAGTTTCCAGGATTTGAAGAAGAAATTAAGCATGGCACCTGTGTTGCCATTACCAGATAGTACAGGTAACTTTTTGGTGTATAGTGATGCCTCCCATAAAGGGTTGGGTTGTGTTCTTATGCAGAACGATAAAGTAATTGCTTATGCATCAAGACAACTGAAGGATTATGAGAAAGGTTATCCGACGCATGATTTGGAATTGGCTGCAGTAGTATTTGCTCTCAAGATATGGACACACTATCTCTATGGAGAGAAATGTGAAATCTACACAGACCATAAAAGTCTGAAGTATATTTTCACAAAGAAGGACCTGAATATGCGACAAAGAAGATGGATGGAATTGATAAAGGATTACGATTGTGAGATCTTTTATCACCCGGGCAAAGCGAATGTGGTTGCAGATGCTTTGAGTAAAAAAGGTCGGGAGAAGTTGATGATGATAACCACTCAGGAGGAGCTTATTTCAGCAATGACAAAGCTTGAATTGGAAATCAAATTTCCAAAGGAATCCGATGAATGACTATTCCAGATAGATGCTAGTCCAACTTTGGTGGACAAAGTGAAGAATACTCAACTACAAGATAAAGAATGTGAAACAATCAAAGAGAAAGTGATTGAGGGTAGTGATGTAAAATACAAAATCGATACCGAAGGACTACTACGGTTCGAGGAAAGAATTTGGGTCCCAGCAGTGCCAGAGCTTAAAGATGAAATCTTGAACGAAGCACACAACACAAGATATTCGATTCATCTTGGAAGCACGAAAATGTATCAAGATTTGCGGCGACATGTTTGGTGGCCAAATATGAAAGAGATGTTGCCGAATGTGTGGCAAAATGCTTGACATATAAAAGAGTCAAGGCCGAACATTAAAGACCAAGCATATTACTTCAACCGTTAGAAATACCGAAATGGAAGTGGGAACACATCACAATGGATTTTGTGGTGGGTCTTCCAACGACTTCGGAAAGGATACGATGCGAGTAATAGTGGCAGGATTGACAAATCTGCACACTTTTTGCCAATAAAGATTAGATTTAATCTTGATCACTAATGTAAACCAGACGTTAAAGAGATCGTGTCAAGACATGGAGTTCCAGTGTCAATTGTATCAGACAGAGATCCAAGGTTCACATCAAACTTCTGGAAGAGACTACAAGAATGTATGGGAACACAGTTGCGAATGAGTACAACATATCATTCGCAAACCGACGGGCAAAGCGAACAACAATCCAAACATTGGAAGATATGCTGAGAGCATGCATCAAGGATTTCAAAGGAAGTTGGGATGAACATTTACCGTTGGTAGAATTTGCCTATAACAACAGTTACCACGCGAGCATTGGCATGCCGCCTTATGAGGCATTATACGACAGAAAGTGCAGAACTCCACTATGTTGGGTTGAAGTCGGTGAACGCCAACTGTTAGGATCAGAACTGGTACAACAAACTACTAAAGTTGTCAAACTCATCAGGACAAGATTGGTAGCAGCCCAAGACAGACAAAAAAAGTATGCTGATTAACATAGGCAGAATCGCGAATTTGAAGTAAGAAATTTTGTTTTCCTAAAAGTTTCTCCTTGGAAGGGGAAAATTCATTTTGGCAAGAAAGGAAAGCTCAGCCCAAGATTTATTGGACCATTCAAAATACTACGAAGAGTGGGGGAAGTGGCTTATAAGGTAGCTCTACCTCCAGAGTTGGAAAACATTCATAATATTTTTCACATTTCGGTGTTACGACCGTATAAACTCGATTACAAGCACGTGATCGAGTACGAACCATTGCAATTCGATAAAGATTTGTCTTATGAAGAGATTCATATCCAGATAGTCGACAGGAGAGAACAAGTGCTCATAAATAAAGTGATACCTTCTGTGAAGGTGATATGGAGGAAACACAATGTCGAAGAGGCAACGTGGGAACTCGAAGCTGAAATGATGAAAAATTACCCTGAGTTATTTGTTTAATCTATGTCTTCGATTCTGAGGATAGAATCTTTGTAAGTAGGGAAGAATGTGACGAATTGATTATTTGAATTGTGATTCTGGGGACAGAATCCTTTTAAGGAGGGAATGATGTAACATTCCAGAATTTTAATTGTAATATTAAATATTTATTGAATTATATACATATTTAATGGATGTGTTTATCGTTGAATAAATATTTGTTTAATTGATTTAATTTTGTTTAGTTAATTATTTGTTAAATAAATAGTTAATGAGTTAAGGAAATTATTATTATATTGATATTTCAATTTGATGGTAAGTATTTGTATAGAGTTATGTGAATAAATGAATTATTTAAATTATTGAATTAATAAATTAAGTATGAAAGTTTAATTAAATATAGTGTGACAAATAACTATATTATAAGGAGTTATTAAAATAAATTAAAGTAAAGTAGTTTAATTTGGTTGTGCCAAACAAGACTTAATGGTATTAATTGTTTAATTTTAAATGGTTTTTGCAAAACACTGCCCTATGGCTTTTGGATTTCTTTTTTAATTTTGAATTATTATATAAATAAAATAAATTAAAATAATAAATATAATATATTTATATTATATACGTTAATAACTGATTTTGCAATTAGTAGTGTTATGAAGGGTTATCAGTTTTATTCTTGCGCTTGAATATCAGTTGATTTTCTTATTACGCATTATATTTTCCAAGCTTGAGAGTTCAGAAAGTTGAGAGAGAAGTTGTGAGGTAATTGAGAGAGTCTTAAGAGTTTTCACAACAAATTCAAAGTGATTAGCAAATGATTGTATTAAAAATTGAAGGTATGTTCACAATCAGTAGTGTTATATATATATATATATATATATATATATATATATATATATATATATATATATATATATATATATATATGTATGAGGCTACAACAAACTTTTATATAATCAGAAATTACAAATTGTTGAATTGTTGATATACAATGGGATTACTTGTGATTATATGAGTATATGGTGATTAGAGGTTGTGCTTAAACGAGAAATTCTTGCTAATTTCGGATATGAGTAGAAATTTTGTCAGTATATATATGTTTTCATATGTAGCTATGTAAGTATCAAATTTAATGGACAATTTGTATTTGAAAGTATAAATTGAAGTTTGTATATGTTAGTTCATTGAGATACGAGCATAATGTAATTTGAATGAGATGATTTGGTCATATATTGAATTCACAGTGATGATTTTAGGATGAATGTCAAGAAAATTAAGTTTTTCATGAAAACATGAAAATTGAGAAATTAAAATAGTTTTAGTGGTTGTTAAATTGTGCTAAGTGGTTAAATATGTTAGCAATCATGTCTATGATAGTTGTATATTTATTTTACGTGTTATTATCACTGTTTGGTGGGTGAAATTCGTGTTAGTTGGCTTAAGAAAAGTGTCGAAGCTCTGTTATGCAAAACTAAGTTATATACATCACGCTTTGACAACCCTTAGGCGTGGTGGCGTAGCTCTCAAGCCTTGTACAAGATACCAAGATAAAAAGCGGCAGCGTAGTGCGATGCCCATTTTCAGACACTGAAGTCTGCTAATTCTGCAGACTTTGGTCGTTCTTTGTAGCTTAGCTAAAGGTTATGGTAATGTGTCCAACACGTAACAACAAGGCTAAAACATAGTTATAATATGTGGTTAGTAAATTCAAAGTTTTAAATGAATAGTAAACTATGAAAATGAAATGTTGGGCATTGTTAAGCATAATGAATAGTAAATATGTGTTGTGAGGGTTAACACACTTGAAATTTCTGATGGTTGTAAATGGTAGCATAAGACTTGTGCGAAAATAACAAGTTTAGCTAGTAATGCGTTTTTTTATTGAAAAGTGAATATTAATATGTCTAATAGATGTTGTGGTTTTAATACTGTGTATAGGTGGACGTGAGTTTTAATATTTTAGCTTACGCTCGAGGCAAGTTTTCTAAGTTTACACTTTCGTTGAGTTAGTTCTATTATTACATTGTGTAACTTCATTCTTTTAATTGAGCAAGTTTCTTGTCTCTAGTTATTTATGATGATGCAAGTTCAAAAAATCTCATCTATTACATTGAGCATGTTTTAATTCTAAATTATTGGAATACTAATCATTTTTTACTTACTCTAACCTGTTTATAGTTAAACAAGTTTCTTTAGTTTATTCTTTTATAATAAATGTTTCTTGAACCTTAATTCCTTGTGTTGAATGGTTCAATCACTTTGTATATCTTATTACCTTGTGGAGTAAGCATTGTTGATTCAACTAGTTCCTTAGTTGATAATCATTAAACATCAATTACCCTTGAAAGCTTATCCAAACTAAACTTTCTTTGGTGCGGACTTGTACTCTAAATACTGAGATGAACAACCCTATTTTTAGGGGTTTACACTTAGGGTTGAAATGGTTGTGCACAATACATTGTACGAAGGATTGATCCTCCTAAGTATGTGGAGTCCTTATAGTCATATGACTGTAAGTTAAAGGTGAAAGATTACTTATAACTGTGGACATGGTTCGTGGTCATTAGACCCTCAGTAGTAGATTTAAGAATGTTAATAGAACATATCATCTAGTTCTATTAAGCCTATTATTTGGCAAATGTTGTAATGTTAATAGAACATATTATTCAGTTCTATTAAGCCTATTATTTGGCAAATGTTGTAAAGTTATTTATTCTTATTTCAAGTGAGCTTCGTTTTCTCACTCTTGCATATTTATACACTTGTTGCAGCTATGGTTGAGAAGGTAGATAAACATACAACTAGCAAAGGAAAAGGAAAAATGTACAAGTGATGAAGGCTTGTAATTTTGCTTTATCGTTATGATGATAGACTTTTAGTAGATGTTGTGATGTAATAAATTTTAAATTATGCATTTGATTAATTGTAATTAAAAGTTAGATAACCCGGGAGATAAATTTTTTTTAACATAATCCTGTATGGGCAGGTTTTATTATTCAATTTTATTATGATTGGGTAGTTAGATATGAATGTTTTGATTAAGTGAACACCAAATCTTGAGGTAATGAAGTACCGGGATTTGGGGGTGTCACAAGTTGGTATATATCAAAGCTTTAGGTTATGAACCTTAGATGGGGAAAAGCCTTAGGAAGTAACCTTTGAAAAGATAGTGGTGATTAACTCTTATCGAGTTTTAAGGAAGAAGTAATAAAACACTTATGTGCTTATATGTTTATAACTTATGTGCTCGTGTTGTCGAGTAGTAATGATTAATAATTAAAACTTAAAATTTTGTTGTCATGACGACTAATGTCGGAGAATCCACTCAGGCTAGGGAGGGAGGACCTCAGATGCCTATAGCGGAGGAGCCTCGCGAGATTCAGGTTATTTGGGAACAACTACTGCCATGGGAGTCAGCCTCGTTGGTCACAGTGTTTGAAGGTGAGGATGATGATGTGGAGACGGATGAAGAGGATCCCCTTGAGTTGCCACAGGAGGATGAGGATGATGATGACGAGGAGGTAGAGACTCCACTAACCTCGATAGCTGCTCGAATGTACGATGAAGTCTACGACTGTAACGTGGAACTTCAGGATACAGTCGAGGAATTGCAAGAGATAGTAGCTGAACAACAGATTGCAATGACATAGAAAGACGACGAGATCCAGGATTGTGAGGAATGACTGACTAATGTCGAGGAGAAGTTAGAACAGACTGAAGGAGAGAAAGAACAACTGATCGAGGAGGTCGCGGAACTAAAGAATAAACTGAAGGAAGATGATATTAAGAGGGAAAGAGCCGAAGATGCATATGAGGAAGTGTTTCAACGAGCTGGGATATCAGTGAAAGACGCACATGCAAAGAGAATGAAGATGGAAGAGATGAATAGAGTATTCAACATCGTGGTTAATCGAGCTCAAGATCGGGTCATGGGTTATCCGATTTAGTTCGAGATGCTGCCATCACACGTATTAGATCGCATAACAATGTTCCGAATTATGGAGGAAGAGCGTAGTAAGGCTAAGCAGTATCTTAGTAGAACATCGTAGTTGTTATGAGATTAATAAAATGTTAAATAAATTATAAATCACAAGTGTTATGTAACCTATGGGATATGAGGATGATGTTGTCCTGAAACTTTTGTAGTTCAGGAAAGTAATGTAAATAGCAGTGATGCTATTGTTTTATATTTTCAAAGAGGTTATGAATAAATAAAAGTTGTTATTTTATTCAAAGTGTTATGTGATTATGTGGCTATTTCTTTTGTGGAGGCAAGTTAAGTAGAAATTACTTAAAAGAGTTGAATAATAATCTAATTAGTGTTTTTTTAATAGAAAATGCCTCCCAGACGTCAACCACCATAACAGAGAACCACCGAAGGAACCAACAATAACGACAATATTGATGCTAATCCCGTTCAACAATTAGTGATGCTACTGACAGGAGCGTTGCAGAATCAACCACAGAACCAAGGAATAACGTTTAAGGATTTCAAGGCGGTTGGACCACCTGAATTCCGTGGGTCCATGAATCCAGTTGAAGCACAAACCTGGATTTTGGAGATAGAAAAGGTGTTCAATGTCGCTAGGGTAGGGGAATATCAGAAGACTACTTTCGCAACATTCATGCTGAAAGCAGAAGCTAGTTATTGGTGGCAGGCCAATAAAACTCGTGAAGGGCCAGGGGTAATGACCTAGGATAGGTTTAAGAAAATATTCTTCGAGACCTATTTCCTAGAGAGTTCGAAGAGTCACGTAGAAGTGCAGTTTTTGGAACTAAAACAGGGAACGATGACGGTATCTGAATATACCTCTAAATTCAATGAGTTGGCGAGGTTTGCGCCTTATTAAGTCAGCACGGACGAACGCAAGGCGAAGAGGTTTCAACAGGGACTAAAGCCCTGGTTGTACAGTAGGGTTTCCCTGTTCCAATTGAAGACTTTTGTAGCAGTGATGGAGAAAGCAATACTCGCTGAAGGTGGGGGCGAGGCAGTGACAAAGTTCAATCAGGAACAGAAAAAGAAGAAGAACGAGGTGGAGATTAAGAATGGAGGTGGTAGTGGTGGAAACAACAACAACAACAACTTGAAGATGAAGTGGAATGGAAACGTGGGTGCTGGAAACCAGCAAGGTAACCAGCAAAACAAGAAGTTTTAAGCATGTGCTACATACGAGAAGTTTGACAAGGGTACGTGCTTCATGGGAAAGCGAGTATGCTTCAATTGCGGCTAGGAGGGTCACAACGCCCCAAATTGAACTCAACCTAAGAAGAACATGTGCTTCACGTGCGGATCCAAGGATCACTTTGCTCGTGAATGCCCTAAGAAGAAGGCTGGAGAGACAATCAAAAATAGTGGAGGTACATGGGCCATTGATGGATCTACAGCATCAAACAAACACACAGCTAGAACTTTCAACATGATTGTACAAGATGTTGTACAATCAAAAGATGTGGTGTCAGGTATTATCCCAATTAATGATATAAATGCTTATGTATTATTTGATTCTGGTGGTACTTGCTCGTTTATCTTTGATGAATTTGCTAAGAGGTTAGAATTGCCTAGAGAAGAACTGAATTTCCCTTTGAATATAGAAATTGCGAATAAGGAGGTAATCCATGTTAGATTCGTATACAAGAACTATAGGGTGAACATTAAGGATAATATCTTGATGGTAGATTTGATTCCGATTATACTTGGAGAGTTTGATGCTATTTTGGGAATGGATTGGCTATTCAAATATGGAGTGGTAATTGATTGCCAAAAGAGGTGTGTAAACCTTATGACCCCGTCAAAGGTAGTGTTCTTTGGTAGCAAGTTTCCTAGACAAATGAAATATCTTACGATTATGCAGGCCAATAAATTGTTGAGTCAAGGCTGTGTGGGCTATTTAGCTTACATAGTCGATACTCAGAAGAAGAATGTGAAACTGGAAGAGAGAACAGTGGTGAGTAAATTTGAGGATGTGTTTCCAGAAGATTTTCCAGGACTTTCGCCTGACATAGAGATTGAGTTCGTGATCGATTTAGCGCCAGGGACAACACCAATATCGAAGGCCCCGTATAGAATGGCTCTAGTAGAAATGAAGGAACTGATGGTACAATTGCCAGAATTGTTAGACAAGAAGTATATTCAACCAAGTGTATCACCATGGGGACCGCCGGTGTTATTCGTGAAGAAGAAGGATGGGTCAATGCGTCTTTGCATTGATTATAGAGAATTAAACAAAGTAACTATTAAAAACAAATATCCATTGCCAAGAATAGATGACTTGTTTGATCAGTTGAAGGGTGCTAAATACTTCTCGAAAATAGATTTGAGAAGTGAGTATCACCAGTTGAAAGTGAGGAAGGAGGATATACCTCGAACGACATTCAGAACTCGATATGGACATTACGAGTTTTTGGTTATGACTTTTGGTTTAACCAATGCACTTGTTGCATTCATGGATTTGATGAATAGGGTGTTTAAACCATTCTTAGACAAGTTTGTAGTGGTATTCATCGATAACATTCTGATCTATTCCAAAACTCAAGAAGAACACGTGGAACACTTACGTTTGACATTGGAAACACTAAGAAAGGAAAAGTTGTACGCAAAATTCTCTAAGTACAAATTTTGGCTAGATCGTGTGCAATTTCTTGGGCACGTGATTGACAAAGATGGGATTTTAGTGGATCCATCAAAAGTGGAAGCTGTAATAAATTGGGAACAGCCAAGAACACCGTCGAAAGTGAGGAGTTTCTTGGGACTGGCCGGTTATTACAGACGATTTATTCAAGATTTTTCTAAGATAGCCACTCCATTAACAAATTTGACAAGGAAAACTGTAAAATTTGTTTGGACAGAGAAATGTGAAGAAAGTTTCCAGGATTTGAAGAAGAAATTAAGCATGGCACCTATGTTGTCATTACCAGATAGTACAGGTAATTTTGTGGTGTATAGTGATGCCTCCCATAAAGGTTTGGGTTGTGTTCTTATGTTGAACGATAAAGTAATTGCGTATGCATCAAGACAACTGAAGGATTATGAGAAAGGTTATCCGACGCATGATTTGGAATTGGCTGCAGTAGTATTTGCTCTCAAGATATGGAGACACTA
Organism: Panax ginseng; assembly: GCA_020205605.1. Lineage (NCBI taxonomy): Eukaryota > Viridiplantae > Streptophyta > Magnoliopsida > Apiales > Araliaceae > Panax > Panax ginseng. The sequence goes on along the minus strand of CM035142.1, from coordinate 63,319,513 downwards.
TCTCTATGGAGAGAAATATGAAATCTACACAGACCATAAAAGTCTGAAGTATATTTTCACAAAGAAGGACCTGAATATGCTACAAGAAGATGGATAGAATTGATAAAGGATTACGATTGTGAGATCTTTTATCACCCGGGCAAAGCGAATGTGGTTGCAGATGCTTTGAGCAGAAAAGGTCGGGAGAAGTTGATGATGATAACCACTCAGGAGGAGCTTATTTCAGCAATGACAAAGCTTGAGTTGGAAATCAAATTTCCAAAGGAATCCGATGAATGACTATTCCAGATAGATGCTAGTCCAACTTTGGTGGACAAAGTGAAGAATACTCAACTACAAGATAAAGAATGTGAAACAATCAAAGAGAAAGTGATTGAGGGTAGTGATGTAAAATACAAAATCGATACCGAAAGACTACTACGGTTCGAGGAAAGAATTTGGGTCCCAGCAGTGCCAGAGCTTAAAGATGAAATCTTGAACGAAGCACACAACACAAGATATTCGATTCATCTTGGAAGCACGAAAATGAATCAAGATTTGCGGCGACATTTTTGGTGGCCAAATATGAAAGAGATGTTGCCGAATGTGTGGCAAAATGCTTGACATATAAAAGAGTCAAGGCCGAACATCAAAGACCAAGCATATTACTTCAACCGTTAGAAATACCGAAATGGAAGTGGGAACACATCACAATGGATTTTGTGGTGGGTCTTCCAACGACTCAGAAAGGATACGATGCGAGTAATAGTGGACAGATTGACAAAATCTGCACACTTTTTGCCAATAAAGATTAGATTTAATCTTGATCAGCTAGCGAAACTGTACGTTAAAGAGATCATGTCAAGACATGGAGTTTCAGTGTCAATTGTATCAGACAGAGATCCAATGTTCACATCAAACTTCTGGAAGAGACTACAAGAATGTATGGGAACACAGTTGCGAATGAGTACAACATATCATTCGCAAACCAACGGGCAAAGCGAACAACAATCCAAACATTGGAAGATATGCTGAGAGCATGCATCATGGATTTCAAAGGAAGTTGGGAAGAACATTTACCGTTGGTAGAATTTGCCTATAACAACAGTTACCACGCGAGCATTGGCATGCCGCCTTATGAGGCATTATACGACAGAAAGTGCAGAACTCCACTATGTTGGGTTGAAGTCGGTGAACGCCAACTGTTAGGATCAGAACTGGTACAACAAACTACTAAAGTTGTCAAACTCATCAGGACAAGATTGGTAGCAGCCCAAGACATGATAAAAAAAAGTATCTTTGATTAACATAGGCAGAATCGCGAATTTGAAGTAAAAAATTTCGTTTTCCTAAAAGTTTCTCCTTGGAAGGGGAAAATTCATTTTGGCAAGAAAGGAAAGCTCAGCCCAAGATTTATTGGACCATTCGAAATACTACGAAGAGTGGGGGAAGTGGCTTATGAGGTAGCTCTACCTCCAGAGTTAGAAAACATTCATAATATTTTTCATATTTCGGTGTTACGACCGTATAAACTCGATTACAAGCACGTGATCGAGTACGAACCATTGCAATTCGATAAAGATTTGTCTTATGAAGAGATTCATATCCAGATAGTCGACAGGAGAGAACAAGTGCTCATAAATAAAGTGATACCTTCTGTGAAGGTGATATGGAGGAACCACAATGTCGAAGAGGCAACGTGGGAACTCGAAGCTGAAATGATGAAAAATTACCCTGAGTTATTTGTTTAATCTATGCCTTCGATTCTGGGGATAGAATCTTTGTAAGTAGGGAAGAATGTGACGAATTGATTATTATATTGATATTTCAATTTGATGGTAAGTATTTGTATAGAGTTATGTGAATAAATGAATTATTTAATTAATTGAATTAATAAATTAAGTATGAAAGTTTAATTATATATAGTGCGATAAATAACTGTATTATAAGGAGTTATTAAAATAAATTAAAGTAAAGTAGTTTAATTTGGTTGTGCCAAATAAGACTTAATGGTATTAAGTGTTTAATTTTAAATGGTTTTTGCCAAACAAGACCCTATTACTTTTGGATTTCCTTTTTAATTTTGAATTATTATATAAATAAAATAAATAAAATTAATTAAAATAATAAATATAATATATTTATATTATATACGTTAGCAACTAATTTTGCAATTAGTAGTGTTATTAAGGGTTATCAGTTTTATTCTTGCGCTTGAATATCAATTGATTTTCTTATTACACATTCTATTTTCCAAGCTTGAGAGTTCAAAAAGTTGAGAGAGAAGTTTTGAGGGAATTGAGAGTCTTAAGAGTTTTCACAGCAAATTCCAGTGATTAGCAGCGATTGTATTAGAAATTGAAGGTATGTTCATAACCTTAGTGTTATATATATATATATATATATATATATATACAAGACACCAACTTATTATAAATAAAATTGAATTTCCTCTAATTATTATTGTGAATAATAAGGTATTAATTTGATATAATTCTCACGGTTATGGGTTAAATGTGCAAATTTTGTAAAATATGCAAGTGGTTATAAAATAATCATTGTTGGCAAGGGAATATTCATTTGGTCGTGGAATATTCTTGTTGCTTGGGAATATTTAAATCGCGGTTGCCTTGATCAATTGTGGGCCCCATAATGAGAATAATTGTCGGATGAAGAAAATGACAAATTTGAGTTTTTATAAATAACTTGGCGTAGTTATTACCATTAACACATTGTTGGAATACCCGGTGGTTAAAATACGATGTCTACGCGTGGATGCAGTATTGATGAATTATTGATCCTTACGTAAGAAGGCACTACTCAATAGTTATTCTGATGATTCTTATGTTCAATATTTTATTTTATTGATTCAATAATTCTTTGCGTTGATATTTTATATTATTGTTGTTTCAATAATTGTCATTTGACGATATTTCCCATTATCGGATCAATAATTCATATTATTTGAATAATATTATTAGATAACATTATTGGCAATGTCTAGAAAGTTACATCCGAGAGAGGTTTGGTCACCTAATTGCGCGCCAATAAGGAGAAATTCTTATTGGAAAGCCCCCTCTTTCCTACGAATGGCCTGGTTTTCATAAATGTGATTCTATAATATTTTTTGTGAATAATTAATTATTGATTCATATGATAAGGAAATATTTATTTTATGTGGATATAAATGTTGGATATATTTATTGTTGTTAAAAGTGAAGAAGTTAATGTTGAGGTGTTTTATCAGTATTTTTGTCGGAATGAAGGTATTAAAAATTAAACCAGTGTTTTTGAGATATATTGTGTGAGTTATAATTTTTAATCCGACCGTTGGATCGTTGTAATTTTTGGATATGTTATACATATATAAGTTGAGTATATGTCCACAAATTTTGAAGCGAATTAAAATGAACGTATGATTTGTTATGTATTTTAAGAGGTGGTGATTCAGAAATTAGGTTTATAAATGATTTTGGTGGAAAATTCTAAAATTGAGTGGGCCCCACTTGTGGTTGGTGAAGAAATATACTGAATTTATTTCAAATGTGGTGGGTGGGAATAGTAGCAAGTAAAGCCATCAGGTTGCAGAAGTTAAGTTTGCTAATATTTTCCTATAAAAAGAGAGGCTAAGTTAGAATTGAAAATCACACCGAAACAAGTTTTTCTCTTTCTCTCTTTAGATTATTGAGTGTATTTTGTGAGTATTTAGATACTTTGTGAGTTTCTATTCATCGATTGCAAGTTTCCTTCAAATTTTATCCGATATTCCGATCGGAAATCTTGATATTTTGAGGTAAGGGATGTTATTTTCTTCATATATGATATTATTTCTTCAATATCATTATCTTGAAGTATTGATCTGAATTTTATCAAATTTGGAACTTTTTGTGTAGGGGTTACTATTCACGATACTCAAGACTATTCATGAATCTGAAACTATTCATCAAAAAATGAAATTTTCTTCTTTTGTCCAAGATGTCTATTATGGTTACTATCTTTGATTGTATCCATGTTTTGATCTTTATTTTTGAATTTCGCTTCAAAATTGATATTTATGAAGTATTATTGATCTTGGATAAAAGCGTTATACTGAATCCCTACTATTTGTCCTTCCGCTTCACTGGATTCGTTTTCTTTAAAATATTTTTCATAATCCTCAGTCCTAAATGATGATATTACTAAATATCTTGACTGTAGTGCAAAGATAAATGATTAATCGATGAATATCTTTGGCCGTAGTAGTCTAAAGATGAGCAGTGTTGAGATGAACATGACCAATCGATGATATTTAATGAATATCTTTGGCTCAGAGTAAAAGATAAAAATTTGATTAAAGATGTATATTGATTGTTGTTATAGGGATAAAATATTGATGATGGACTTTTAAATCATAGAAGATAATAGAACTCATTCTCTACTTGACTCTTCTAATGGATTGTTGTTTCCGCTGCAGTTGTTGATCTAAAACTTGTTGGCTATTATATTTTATCAGATTTTTCCATGTTGAAGACTAACGATAATTTTTTGTATATTATCTTAGTCATAATATTCTTCTTGGGCTAGTTGAGCTCACCCTTTTCCTTTTGTTCCATTTTTCTCGGAGATGAGAACATAGCAGGAACTAGTCGAGTACCTGAGTGATGGTTCTAGAAAGATGTTTTAGCGTAGTCCTCACTATTTTCGTAAAATAGTGTTTGAATAATTGTAACGAGGACTTATTTGAGTGTGGATATTGTCTAGAAGATAATATTTGTATTTAAACTCACAGTATGTGTTGTTGTCGTATTTTGCACGACAATTGTATAATTGAAGTTGTAGTTTGCTTTTACGTACCATGTATTTGGCATACTCGAGAATGGGTGTTGTATACCTATTTTGGGGCGTCACAATATATATATATATATATATATATATATATATATATATATATATATATGTATGTGTGTGTGTGTGTGTGTGTATGTATGTATGAGGCTACGACAAACTTTTATATAATCTGTAAATTGCAAATTGTTGAATTGTTTCTATACAATGGGATTACTTGTGATTATATGAGTATATGGTGATTAGAGGTTGTGCTTAAACAAGAAATTCATGCTAATTTTGGATATGAGTAGAAATTTTGTCAGTATATATATATGTTTTCACATGTAGCTATGTAAGTATCAATTTTAATGGACAATTTGTATGTGAAAGTATAAATTGAAGCTTGTATATGTTAGGTCATTGAGATACGAGCATAACATAATTTGAATGAGATGATTTGGTCATATATTGAATTCACAGTGATGATTTTAGGATGAATGTCAAGAAAATTGAGTTTTTCATGAAAACATGAAAATTGAGAAATTAAAATAGTTTTAGTGGTTGTTAAATTATGACACCCCCAAATTCGGGTACTTCAATTCCACAGGATTTTGTGTTCACTGTACAAATATCATCTTTCTATCTACCCATAATAAATGCAAGCCATGCAATAAATAGAAATAAATCTTCCCCTTAAGGGTTACAATATCCGAATAATAATAATACAATCCCAGGTTAAACTAACCTTAAACATCTGTGCGGAATCATAAACAAATAAGTCTGAAACAACATCATTAAATCAAGTCTTAAACAAAATACATCATCATATAAACAACAAGTCTTCATCACTTGCTAACTTTGCCCTTGCCTTTACTAGTGGAAGGTTCATCAGTTCTTTCGTTCTTAACTGCAATGTTATTATTAAACAAGAGTGAGCATTATTGCCCACAAGTATAATAATGAAATATCAGTATAATAACATGCGAGTAAATCAAAGACATCTAAATAAAAGCTCAACTTTTGAATCAAGAATGAATAACAAGAATCAAAAGAATTCTCGAGGTCATAAGACCTTGAACTATGTCCTAGGTTATCAAGGGTTATACAGAAACCTTTACTTGATCATAAGACTATGGACCTTTCTACTCGTACTTTGGGGGGATCAACCCTTAGTACCATCATTGTGCACAATATCTTAACGCTTACGCGATAAGTAAATCCCTTTGCGGGGTTGTTCATCTCGGTTTGACATTCGAGTCCGCTTTCAAAGGAAGTTTGGTTTGGATAATTCAATAAGGGTTCTGAAATTTAGAACGTTCATCAACTAAGGTCTAGTTAAATCAATAAAGTTCACTAGTCTAATAAGGTTCAACAATAATGATATTCGATTTGACTAATAATCTCAAGATGTATACAATAGGACAATTATTGTATAACTGAATCATGCTTTAAAAAGGTAATCAATCTTTAATATAACATTTGAACTTGAATAATAATAATGATAATTTACTCGAGGTAATTAATAAACTTGAACAATAATGACAAGTAGGGTTAGGAAATTTGCCTCGTGCGTAGATTACACTTTAGCTAAGCACGTTGTTTGAATTTAATCCTACATACCATTCACAGTCACAATACAAGTTAATTATAAATTAACTAATCATCAATGATCATTCTTTCGTCTAAACTTTGGTTATGACTATACTTAGTCAATTTATCACATTTACTGTCACATAAAATCACTTCATGAATAATAATTTAATTATGTATTCCATAACTCAATCTACATGTAATTATGTTATTTACATGTTAAACATATATTTTAACATCTCATTATACTTCTAACATGTTTACATATTCATTAAATTAAGTTAACAATACATTGCTAGACTTAACACTTCAAAAAATTACATTTCTGGACCATTCAGAGTGGCGAGTGGTATTTCTTATTTCACTTTTGTCTCGGGTACTTTCGGCGATGCGATTAGGACTATTGGTATTGCTTAAGCCGCTATGGTACGTGGGACATAAGGCATGAGACTGGCGCCACGGCGCGGCTAACCAGAAACTATTCTACAATTCGCGAAAATTGCAGAACACAGCCAAAAACTCCAATTTAAATTACTACTACACGAATTTAATCATACCCACATGTTATAATTCATATATAATCAATACCCAATACTTATAGAGTGATTTTAACCCATTTAAACAAATAATCACAGAGTTAAAATCTATAATTTCACTTACTTTGATGTTTTTGAAGGTTTTGAAAATAAAACATGAAAATTGTCACTACGGATTCGTTATAACACCGAATCCGTTTATTTAAACTTTGGTCTCTTCGCATCAACATGCATAATAATATACGAGTGTAAATTTTATGAAAACATTTATATTTGACATACTAAAATCACGTATAAGGCCATATGGCCAAAACCCAAACTCTGTAAATTTTTGAAATAACAAGTCATCATATTACGAAACTTATGATATGGAATCATGCAATATATATATATATATATATATATATATATATATATAAAACATGTTATGCTACTCGTATTATTACACATATCTTTATAACAACACCATTTCCCAATTCACAGAGACTTACAGAATGTATGAAAGCCATATTCATGAAAACTTTAAAAGACGTGAAATAAGAATTTGAGTTTGGAGAAAATTACCCAGAGTATGAATGAGTAGAATTAAAACATTCTCAATTAATCCTTTAAATCACACAACTTACACTCTCCTTCAATAATTTCTAAATCTCTCTCTGTGATGTTATGCGGACTTAACAAATGAAGAAAAGAAAAAGGCATTATGCTAATAAAGGAGAAAAGCGACGCAGCGTTATGGAGGTCAGTTACCCATCATGGGTTAACTGCTCCTAACTCCCATTAGGGCTCCGTTTGGCTAGCTAGAATAGATTCCAAAAGCAATTTAATTTAATAAACCTCTTATACTATAGTTTAAATCATGTCACACCCACTTGCACAATAATTCATATATCTTATTTAATATAAATAAAATATAATAACTTCTCATAATTTCACATAGTCATATAATTAATTTCTCATTAATAAATAATGTCAAATTATTAATTCTCTAATTAATAATTAAATTAATTAAAATAACATTAGGCTTATTAAATATTTCTTTTAATACAATAAGCTCACATAATGACATACTTGAATAATAATTATTATCTACATTAATTTAGTAAATGTAACTCATATAATTAAATTAATCTACCATAATTGCATCAATTAATTATTTAATCCAATAATTAAATCATCAAAAATATTTATTTAATTCAATAAATATTAAAATAAATTTACAAAATCTCGTTCGTCACATAAATTGTGCTAAGTGGTTGAATATGTTAGCAATCATGTCTATGATAGTTGTATATTTATTTTACGTGTTATTATCACTGTTTGGTGGGTGAAATTCGTGTTACTTGGCTTAAGAAAAGTGTCGAAGCTCTGTTCTACAAAAGCGAAGTTATGTACGTCATACGTCAAGACAAATTTTTCTTTAAGCGGCAGTAATCGTCAAGCCTATCAAAGCGTGCAAGATACCAATATAAAACTAGCGCGTGACGCTCGGTGCCCATTTTCGAATTAATGAAGTCTTCTAATTCTGCAGACTTTGGTCATTCTTTGTAGCTTAGCTAAAGGTTATGGTAATGTGTCCAACACATAACAACAAGGTTAAAACATAGTTATAATATGTGGTTAGTAAATTAAAAGTTTTAAATGAATAGTAAACTATGAAAATGAAATGTTGTGCATTGTTAAGCATAATGAATAGTAAACATGTGTTGTGAGGGTTAACACACTTGAAATTTCTGATGGTTGTAAATGGTAGCATAAGACTTGTGCGAAAATAACAAGTTTAGCTAGTAATGCGTTTTTTTATTGAAAAGTGAATATTAATATGACTAATTGATGTTGTGGTTTTAATACTGTGTATAGGTGGACGTGAGTTTTAATATTTTAGCTTACGCTCGAGGCAAGTTTTCTAAGTTTACACTTTCGTTGAGTTAGTTCTATTATTACATTGTGTAACTTCATTCTTTTAATTGAGCAAGTTTCTTGTCTCTAGTTATTTATGATGATGCAAGTTCAAAAAATCTCATCTATTACATTGAGCATGTTTTAATTCTAAATTATTGGAATTCTAATCATTTTTTACTTACTCTAACCTGTTTATAGTTAAACAAGTTTCTTTAGTTTATTCTTTTATAATAAATGTTTCTTGAACCTTAATTCCTTGTGTTGAATGGTTCAATCACTTTGTATATCTTATTACCATATGGAGTAAGCATTGTTGATTCAACTAGTTCCCTAGTTGATGATCATTAAACTTCAATTATCCTTGAAAGCTTATCCAAACCAAACTTTCTTTGGTGCGGACTTGTACTCTAAATACTGAGATGAACAACCCTATTTTTAGGGGTTTATGCTTAGCGTTGAAATGGTTGTGCACAATACATTGTACGAAGGATTGATCCCCCTAAGTACGTGGAGTCCTTATAGTCATATGACTGTTAAAGTTAAAGTTGAAAGATTACTTATAACTGTGGACATGGTTCATGGTCATTAGACCCTCAGTAGTATATTTAAGAATGTTAATAGAACATATAATTCAGTTCTATTAAGCCTATTATTTTGCAAATGTTGTAATGTTAATAGAACATATTATTCAGTTCTATTAAGCCTATTATTTGGCAAATGTTGTAAAGTTATTTATTCTTATTTCAAGTGAGCTTTGTTTGCTCACTCTTGCATATTTATACACTTATTGCAGCTATGGTTGAGAAGGTAGATAAACCTACAACTAGCAAAGGAAAGGGAAAAATGTTCAAGTGATGAAGACTTGTAATTTTGCTTTATCGTTATGATGATAGACTTTTAGTAGATGATGCGATGTAATAAATTTTAAATTCTGCATTTGATTAATTGTAATTAAATGTTAGATAACCTGGGAGATAATTTTATTAATGTAATCCTGTATGGGCATGTTTTATTATTTAATTTTATTATGATTGGGTAGTTAGATATGAATGTTTTGATTAAGTGAACACCAAATCTTGAGGTAATGAAGTACCGGGATTTTGGGGTGTCACATATTGGTATCAAAGCTTTAGGTTATAAACCTTAGGTGGAGAAAAGCCTTAGGAAGTAACCTTTGAAAAGATAGTGGTGATTAACTCTTATCGAGTTTTAAGAAAGAAGTAATAAAACACTTATGTGCTTATGTGTTTATAACTTATGTGCTCGTGAGATTCTTCTTTGAATCCTCTCACACAAGTTTTAATTCCTTCTTTAAAAATTTCTTAAATTACTTCTTATTGTTTAAACTCTATTTGAGCTTATTCATTCATTTTCTTCACCTCTCTTCTCTAAGGTTATAGCCTAAGGTATTCTTACTTAAGGTTTCTAACCTATCAACTTTGATACCAACTGTAACGACCCCAAAATTCATACAATAGTATTCTCCTTCTTGGTCGTTAACAATACAAATTTAATCTATCTTTACATCATTATTCGATATTAAAATCACTAAAAATGCGAAATATTTAAAACTTTTATACATTTCTTTCTATATTGCCCTAAATCACAACCTTTACATTACATCTCTTTGATTCAAATTTATATCATGAATCGTTACAACAAAATGACTATACAAAGTCTTACATCATAAATAGATATCCATATACACCGGATAGCTCAACTTACAATTCAACAATATGTTACATTCAAAAAATATTAAATACATTTCATAAAACATAAGTAATCTCCGTGAATATGGATCTCTATAATTCACTTAGCACATATCCTTACCTTGAAATCTTGACCTGCAAAAATTATTATTTGCAAGAGTGAGCTCGACAGCTCAGCAAGTTCTAACAGTTTTCATGAATCACATAGCACACAATAATTTGCTCAACATACATATCATAATAATTAAAGTAACATGGCATACATGTTTTAATTCACATAGCAAATATAAAGATTGAGTTCCTTACTCAATCATCATTATTTAACCAAAACACTGTAGTCATAAATTGACTTTAATATTTCATGATTACAACATGTATAACATATCATGCTCGCTTACAACACATATAACATATCATGCAATTTAAAACAGTTCATCAAGTCCACGTAGAAAATAGGAACCGAAAGACTTGCCTTGATCGTTGTTTACTAATAACAGATTAACAACTTACAGCAATCTGCACTTCACGTGCCCTATGCAATTATATAATCATACACATCAACTATTAGTCACATAACAACACATAGTAATTGTAATGTAAACTTTACTCCACATCTCATAATCCTTCATGTTAATTAGCTCACAATGTTCAATTAGATTGTGTTAACTTTTCGACTTATGTAATATTCGAAATTCATTCAAGTGTTTAAGTCTTGCTAGGAATACTTATGGGTTTTATATTAAACTCATTCCATAACTTATAATGTTCATTAACACTTGTCACGGCGTTTCGACGTTCATTCGTCACACGCCAGAATCGTCTCTCTTGTGTATGCTTAGTATGCCTATATAACTTATCTAATACATCAATAAAATAATAATAAAACTCGTTAAGTGTTAATTATATGCTCATTCGTAGCACTATAATACCACAATAACAAATTTATATTTTTAAAAATCATAGTATTGTATTACATCAATAATTACAGACTTTGTGCAAAACAAAAGTCATTTCTGACCATTTTTGTTAACCCATTTATGACGCCATATAGTTTGTATCTTTGGTGGTATTGCCTGGGTATGGTTCTAACAACGTGGCGTGGTATCTAAGCTAAATAAATTGTATTACATGATCTGCGAAGTTGGTGATGTGGTATTTGAGGCGCAAGGTTCAGGCGGGTCATGGCTCTTACTTTGGCGATGAGGCGCCGAAACTTACAGAACTGGCCACGAACAACATAACAGTAAATTTTGTTGCTGTGTCTAAATTCTAACACCAATTTATCATGTATAACTTATATAATTTACACATAAACGTTACCAAGCATACATATACTAATTTAACACAACTAAACATCAATATCAGAAATTAAATCTATGTTTTAAACCAAAACTCCATTTTTTGACATTGTTTCACACAATTAACTGTAATTCCACAATTATAAACCAAATAGATTCATTCTAACGAAATTCTCTTTATTTCTTACGCAATTAACATAATCACAGTTCAATTTTACAATTAACACACAATAATTTACTAATTTTGGTACTCCTACAAACCACGCTCATGCATATATTCACTATAAAAACTATTTTTCTTGTTTTTGAACATACATGTAAACTACAGTCATATATATATGCTAGTTATTACCAATACACATGATTTCATAACCAGTTAGTAAAACATTTGAATTACAGAAAATTTGTAAAGAACTTTATATTACTGTCAAATTCAGAAACACAGAGACAATCAAATTCATAGGAAATATGGCGTAAAACATATATGGTAAAGTTATGTAACATACCTTCAATATGCTTAGACAATCTTTGTTAAACACCACAGATAACTATTTGAAAGTCTCAGGAATTCTCTCTTGCTTCTCTCAAAGACTCTCAAATTCTCTTTATTTTTCTCTGTAAACTTCTTCTCTTTTCTCTTCTTAGGCTTAAGCCAAATAAGCCAGATACTCTTTGCGTAAAAATCAAAACCAACGCATGATTTACAAACGTCTAAAAACCGATGCTACTAATGACCTTATTAAATCAGCGGTTACCAAAAATTATTATATATTATTTATATTTTATTTATTTAAAGCATATTATTATAATTCAAAATTCAAAAATCCAAATGCCATAAGGCTCTGTTTGACAAAACTCTTTAAAATTAAAGACTTAATATATTTAAGCCTTGTTTGGCAAAAACTAAATTAAACTCCTTTAATTTATTTTAATAACTCCTTTATAATATAGTTATTTGTCACACTTTATTTAATTAAGTGTTCATACTTAATTTAATTAATTCTAATAACAATTTATTGAATAAATTTACCACATAAATCAATACAACAAAATTATAATTTTCTTTATAATTATAATTTTATTTAATCAACTAACACATCATTTCAATTACAAATTCAAATTAAAATATTATTATAATAATTCATTTAATTATTATAAACTCTCTAACTTAATTATTAAATTAAATTATAATACTATCTCACAATAATTAATTTCCTTAACTCATTAACTATTTATTAAACAAATAATTAATCAAATCAAATCAAGTTAAACAAATATTTATTCAACAATAAACACATCCATTAAATATTTATATAATTCAATAAATATTTTAAAAAATTATAATTAAAACTCTGGATTGTTACAGTAACATTACAGGTCATGATTATATTACTACACAATTTCTGGTCATAATCATACCAAGTAACAGTCCATCTATGCACTACGGGCCAAAGATGACTTTTACCACATCATTTGTCTGTAACATTAAAGGTCATGATTATACCAATACACAATTTCTGGTCATAATCATACCAATCAACAGTCCATTTATGCACTACAGCCCAAAGATGGCTTTTATCACATTATTTGTCTGTAACATTACATGTTATGATTATACTAATACACAATTCCTGGTCATAATCATACCAATCAATAGTCCATCTATGCACTACGGGCCAAAGATGACTTTTACCACATCATTTGTTTGTTACAGGTCATGATTATACTAATACACAATTCCTAGTCATAATCATACCAATCAACAGTCCATCTATGCACTACGGGCCAAAGATGACTTTCACCACAATATAAGCATGAGAATGATGACAATGATATAAGGAATCATTCAAGGGAGATCAAGGATAAATATTAAAGATTTATAATTCAATTTTTCCAGAGTTCATGAATATCCAATTGGTCAACATGATGATCAAAATATGGATTCAAATTTAAGAATAAGATTCATATATCAAAGATAATTTGGACAGAAAAGAAACCAATTTTGTCGTGAATAGTACCCTGTGAATAGTACCGTATGAATAGTACCCCATGAATAGTACTCCGAACGAAAATATTAAAATTTCATAAGAAAGTTTTGACCAATATTTCAATGAAACGATACTAGATGAAGTGCAAAACTCAAGGATATTCTATTAATTTCAGGGATTATAGAAGCAATACTTATCAAAGTAAGTGTAGATTTAGGAATATGAAATGAAATAATATTACTTCTATACTATAGAGTATGGAAGAAAATAATATTTCTTATGAATATTGAACGAAGATAATATCCCTTACGAATGTTGAACGAAAATAATATTCCTTACAAATATTGAACGAAAATAATATTCCTTAAGAACACGAAAAATAATATCTCTTACAAATATGAAATAAATAATACCCCTTACCTTAGTAAGAGACTAATTCTGACTGGTATAACGGAGATATTCTTGAGGAAATCTTGCACTATTTGTTAGACTCAAAGTATCCTTATGCTCAAAAGAAATACGCACAATATTATAGAAGAAGATTTCTCTGATTCTGGTGTGATTTTCATTTCTTAACTAAGCATCTTATTTATAGGAGAAAGGCAGGGAACTATTTAAGAAAAAACAATCACGGACGCACAGTAATTGATTAACATATTCGTCTGATTTTTCTGATTTTTACTATTAATCAATGTGCAATAAAATATTCTAATAAGACAAAACTTTATATAAAATATAATATATTCTATTTATAATATAATAAAACGAATAAATTTATATAAAATATAATATATTCTATTTATAATTTAATAAAACGAATAACTTTATATATAATATAAAAAAATATTTTGTTTTATATAAAACGTTTTCTATTTTATTACTATTATAATAATAATAAAGCAAAACTGAGATAACTTTCTACCGACGGTTTTGAAAAATGAGTAAGTGGGGGTCCGTGTAATAAGCCAAACTTACAACAAATACTTCATGACAACTTCTCTATTTATATCAAAAATTAAATAAATATTTACCACAAATCACTTATCTTTGATAAAAACATTTTTAATCTTTCAACAATTATTCATCATTAATATTATAACTCACAATTTTGACAACCAGATCATTCCCAAGAAAGAGGGGGCTTTGCGATAAGGACTTCTCCTTATATTGGCATGCAATTAAATAACCTAATCCCTTTCCTTGACAGAACAATGCAAATAATAGTATAAATAACTGTGTTGTCTCATTTATTGATTTAATAATATAAAATATTGTGTAGATGATACTGCGACAATAATTGAATCAATAATATGAGATACTATGGAGCAACTACAATTGCAATAATTAAATAAAATTGGGTGACTTGTTACATAAGCATCAATAATCAGAGATATCGTGTGCTACTGTGCAACAACGCATATTACTATACTTTTATCACTGGATATTTCAACAGTTTAACGGTAAAAGTTTTGTCGTTAGTTTTATAAAAAAGATTATTTTTATCGCTTTCTATATCCGACAGTCCTTCCGTTGTGTAGTGCAACAATGATTGCATCACCGTACGGATATTCCTCGACAAAAAAATATTTTCCAACCAAACGAATATTTTATGACCACTTGCTTACTTTGTAAAATTTGCACATATCACCCTTAACTTTAACCTTTTATCAATTTAACCATTTACTGAATAGAATAATAATTATAAGAAAATTGAATACTTTTATTTCATAAAATTTGGGGTCTTACAATCTCACCTCCTTATGAAATTTTGTCCCCGAAATTTACGTACCTGGTAGTTCGAAGAGATGAGAATACCTTGCTTTCTTTTCAGATTGTATCTTCCCGGTCATTTCCTCTGTATCATGATTTTCACATTGCTCATCTCTTGGATTTCAGATATCATTCCAAAATACAGCTTCAAAACAAAAGTTAATTAAAATATCACAATTTGTCAATTTATTAAGTAAAAAAATTCAGCTTAGGTAGGACACACACTAGAGAAGGATATTACTCGTCTCTTCCTTCCTAGTTCTAGTCTCAGATCTTCGGCAGAAACCATATCTCTAAGCTCTGATACCAAATGTGATGCCCCCAAAATTGGTCCATACAACCCATTCTGAGTTGCCAAATACATGACACATAATCCAAATACAAACTTCATTAATACTACATAAAGGTACTCACACTCCAAACTATTGATACTTTACATAAAGGTACAGTTGATAACTATTTTAGGAATTAAAATCTTTGGAAAATGCTCAAGAAAGCCTTCATACATGGGAGGCCATGCATTTAAGTTATAATAGATATCATAGGATTTGAGCATTAACCTTGGTTTACCCAATAAACCCCAAAGAAGAACGAGAAAATTACTATCTTGTTCATTCCAATGGTGTGTATTTTCTTGCCATATAATTATCTCTAGTGTCTCAAACTGAGTATTATATTCCAACCATACTCCAATATTATATAGATAATGCTTATAGATATAGTCAGCAAATGGATGTGCACAATCATATCTTATGATAACACGAGTTTGTATGTGGTCAGACATCATGTATGATAGTGGAAACACACCTTTTAAGCTCTTATTACAAGTCTGTCATCCTCATTCTAATGGGGTGCATTTTGACACTTTCAAAGTTGAGTTCGCATCACCCGATTGTTGTTCACCAAAATCAATTATTAAGTTACGTATAAAATACGACACACCCATCTTAAGTCCTCAATACAATTATATATTGCATGTCATGCTGTTTTAAAATGTATTGAGAAACTTCCACAGTCTCAGATTATCACACTATTCTCCTGTTATTCTCGCTCGACCTAGCGATACTTTTACTACCTGAAAGGAATTGTGAAATAAAAGAGTGAGCACAAATAGCCTAGTAAATATTATTATGACTAAAGATAATTAAATTATCAATAACCTTCATCAGTAATAAATCAGATAATTAAATTATTAATAACCTTCATCAGTAATAAATCAGATATTTAGAACATATGGTAGATGGTAAAAGTTTTCAACCATAATTGCAGCGAAATCAACAATCTATTAGAAGAGTCAAGTAAAACACAATGTCTACTATTTCTTCCAAATTAAAAGTCCATCATTAATATTTCATTCCTGTAATACTTATCAACAGTTCTTTATTGTACCCGAGACAAAGAGAACTCTCATCACCTGTATTCACCTGAACAACCAAAGATTATAGTTAAATTCACAATTCATATTTATAATCATGTAAATCAACAGTCCATCTTTGCACTACGGGCCAAAGACATACAACTATAAAACCAATAATCAATAGTCCATCTTTGCACTATGGCCAAAGACATATAACTGTAAAACCAATAATCAATAGTCCATCTTTGCACTACGACCCAAAGATGTTCAACTGTAAAACCAATAATCAAGAGTCCATCTTTGCACTACGGGCCAAAGAGGACTTTCACCACAACATTTGTCTATAACATTACAGGTCATTATTATACCACTACATAAATCTGGTCATAATCATATCAATTTACAGTTCATCTATGCACTACGGGCCAAAGATGACCTTTACCACATCATTTGTCTATAACATTACAGGTCATGATTATACTAATACACAATTTTTGGTCATAATCATACCAATCAATAGTCCATCTATGCACTACAGACCAAAGATGACCTTAATCACATCATTTGTCTTTAACATTATATGTCATGATTATACCAATACACAATTCCTGGTCATAATCATGTCAATCAACAGTCCATCTATGCACTATGGGCCAAAGATGACCTTTACCACATCATTTGTCTGTAACATTATAGGTCAAGATTATACCAATACACAATTCTTGGTCATAATCATACCAATCAACAGTCCATCTATGAACTACGGGCCAAAGATGACATTCACCACAATATAAGCATGAGAATAATGACAATGATATAAGGAATCAATCAAGGGAGATCAATGATAAATATTAAAGATTTATAATTCAATTTATCTAGAGTTCAAGAATATCCAACTGGTCAACATGATGATCAAAACGTGGATTCCAATTTAAGAATAAGATTGATATATGAAAGATAATTTGGACAAAAAAGAAACCAATTTTGTCGTGAATAATACCCCGTGAATAGTACAGTATGAATAGTATTGTATTAATAGTAACATAAGAATAGTACCGTATGAATAGTACCCCCGTGAATAGTTTTTACCCCATGAATAGTACCCCGAGAATAGTACTCTAAATTAAAATATTTAAATTTTATAGAAAAGTTTAGACCAATATTTCAATGAAACGATACTAGATGAAGTGGTATTCTACTAATTTCAGGGATAATATAAGCAATACTTATCAAAGTAACTGTAGATTTAGGACTATGAAACGAAATAATATTACTTACATACTATAGAGTATGGAACAAAATAATATTTTTTATGAATATTGAATGAAAATTGTGACGCCCCCAAAATAGGTCCACTCCACCCAACCCATTCTGCGTCGCTAAATACATGGTACATAAAATAACTACAACTTTATTATTACAATTGTTGTGCAAAATATAACAACACATATGTTGTGAGTTTTGATACAAATATATACCAACTGTGACTCTTATCCCAACATTGGACAACACGTCATAATAGCACCTTACATAAAGGTACAGTTAATAATTGTTTTAGAAATTAAAATCTTTGGAAAATGCTCAAGGAAACCTTCGTATATGGGAGGCCGTGCATTTAAGTTATAATAGATATCATAAGACTGGAGAGTTATCCTTGGTTGACCCAATAGACCCCAAAAAAAATGAGAAAATTACTATCATAGTCTTTCCAATGGTGAGTCTTTTCTTAATATATAATTATCTCCACTGTCTTTAATTGAGAATTATATTTCATCCAAACTCCAAGATTATATAGGTAGTGCTCGTAGATATACTCAACAAGTGGATGTGCACAACCCTGTCTTATGATATCACAAAGTCGCATGCCGTTAGACATCTTGTATGATAGTGGCAAAACACCCTTCCAACGTTGGGTTCGCCTCACCCTATTTGATTCACCAAATATAACTACTAAATGATGTATAAAATACAACATACTATTCTAAAGTTCTCAATCAAATTATTTCCATACTATTTAAGGAGAACCTCCACAACTAGATACCACCGTTCTATTCCCATGTTACCCCCGCTCGACCCAGCTACACTCTTATTACTTGAAAGGAATTGTGAAGCAAAAGGGTGAGCACAACTAGCCCAGTAAAGAATATTATGACTAAAGATAATTAAATTATCCATAGCGTTCGTCAGTAATGAATCAGAGATTTAGAACATATGGTAGATGATAGAACTTTTCAACCATAGTTGCAGCGGAACGAGCAATCCATTAGAAGAGTCAAATATATCATAAAGTCTATTATATTTTCCATGTTAAAAGTCCACCAACAATGTTTTATCCCTGTAACATCAATCAATAGTTCTGGTCCACAATCATATGAATAACTCATAATCATAATTGTGGTTCTAAATTCCTCTTCTCATCCAGGACGAAGATAATTTTCATCACCTGTCTTTACCTGAAACATCAAAGATCATGGTTATACCAAATCACAGTTCATGTTCATAATCATACTAATAACTTCATCTTTGCACTACGGGCCAAAGATATTCGTCAAAAGTTCATCTTTTCACTACTGGCCAAAGATATTCAACAACATGTCATCTTTGCACTACATGCCAAAGATATTCAACAACAAATCATCTTTTCACTACAGGCCAAAGATATTCAACAATGGATCATCTTTGCATTACAGGCCAAAGATATTAATATCTCAAAGAAATATATAATCATTTCAAAATTTATATAAACAATAATTATAACCATGTTGATCAATTCACCTTTGCACTTAAGCTAAAGATATTCAATTATAAATTCAATGGTCATGATCATAACAGTTAACAATTCATCTTTGCACTACTGGCGAAAGAGAACCCATAGTCACGATCATACCAATAATCTACCCATCTTTACACTCAAGTGAAAGAGAAATTCCATCGCCAGGGTTATAAAAATGTTATATATATATATATATATATGATAATAAAAACAATATGATCAAAACATGGATTTAATTTCAAGAGAAATATTCATAAATCAACGATAATTTGGTCAGAAAAAGAAACCAAATTTGTCGTGAATAGTACCCCACGAATAGTAACTCGTGAATAGTAACTCATGAATAGTACTCCGTATTCGTACATAGTACCATATACTTAAATAATGTCATATATGTAAATAGTGCCATATACATGAATAGTGTCGTATACGTGAATAGTAACCCTGACATGAAACAGGTAGAAATTTAATAATAAAACCCATACCAATATTTCGGTATAATGATATTGAAAGAATAAAATCATTATGAATAAAATAACATCCCTTACAATCCCTTACCTCAAAAGAATAGTACTTCTAGCTGCAATTTCGAATGTAATGCCGAAGGAAACTTGCACTAAATAGCAACTCTCAAAGTATCTAAATACTCACAAAATACGCTCGATAATATAGAGAGAGAAAGAGAGAAAACTTATTTCTGGTGTGATTTTCAATTCTAACTAAGCACCCTATTTATAAGAAAATGCTTAGAACGCCATAGCAGACTAACCTGCTACCTGATGGCTTTACCTGCTACTATTCAAGTCCACCACTTTTGAAAAAAAAATTCAGCACATTTAATTTCTCACTAACCAAAAGTGGGGCCCACCATATTTTTAATAAAATATTTATTTCCGAAACTTCAATAATTCATAATAAATAGCCCTTTTATCAGAAAAATACGAATTTTATGTCCATTCCATAGGAAATTAAATTCTCTACAACTTTATAGAAGAAAGTGTTTCCAAATTCCAAACAGAAAATGCCCGAATCCACATACAGACGATTTTTAATATCTTCATTCCGACAAAATACTGATAAAATTCCTCAACATTAATTCCATCATTTATAATCTCAATACATATATCCATCATTTATATCCACAAAAAAATAAATATTTCCTTATCATATAAATCAATAATTAATTATTCACAAATAATATTACAGAATCACAATAATGATAACCAGGCTGTTCCCAGGAAAGAAGGGGCTTTCCGATAAGGATTTCTCCTTATTGGCGCGCAATTAGGTGACCAAACCTCTCCTTAAATAAAACTTCCTTGGACATTGTAAATAATGCTATCTAATAATATTATTCAAATAATATGAATTATTGATCTGATAATGGGAAATACTGTGCAATGACAATTATTGAAACAACAATAATATAAAATATTAACGCAACAATTATTGAATCAATAAAATAAAATATTAAACAGTAATTACTATTACAATTATTGAGTAGTTCCTTTTTACGTAAGAATCAATAATTCAAAATATTATGTAATACTGAGTATTATTCTTTGTGCGACCACACGACATCGTATTTTAACTCTAGGGTATTCCAACAGTTTTTAACGGTAAAAGTTTTGCCGTTATTTTTATAAAAAGATTATTTCTGTCACTTTCTATATCCGACAGTTATTCTGTTATGGGGCCCATAAATGGTTGCGCCGTCGTACAAATATTCCATGACAGCAAGAATATTCCACGTCCAAACGAATATTCTCTGACAAAAATGAGTATTTTATAACCACTTACGTATTTAAAAAATTTACATATATCACTCTTAACTTTAACCTTTTATCAATTTAACCATTTACTGAATATTAATTATAAGAAAAATTGAATACTAAATTTTCATAAAATTCGGGGTCTTACAAAAATAATATCTTTTACGAATATTAAACGAAGATAATATCCCTTAAGAATACGAAAAATAATATCTCTTACGAATGTGAAATAAATAATGCTCCTTACCTTAGTAGGAGACTAAATCTGAATGGTATATCGGAGATATTCTTGAGGAAATCTTTGCACTATTTGCTACACTCAAGGTATCATTATGCTCAAAAGAAATACGCATAATATTATAGAAGAAAAATTCTCTAATCCTGGTGTGATTTTTATTTCTTAACTAAGCATCTTATTTATAGGAGAATGGCAGGGAACTATTTAAAAAAATTATCACGGATGCACAGTAACTGATTCACAGATTCGTCTGATTTTTTAGATTTTTACTATTCATTACTATGCAATAAAATATTCTAATAAAACAAAACTTTATATAAAATATAATATATTCTACTTATAATCTAATAAAACGAATAACTTTATATGTAATATATTTTATTTACAATCTAATACAATGAATAACTTTATATATAATATAAAAAATATTCTGTTTTATATAAAAAGTTTTCTATTTTATTACTATTATAATAATAATAATAAAACAAAATTGAGATAACTCTTTACCGACGATTTTGAAAAATGAGTAAGTGGGGGTCCATGTAATAAGCCAAACTTATAACAAATACTTCATGACAATCCCTCTATTTATATCAAAAATTAAATTACTATTTACCATAAATCACTTATCTTTGATAAACATATTTTTAATCTTTCAACAATTATC
Organism: Panax ginseng; assembly: GCA_020205605.1. Classification (NCBI taxonomy): domain Eukaryota; kingdom Viridiplantae; phylum Streptophyta; class Magnoliopsida; order Apiales; family Araliaceae; genus Panax; species Panax ginseng. The sequence continues at coordinate 63,297,128 of CM035142.1, read as the reverse complement.
CATCATTAATATTATAACTCACAATATTTACAACCAGATCATTTTCAGAAAAGAGAGGGCTTTCCGATAAGGACTTCTCCTTATTGGCGCGCAATTAAATAACCCAACCCCTTTCCTCGACAGAACTTTATAGACATTGTCAATAATGCAAATAATAGTATGAATAACTGTGTCATCTCAATTATTGATTTAATAATATAAAATATTGTGCAGATGATACTGCGATAATAATTGAATCCATAATATGAGATACTATGCAGCAACTACTGTTGCAATAATTGAATAAAACTGAGTGACTTATTACATAAGCATCAATAATCAAAGATACTATGCAATACCATGTGCTACTGTGTAACAACGCGTATTATTGTACTTTTATCACCAGATATTTCAACAGTTTAACAGTAAAAGTTTTGTCGTTATTTTTATAAAAAGATTATTTATGTCGCTTTCTATATCCGACAGTCATTCTGTTGTGTGGTCCACCAATGATTGCGTCGTCGTACTAATATTCCTCGATAAAAGAATATTCCCCGACCAAACGAATATTTTATGATCACTCGCTTACTTTGTAAAATTTTTACATATCACCCTTAACTTTAATCTTTTATCAATTTAACCATTTACTTAATAGAATAATAATTATAAGAAAATTGAATACATTTATTTCATAAAATTTGGGGACTTACAATCTCCACTCCCTATGAAATTTTGTCCCCGAAATTTACGTACCTAGTAGTTCGAAGAGATGAGAATACCTTGCTTTCTTTTCAGATTGTATCTTCCCGGTTATGTCCTCTGTATCATGATTTCCCTATTGCTCATCTCTTGTATTTCAGATATCATTCCAGGATACAGCTTCAAAACAAAGGTTAATTAACATATCACAATTTGTCAATTTATTAAGTAAGAAAATTCAGCTTAGGTAGGACACACACTAGCGAAGGATATTACAGTCTTTTTTCCCCCACTATTGTGAGATCAAAATTTAGCTTATGTATGGCCCAATATGCTTTATGTTCAAGTTTGACTGGGAGGTAGCACGCTTTTCCATAGATGAGTTGATACGGAGACATACCGATCAATTGTATGTTGTACGATAGGCCAATAGAGCGTCATCTAGTTTCAGAATCCTCTTCACCTCTCTATTCGATACTTCTACTTGACCATTGGTTTGGGGGTGATAAGCAGTAGCAATTCTATGGTTGACCCCATATTTAGCAAAGAGAGCTATGAAATATTTATTTCAAAAGTGACTTCCCTCATCACTGATAATTTCTCTTGGGGTACCAAATCTTGTGAAGATTTTATTTTGCAGAAATTTCAAGAAGAATTTGGTATCATTTGTCAAGAGTACTATAGCTTTAACCCATTTAGACACGTAGTCTACTGCCAACAAGATATTCACATTGTTGTATGAAGGCAGAAAATGTCCCATGAAATCGATTCCCCATACATCAAAAACTTCCACTTCCAAAATCATGTTGAGTGGCATCTTATTCCGTTTGGAAATGTTGCCCACCCTTTGGCATCGATCACAATTTTTCACAAACTGATGTGCATCTTTGAATATGTTGGGCCAATAAAATCCTGCTTGAAATACTTTGGTTGTCGTTCTTTCACTTCCATAGTGTCCCCCGTATAAGGATGTGTGGCATGCGTGCAAGATACTGTCCATTTTGCTTTGTGGCACGCATCGTCAAATCATTTTATCTGCACACTGTCTAAACAAAAACAACTCATCTCATATATACCATTTTACATCATGTAAGAATTTCTTCTTTTGTTGACGTGTTAAGTCTTAAGGAAGGATATTGCTCACCAAATAGTTAACAAAATTTTCATGCCATGGAAATTTGGAACTAACGCCAAACAACTCTTCATCCAAAAATAATTCATTGATTAACACTTTATCTACCTTGTCTTGGTCCAGATTCTTCAATCCTGAAAGGTGGTCAGCCACCTAATTTTCTGTCCCCTTCCTATCTTTGATTTCTAAGTCAAACTCTTGAAGGAGTAGAATCCAACGAATCTGTGACACCCCTAAATCCGGGTATCTTCCAACCCGACAAATGGTGCTCCAGGATACTACAATCCATACAATCATTCCATTGAGATAAGAACAAAATGAGTGTAATTACTATCTTTGTATTACATTTTTAATAAATCCTTTCCCAGGTTCATAAACTGAATACAATCAAATACACTAATCTATTACAGGATGATTAATTGTCCATCTTAGCCTTGCCTTTATATCTCTTAGAAGTCTCAGTTCGTTCGACTTTAGCTGCAAACATATGGTTCAAGAAAGAATGAGCATAACTAGCTCAACAAGTCTTAACAAAGAATCATATGAATATCACCTTAACAATTACATGCTTTATTTCCATATTTGAACAATTAACTACGAAGCACTATGAAACATTTGACTAGTACTTCCTATGTCAAAACAACAATTCCAAAGTATATATAATAGCTTAGGAATGATGAACCGGTCAATAGACCATGATATACTCTTTTCGTTTTCATACTTGAAAAAGATATCCGTCACTAAGGCCATTCACCCAGCTTTACTTACGAGCACTTCTAGGTGATCAACCTATTGTACTCTATGTTGATCAACACTATTACGTTAAACGTATTTACGCTTAACAATTTGGCAACCTCCTGTGCCCATCGAATAACCGATGAAAAATACTTATGTTTGTACATAGACAAACTTACCTTCTCATCCGTACCAAATACTTGGCATATGATAGCGTTAACAGTTCTATATCGAAAGACTTATGAACAAATCAATTCATTCTTCAATACTTGTCTAGCCGAGTTAAAACAGGCATCGACTCTTTCTTTTAAACCATTCATGCATTGTATAACATGCATCACATAAAACTTGGCTAACACGAAGGTTAGACAAGCGTTAAGAAAGACTTGCCTTCAAGCGTCTTCGAATAAATAATTCAACAATTCTCAGTCTTTATAGGATCTACATGATATATTCAAATAGCACACTGTAATTAGTTATCAAACAAACTAACTTTATTGTCTATAACCAACTTCTTTCTCTTCTATGTCTTTTTTGAAGTAACTTCGTTATTAAAGTCGATTCAACTTTCTATACTTTTTTACGGCTCATTAACGTTTTTACGTCATTAACCGACATTCGATCATTATTGGTTAAGTACCAACGTTGAACGTCATTTACGGTTTACTTATTACGTTATCGCGTTCTTCGTTTAATTTCTATTAAACCTTACTAAATCTTCTTACATTATTTCCTTATAAATGATTAAAGTTCAGTCTTATTATGTACAATAAGTACCTTCAATGTCTTACCTTAGGTCTACATTCAAATGGAACAAAACCTAACTTGGTCAACATTTTTCTACTGCCGGCGCTGCGGTGCGACATCCTTTGTATTTTAGTGGTGCTTGTGCTTGAGTTAACGAGGGACTCGGTAGATGCAGTCTCTGCTGTAGCGACCACTTTATCTTGGTTTTGGTATTTCTTATTGGCCTAGCTTCTCTCACACCAGATTGGCCAAAATAGTCCACTTTTCTAACGAAACTCCCAGCTTCCTAATCTATTCGTTTTACATCTGAATTGACCCATTCAAAAGCCTACAACTCACAAATTACATCTTTTATGTGTTCATATAAGAATTTCACATTTTGAATTAGATTAACTTCGAATTCACCTTTGAGTTCATTTTTAAGCGTTCGTTTAACGTTTTCGACCAGATTCAATACTCGTTTTCTTCGTTATAAGTCGGAATACGATGATTCTTGCGCCCATGACTCTTAATTACCTTATCTCACGTGTTGACATTGAAACCAACGTTTTTCAAGTCACCGACAACTTTTGACCTTTAATCAAGAGATTTTCTACGTTTTTGACGTTTAACGTCTATTTTCATAAAATTTGCCATAACCGTTACTCGTGTTCTATAAGAAAAATCAAATGGAAAACTCCATTGATTCATCATAGTCATCCCTAACAAAGCAATAGGCACATTCCTTAGCTATAACAATTTTAAATCGTTCATTCTAACTAAGTTAACGTTCAAGACTTTCTACTTTTTTTAACTCACGTAAACACTTACGATTTCTATTTGGTCATGACCTATCAATGATTTGGTCATTAATAGACATCCTTATATCTCCTCAATAAACATGCTCCACCAATCTACGATTCTTCTACGAGAAAGAAATCAAAAAAGATGAAGATTATGGTTTATGAGAATTTACCTTTGAAGTAATTCACGTTCTTGATAAACGTCTAAAGATTTGCTTGGAAGTAGAATGATTAAGCATTTCTAGCTTTTCTCTCTCTCAATATAGGTTGAACAAGATTTTTAAAACAACAAATAATCAACCCAAGCTTTGCATTTATAGGCAACGAACTAAGGGGCAAAATGGTCAACTTTCCCCACCTCCTTACTATTCCACCTCCTTTATCAACTTTGCCACCAAGTAAAGTACTTGGTGAGCAAGTTTCCACTTTACTTGACCACCAAGTGGCCGGCCCACTCCCTCTTGGATCATCCCATGGGTTGCCCCATGGGATTTACCCATCTCATGACCCACCAGTTCGACCCGCGGTTTACTTTTTGGATTGGGCTTGACATAATTTAACATTGCGCCTTAACTTGGGCTTGTATACTTAATTCATTGGGCTTGCTATTGGTTTAAGTCCAAATAGATTATACCAAAACCCTTAACTCCTAATCCATTAGAACTTCTCGTATTCTATACGTATAACTCACGTATTCTCTTCGTCTAATACTTAATATGATATTCGTATTATACGTCGTACTATTCTTCATACCATACGCGTATTCATACTAATATAATACTCGTATTTCATACATATAATATCCGAAATGACTATACGCATTTCATTTCCCTTTCAGAAACCTCTTTCACAAACCCTTAGGTTTTACGACCGCAAGCGAAAACTTAGTTTGCCATAAAAGAAATATTATTGGATATTCCATAATATCTTCATATTCTATCATTACACGTTTCTCGAAATTTCAAACCGTATCTTCGAACGATATCGGATGAATAGTGTTTTTACGAAAACATTCTCAGAAAATATTCATTTTCGTCTTGATAATTCATAACAATTAATCCTAGCACAAAGCCAGAATACTAACCACATCCATACATTCTAGGTCATCGAACGACCTTCGAACATCTTACTCACATAATAAATCAATTAAATTCATTTAATTCACATAATCAAATAAAACTTCAATTCATTCCAAATTCGAAATTCTCGGGCGTTACATTCTTCCCTCCTTATACGGATTCTGTCCCCAGAATCTCGTTATTCTTACATAAACAAATGAGGAAACCTTTCCTTCATTTTACTTTTGAGCTCCCACGTTGCTTCTTCAGCATCGTGGTTAGTCCAAATTACCTTTACTGAATGTATTACTTTATTTCTCAAGACTTGTTCCTTCCTATCAATAATCTGAATCGAAAGTTCTTCATACGTTAAGTCTTTTTCTACTTGAATAGATTCATACTCTATTACGTGCTTGTAGTCTAGTTTATAAGGACGCAACACAGACACGCGAAACACATTGTGTATTCTTTCCATTTTCGGAGGTAAGGCTACTTCATAAGCTACATCTCCTACCCTTTTTAAAATCTCAAAACGTCCTACAAACCTTGGACTTAACTTCCCTTTCTTTCCAAAACGTATCTTCCCTTTCCAGGGCGATACTTTTAGAAAAACATATGAACCTACTTCAAACTCCCTCTTCTCTCGATGAGGATCTGCATACTTCCTTTGTCTATCTTGAGCTGCTACCAATCGAGTTCGTATTAGCTCAACCATGTCTGCCGTTTGTTGTACCATTTTAGGTCCCAACATTCGACGTTCACCTACTTCATCCCAGCAAAGTGGTGTTCCGCACTTCCTTCCGCCTGGCGCCGTGAAGGTGGCATGCCTATACTAGCGTGAAAACTATTGTTATAAGCGAATTCTACAAAGGTAGATGTTCATCCCAACTCCCCTTGAAATCCATAACACAAGATCTTAACATATCTTCTAGCGTTTGAATTGTTCGTTCACTTTGTCCATCCATACATGGATGATACGCAGCGTACTCAACCTCAAATGTCGTTCCCATTTGCTCTTGCAAACTCCTCAAAAGTTCGGCGTGAATCGTGGATCACGCGATCGAACACAATCGAAACAGGTACTCCATGTTTGGAAATGATTTCTTTGACATAAAGCTTAGCTAATTGTTCTAGGTTATACCTAACTCCTATTGGTAGAAAATGAGCCGATTTAGCTAACCGATCCACTATTACTCAAATAGCATCGTATCCTTTTCTCATCGTTGGAAGTCCCACCACAAAGTCCATGGTAATATGCTCCCATTTCCACTCCAGAATCTCTAGTGGCTACAATAATCCACTAGACCTTTGGTGTTCAGCCTTAACTTTCTGACAAGTTAAGCACTTACTAACGTATTATGCAATCTCCCTCTTCATGTTCGACCACCAAAAGTTCTGACGAAGGTCTTAATACATCTTAGTACTACTAGGATGTATCGAGTACCTCGAACTATGGGCCTCACACATAATCTCTTCTTTCAACTTGGAATTATTTGGAACCCAAATTCTTCCTTCAAAACGAAGTAAACCTTCTTTATAAAGGTTATACTTAGTCTTCACGTCAGTCTTCATTATCTTTTTCATTCGCTCGCATTCTTCCGTACTTATCTGTACTTCCTTAACCCGTTCCACTATCGTTGGTCGAGTCTCTATTGAGAATAACATCTCTACTGTTTCCCTTGGCATCTTAACTTCTAACTCCATCCTTGCCATCTCTGTTATTAACTCATTCTAAGTCGTTAACATTGATAGATTTTCTCTACCCTTCCGACTTAACGTGTCGGCTACTACATTCGCCTTCCCCGGATGATATAAGATATCACAGTCATAATCTTTTATCAACTCTAACCACCTTCTCTGCCTCATATTCAACTCCTTATGTGTGAAGATATATTTTAGACTTTTATGGTCCGTGTATATCTCACACTTCTCCCCATATAAATAATGTCTCCATATTTTTAAAGCAAACACTACAACTGCCAATTCTAGGTCATGAGTAGGATAGACCTTCTCATAATCCTTTAAGCGGCGTGGCGCATACACCTTAATGACCTTGCCATCTTTGCATGAGCACGCATGACCTAGTCCTCTATCTGAGCATCGCTATAAACTACAAAATTCCCGTATCATCTGGTAAAGATAATACATGTGCCTCACTCAACTTCCTTTTTAGTTCTTGGAAATTATTTTCACACTTTTATGTCCACTCATACTTCATCGACTTCCTTGTTAGATTCGTCAATGGAGTAGCTAATTTAGAAAAGTCCTGAATGAACCTTCTATAGTATCCCTCTAAACCTAGAAAACTCCTAACCTCGGTTTGCATTTTCGGTTGCTCCCACTCATTCATCGCTTCCACCTTCGCTGGATCTACGGATATGCCATCTTTGTCTATAACATGTCCTAGAAACTGCACTCGTTCAAGCCAAAATTCACACTTAGTGAATTTCCCATACAACTTCTCCTTCCGTAGTGTTTTTAACACTATTCTTAGATGTTCAACATGATCTTCTAGCGTCTTAGAATAGACTAGAATATCATTAATGAACACTACAACGAACTTGTCCAAATACTATTTGAACACTCTGTTCATCATATCCATGAATGCGGCTGGCGCATTTGTTAACCCAAACAACATCACCAAAAACTCATAATGCCCGTAACGAGTTTTGAACGTCGTCTTAGGTACATCCTCCTTCCTCACTTTTAGTTGATGATACCTCGTCCGCAAATCTATTTTAGAAAAAAACTTTGCCCCTTTCAATTGATCAAATAGATCATCGATCCTTGGCAACGGGTATTTATTGTTAATTGTTAACTTGTTCAACTCTTGATAGTCGATACAAAGTCATAACGATCCGTCCTTTTTCTTTATAAACAATACCGGTGCTCCCCACGGAGACACACTCGGTTGAATGTACTTTCTATATGAACCATTAACTCCTTCATCTTAACTGGCACCATCCTATATGGTGCATTTGAAACTGGTGTCGTCCCCGGCAACAAATCAATCACGAATTCTACATCCCTATCTGGCAAAATATCGGGTAACTCCTGCGGAAACACATCCGCAAACTCTTGAACTACTGCTATCTTTTCCAATGATGTTCCCACTCTTTGGGTATCCACCACATGACACAGATAACCCTTACACCCCTTCTTCAACATCTTTCTAGCTCTTGTAATGGTTAGACAACAAGAACGTCCCGGTGATTTATTTCTATAAAACACCACCTCAGGCTTCTTAGAAAGCCTTAAGTTCACACTCTTTCTATGACAATCTATTATTGCTCTATGGTTAATTAACCAATCCATACCGAGAATCACATCGAATTCTCTTAACCTTATCGGTAAAAGATCTACCGATAATCTGTTACCCCTATATCTACAAAATAATTCTTATGAATAAGCTCAATGGCAATTATCTCCTCGTTTGCTACCTTAACTTCTAAATGTATTTCTAACTTTTAGGATTTAATCCCAATTTCTTAGCAAATCCACATGCTATAAAAGAACAAGTAGCACCCGAGTCAAATAACACGTAAGCATTTATTTTGTTGACTGGAATGATACATGCTACTACATCTGATGATGCAATCACATCTTGGACGGTCATATTAAACGTTCAGGCTGAGGGTCTACCCAATGATGGCGTTGGTCCAGTAATGGCCAAATTGCCACTACCAGAACCATTATTACCCTCCGCCCCTTTCTTCGGGCAATTTCTTGCAATGTGGTCCACCGACCCACAAACAAAACAGCCCTGGCTTTTCTTAGGATAAGAACAATTGGGAGATATGTGACCCTCCTGTCCACATATATAACAACCCGTTTTCCCCTTCAGACAGACTCCCAGATGAGTCTTGCCGCATCTTTTGCATGCCTCCATCCTACGTTTAGGATCCCCTTGTTTCACCCCAGTATTCCTAAGGTTAAAATTTTTCCTCTTAGGCACATTGCCACTACTGCTGGAAACCTCTGCCTTATTTCCTTCCTCTCCCTTACTCTTATTCTTTCTATCCTTGTGGAATTGGGTCAACGCCTCACTACCACCCTCTGCTATTATCGCCTTTTCCAAAAAGATCCCATAGGAAGCACTCTAAAAAACTGATATCCTACTATAGAGCCAGGGTTTTAGGCCCTGCTCAAACCCACGAGCCTTCCTCTCCTCCGTGTCCACTTGGTTTGGAGCAAACCTTGTCAATTCATTGAATTTGGCCGCGTATTGGGGAACAGTCATGTCCCCCTGTTTAAGTTCTAGGAACTTAATCTCCATTCTCCCTTGCATGCTAGTAGGGAAGTAGTTCTCAAGGAATATCTTCTTGAATTGTTCCCATGTAACAGCACCTATTGCAGCCCCACCTTGGTGAGCCTCCCACCAGTAGTTGGCTTCCCCCTTCATCATGTAGGTCACAAAAGAGGTCTTTTACGCCTCAGCTATGTTTGTAATAACAAACGCCTTTTCTATTTCCTTGACCCATGTCTGGGCCTCCATTGGGCCCGTCGTTCCCTTAAATTCGGGTGGACCTACACTCTTAAATTCTCTAAAGGTAGTCGTTCGGGCTACCCTAGGTCCTGCGGGTGCTCTACCCCCAGCTTGGTTAAATGCAGCCGTTAATAAATTAACGAACTCTTGCATTGGGTTATTAGGACCCCCCTCGTTATCATTATGCGATTCCGACTCTTGGTTACGTTGTCTTCTTCTTGGCGGCATTTCTGATTAAATAAATAAAGTTTTGTCAATACTTATTTGCTTACTTCGTTATTAGTCATCAAACAACTGAACAATAACTCATACACAACAAAGAAAATTAAAATAAAAACTTCCTTATATTAAAATGCTTCTTTATAGATCAGAACTATTTACAAGTTGTTTTCCATAGCCTAAAAGCTATTACATATATATCCCGCGATTGACTTCCACAAAAATATTGGGATTTACAAAAAAAGATTACCCTTTAATTATACAAAAGAGGGTTTTACGTCACTACACAAAAGTATGTACCATACTAACTCCTAATACTGCCTAACAACAATCTCATGCTTCTCGTTCGCTAGAATCGACACAATATCTTGACTTATAGTATGTCGAGTATGTCCCAACCCAATAGAATAACAAGCTATCTTAAGCTTCAAATCTTCATCTGTTTGTCATTTATATATGACATTTGTGCTATCTTGTCTTTTTCACCGGTTTCTTATGAAGTTCTCGAGTTCGTTCTTATAGTCCCTAGCCTTGTCGGTCATGAGCACTTTTCATCATGTTCTATCTCATAGTCGACTCTGCAGGACTCCTTAGCTCCGTAGAGATCATTGATCTCTCTTCCTTGAGTGATGCACCATATTATGCGATTACGCGTTCTGCCAAGAAGCATTGAGAGGTACATTGCCCTCATAGTCTCTGTAGGTGTCGACTCTAGGGAAGGAATCACCGTATTAATCGATGTTACCTCCATACCATCCTCCACATCTATTATCATATTCAGATATGATGTTGTTCCCATGGTCTCCTCAGAATAGTCCTCCTCCGAGTAATATTCCTCGGGCTCTGACTCTTCTAGAATCACTACAGGTATGTCTGCTATAGGCACAGGTACTATCTCAACTCTGTTCACGGACTCCTCGTTGACCACATGTATATCCCTATACATCAAGCTATCGACCGACATCTACAATAACACATAACAAATTGATTAGTACATAATACACAATAATATAAGCACAAATCACATTTAATCCATTTAGGATTACTTTTCATCTTTTAAATCTTTCGGTACTGAGTTTCCTCAATACCTTATTAACTCATTTGACTCTAGTTAACTTTCTTCGGACTTTTCATTTCCTAACGAGGTTATTAGCCTAAGGTTCTTCACCCCTTAAGTTTTATAACCTAATGCTTTGATACCAACCTGTGACGCCCCCAAATTCGGGTATCTTCCAACCCGACAAATGGTGCTCCACGATAGAACAATCCATACAATCATTCCATTGAGATAACAACAAAATGAGTGTAATTACTATCTTTGTATTATATTTGTAATAAATCCTTTCCCATGTTCATAAAACGAATACATTCGTTGTTCTTCATAAGTATATTACAATCAAATACACTAATCTATTACAGGACGATTAATTGTCCATCTTAGCCTTGCCTTTATCTCTCTTAGAAGTCTCAGTTCGTTCGTCTTTAGCTGCAAACATATGGTTCAAGCAAGAATGAGCATAATTAGCTCAGCAAGTCTTAAGAAAGAATCATATGAATATCACCTTAACAATTACATGCTTTATTTCCATATTTGAACAATTAACTACGAAGCACTATGAAACATTTGACTAGTACTTCCCATGTCATAACAACAATTCCAAAGTATATATAATAGCTTAGGAATGATGAACCGGTCAATAGACCATGAACATACTCTTTTCGTTTTCATACTTGAAAAGGATATCCGGCACTAAGGCCATCCACCCGTCTTTACTTACGAGCACTTCTAGGTGATCAGCCTATTGTACTCTATGTTGATCAACACTCTTACGTTCAACGTATTTACGCTCAACAATTTGGCAACCTCGCATGCCCCTCGAATAACCGATGAAAAATACTTTTGTTTGTACATAGACAAACTTACTTTCTCATCCGTACCAAATACTTAGCATAGGATAGCATTAACAGTTCTATATCGAAAGACTTGTGAACAAATCAATTCATTCTTCAATACTTGTATAGCCGAGTTAAAACAGGCATCGACTCTTTCTTTAAAACCATTCATGCATTGTATAACATGCATCACATAAAACTTGGCTAACACGAAGGTTAGACAAACGTTAAGAAAGACTTGCCTTCAAGCGTCTTCGAATAAATAATTCAACAATTCTCAGTCTTTACAGGATCTACATGATATATTCAAATAGCACACTGTAATTAGTTATCAAACAAACTAACTTTATTGTCTATAACCAACTTCTTTCTCTTCTATGTCTGTTTGAATTAACTTCGTTATTAAAGTCGATTCAACTTCTATACTTTGTTACGGCTCATTAATGTTCTTATGTCATTAACCGATATTCGATCATTATTGGTTAAGTACCAACGTTGAACGTCATTTACGGTTTACTTATTACGTTCTCGCGTTCTTCGTTTAATTTCTATTAAACCTTACTAAATCTTCTTACATTATCACCTTATAAATGATTTAAGTTTAGTCTTATTATGTACATTAAGTACCTTCAATGTCTTACCTTAGGTCTACATTCAAATGGAACAAAACCTAACTTGGTCAACATTTTTCTACTATCGGTCTTCATGACCTTGAGTTAACGGGGGACTCGGTAGAATCTGCAGTAGACAGCAATACGACCACTTTATCTTGGTTTTTGGTATTTGAGCCGCCTCAATGCACAGTTGCCCAAAATAGTCCACTTCTCTAACGAAACTCCCGATTTCCTAATCTGTTCGTTTTGCATCCGAATTGACCCATTCAAAAGCCTACAACTCACAAATTACATCCTTTATGTGTTCATATAAGAATTTCACATTTTCGATTCCGTTAACTCAGAATTCACCTTTGAGTTCATTTTTAAGCGTTCGTTTAACGTTTTCGACCGTTCAATAATCATTTTCTTCGTTATAAGTCAGAATGCGACGATTCTTACGCCAACGACTCTTAATTACCTTATCTCACGTGTTGACATTAGAAACCAACTTTTTCAAGTCACACGATAACTTTTGACCTTTAATCCGAGATTTTTACGTTTTCGACCTTTAACGTCTATTTTTGCAAAATTTGCCATAACTTCGTTAATCATGTTTTATAAGCCAAATCAAATGGAAAACTCCATTGATTCATCATAGTCATCTTAAAAAAACAATAGGCACATTCCTTAGCTATAACGGTTTTTAAATCGTTCATTCCTAACTAAGTTAACGTTCAAGACTTTCTACGGTTGTAACTCACGTAAACACTTACGATTTCTATTTGGTCATAACCTATCAATGATTTGGTCATTCATAGACATCCTTATATCTCCTCAATAAACATGCTCCACCAATCTACGATTCTTCTACGAGAAAGAAATCGAAAAAGATGAAGATTACGGTTTATGAGAATTTACCTTTCAAGTAATTCACATTCTTGATAAACGTCTAAAGATTTTCTTGGAAGTAGAATGATTAAGCATTTTTAGCTTTTCCCTCTCTCAATATAAGTTGAACAAAATTTTCAAAACAACAAATAATTAACCCAAGCTTTGCATTTATAGGCAACCAACTAAGGGGCAAAATGGTCAACTATCCCCACCTCCTTACTATTCCACCTCCTTTATCAACTTTGCCACCAAGTAAAGTACTTGGTGAGCAAGTTTCCACTTTACTTGACCACCTAGTGGCCGGCCCACTCCCTCTTGGATCATCCCATGGGTTGCCCCATGGGTTTTACCCATCCCATGACCCACAAGTTCGACCCGCGGTTTATTTTTTGGATTGGGCTTGACATAATTTAACGTTAGGCCTTAACTTGGGCTTGTATACTTAATTCGTTGGGCTTGCTATTGGTTTAAGTCCAAATAGATTATACCAAAACCCTTAACTCCTAATCCATTAGAACTTCTCGTATTCTATACGTATAACTCAGGTATTCTCTTAGTCTAATACTCAATACGATATTCGTATTATACATCCTACTATTCTTCATACCATACGCGTATTCATACTAATATAATACTCGTATTTCATACGTATAATATTTGAAATGACTATACGCATTTCATTTCCCTTTCGAAAACCTCTTTCACAAACCCTTAGATTTTACGTCAGCAAGCGAAAACTTTGTTTGTCATAACGGAAATATTATTGGATATTCCATAATATCTTCATATTCTATCATTACACGTTTCTCGAAATTTCAAACCCTAGCTCCAAACAAAATTGGATGAATAGTGTTTTTACGAAAACATTCTCGGAAAACCTTCGTTTTCGTCTTGATAATTCATAACAATTAATCCTAGCACAAAGCCAGAATACTAACCACATTCGTACATTCTAGGTCATAGAACGAACTTCAAACATCCTACTCACATAATAAATCAATAAAATTCATTTAATTCACATAATCAAATAAAAATTCTATTCATTCAAAATCTGAAATTCTCGGGCGTTACAGAATCAGTCTAGGCATTGCGTCTTTCTTGGAAATTAGTAACTTATAGTCGAATGGTCGGTATAAACTAAAATCTTTGTTCTAATCAAATACGAGCGAAATTTGTCAAAGGCATACACGACCGTAAGTAATTCCTTCTCGGTGGTTGTGTAATTCAGCTAAGCATCCGTGAGAGTTTTACTCGCATAGTAGATTGCGTGAAATTTTTTATCTCGGCGTTGTCCCAAAACAGCCCCTATCGTATAATGATTAGCATCACACATCAGTTCAAATGGCATAGTCTAGTCCGGTGCTACGATTACAGGTGTTGTCGCCAATTTCTTCTTTAGATGCTCAAACGCCGATAAACACTCTTCATCGAATCTAAAAAGTACATCTTTCTCTAATAAACTGCATAATGGTTTTGTAATCTTGGAGAAGTCCTTTATGAACCAGAGGTATAATCCAGCATGTCCGAGAAAACTGCGTATCCCCTTTACTAATGTCGATGGTGGAAGATTTTCAATTGTTTCTAATTTGATATGGTCTACTTCCAACCCCTTTGCAGAGACTTTATGCCCAAGGACGATTCCTTCTTCAACAATGAAGTGACACTTTTCCCAATTAAGCACCAGATTAGTTTCAACGCATATTTTATGTACCATGACCAGATTCTCTAAACAGTTGTCAAAGGAATCCCCATACACTAAAAAGTCATCTATGAATACCTCTACATTGTGTTCCACCATATCTGAAAATATTGCTATCATGCATCTCTGAAAAGTTGCCGGTGTGTTACAAAGTCCAAATGACATGCTCCTAAAGGAAAAAGTTCCATATGGGCATGTGAACAGTGTCTTCTCTTGGTATTCTGGTGCAATTAAAATCTGATTGTAACCCGAATAGCCATCTAACAAAAAATAGTAATCATGTCCCGCCAATCTATCTAACATCTGATAAATGAAAGGTCAGGGAAAGTGATCCTTTCGGGTTGCCTTGTTGAGTTTCTTATAATCCATGCATACCCTCCAACTAGTCACTGTCCGAGTCGATATCAGCTCATTGTTTTCATTAGTCATGACCGTCATACCTCCTTTATTTGGGACACACTGTACTGGGCTCACCCATGAGCTATCTGAGATAGGATAAATTATCCCAGCATCGATCCATTTCAGAATTTCCTTCTTCACTACCTCTTTCATGATTGGGTTGAGCCTTCGTTGTGTTCTACTGTGGGTTCTGTATCATCTTCCAAGAAGATCTTATTATTACAAAATGATGCGATTATCCCCTTGATATCGACAATGGTCCATCCTATAACAGATTTGTATTCTCGGAGAACTTTTAGCATCTTACTTTCCTGCAAGTCGTTAAGTGTAGATGCAATAATAACACGAAAAGTAGATGAATTACCCAAAAGTGCATACCTGAGGTGTGTAGGAAGAGGTTTAAGTTCAAGTGTGGGTGGTTTCTCTTGTGAAGGTTTCATCCGTACTAATGATTTTTCTGCAGTTTCTAATGGTTCAAACGGAATCTTGATCTGCTTACTCTAGGTAATGCATCCAACATGTGCAAATAGTCAATCAACTCGGGATCGTCTAAGTCAACATCTCCAAACAATGTGTTTTCGAACGAGTCCCTATCCATGCCTCGAATCAAATCTTCACTCACCATTTTCTTAATCACATCCATCCTAAAACATTCTTCCTCAGTGGTAGGGAATTTCATAGCTTTGAATACATTAAACGTAGCCTCATGGTCTTGAACTCTCATAGTTAATTCTCTCTTTTTCACATCGATGAGAGTCCTCCCAGTTGCTAAAAATGGTCTCCCTAAAATAATCATAATGTTCTTATCTTCTTTGTAATCAAGGATAATGAAGTTAGCTAGAAATATGAACTTGTCCACTTTTACAAGTATATCTTCCACAATTCCCCTTGGGTACGTAATTGACCTATTCGTAAGCTGTAATGAGATGTTCGTTGGTTTTGGTGCCGACAAACCTAACTGAGTGTAAACTGATAACGACATGAGATTAACACTTGCACCTAAATCACACAAACATTTGTTGAAGGTCATGCTTCCAATAGTACAAGGAATGGTGAAGCTACCCGGATCCTTCAACTTTGGAGGCAACATCCTTTGCAAAACCGCGCTATACTCCTTCGCCAATTCTGCTGTCTCATAATCTTCCTATTTTTTCTTTCTTGACAAAATACCCTTCATTAACTTAACATAACTCGTCATCTATTCTAGGGCTTCTGCAAATGAAATATTTATTTGTAGCTTCTTGAAGATTTTCAGGAATTTAGAGAATTGTTTATATAACTTTTACTTTTGGACCCGTTGTTGAAAAGGTGGTGGTGGTGGATAGACAACTGGTACAACAACTACCGGTTCCTTAGCCACTTGTCTTTTTTCACCTTTTTTTTCTTTAACTATTTTTGGTTCTCTTTCCTTAGCATCTTCCTTTTCTGTTGAATTTTCTGCACTTTTCCCATCTAACTATTTTCCACTTTGAATTGTAATAGCTTGACACTGCTCTTGACTTCCCCATTTGATTTTCCTAATTTTTAATTACCGCCTCATTACCTGTTATGTATTTCAAAAGTAGCTCCTCCAAATCCGACTTCTTCTCATGTTGTGGAGCTGACTGTTGGTGTTGATTTTGAAAACGGGGGGGGTATGATGGTCGTGGAGCTTGCTGCGGATTCTGATTGTTGGTCCATGAAAAATTAGGATGGTTTCTCACCCCCGGATTGTAGGTGTTCTAATACGGGTTTGGTGGTCGATTGTAACAACCCACAAACTGTATTGCTGTCGAATTTATTGCACATTGATCCTTCAGATGTTCCCCTGTATATAACTCATATACATATGCTAGATGCTGAGCCTGTACTCCCGTGAGGGCATCCATTTTCTTCGATAGTGCAGATATCTGAGCTACTAAACCTGTAACTCCATCCACTTCTAACACTTCAGCTGTCTTAGGTGAAGTCATCCTTGTTGTTGGCCACTGGTAGTTATTAGATGCCATAGTTTCTATCAAATCGAATGCCTCCTCAGACCTATTAGTCATAAATTCTCCTCCCGATGTTGCGTCTATGTTGTCCGAATATTACTGTTCAACCCATTATAAAAGGTGTTCATCTGCAACCACTTGGGTAGTCCGTGATGTGGACATTTCCTCAATAACTCTGTATACCTCTCCAAAGCTTCATACATTGACTCCCCATGCTGTTGTTCAAAAGTAATAATCTCATTCCTCATTTTTCCTATTTTTTCCAGTGGGAAGAATTTCATGAAGAGCTTATGAGCTAGGTCATCCCAAATAGTAATAGAACCTGCAAGTAATGAATGTAGCCAACTTTTTTCCTTATCTCTTAGTGTGAATGGGAACAACCGAAGCCTCACTGCATCATTCGATACTCCATTATATTTGAAGGTATCACATATTTCTATAAAGCTCACAAGATGTTCATTCGGATAGTCGTTAGCCAAAGCCTCAAACTGCATAGAGTTTTGAATCATCTGAATTGTATCAGGCTTTATCTCAAAATTATTAGCAGTAATAGCAGGTCTGGTAATACTCGATTGAATCTCGGTAACCCTTGGTGTGGCATAATCCCGTAATGCATTTTGATCATGCACAACCATTGTCTCTTGTTGTTCTAAGTTCTCTCGGGTCTCCTTTATCCACTTACTCAACCGTTGAAACTTTCTCTCGATATCGTCCTCGTAAGGTACTAGTTCTGGCTTCTTTGATCGAGTTTCTATGCATTATTCAAGAGAACCTGAAACAAGAAATAAAAATAAAAAGAAAAGTGTTTAACTAAAACCGATATAATTAAACTGATATTGAAAGTAATAAACACAATTATTGTTCCCCAATAATGATGCCAAAAACTTGTTGGTGTAAAATCCAATTACGCATAACATGAAAGTATATGTGGTCAACAAGTAATAAAGTGATAAGTCGAGTATCATTCTCATAGAGTAAATAACTGAATTTTATTTTAACAACTACTAATTTTATATTATCTCAATTTTATTAAACTAATGATTAAGTGATACGAATTTACAAAAACCACTAATAAAGGAAAAACTAACTAACTACCACAAACTTTAATCAGATATTGGAAAATAAAGCCTACAATTTCACTTAATGCTTGACTTAGACTAACACACTTCCTTTTAATTCACATTAACTATTCTAGTTCGTTAATCAAGAACACAATGGTAGATATAACCATCTCTCAATGAATTATACCCATATCAACTTAAATCCACAGATGATAAAATTAAGAAGAACACCCTAATTAACTAATTCACTATATCTCTATGTGAATTACAATTAAAGAAGGTTTAATCACAAGTTATTACAAGATTACGTGCGATGAATAGGTATATCTCTATCCTAGACATAAATTATAAATCCCAACAATACGCATAAATCACAATCACACGCTACTATGATAAGGTCTAAACCCATAATTTATCTCTCGAGTTCATATGAGTAGAAAACTTGGTTAATCTTCTTCCTCTTCCTTGAATTACAAAACTCCTCTTACTCTCAACTTTCTCAGAGAGTTCTCTCTCTCAATTTCTCTGTAACTTAGCCTTGTGAAATATAGGCGTAAGTTTTATTTCCCAGCACGTTACAAAAACCCAAAGTCTCAGCAGTTGCAAAAACCAAGGGTCTCAAGGCCATGTTTGGCTAGAACCCAATTATTCTCTTCTAATTTATTTTTATGATCTCCTTATTATATAATATATCTTCTTTTCTCTAAGTGTCACACTTTAACCATACTACTAAATTACTTAGCTAGCTAAACTAAATAATTATACAATTATAATATGTATAATTATTATACTTATACATTATGAAATTATATTCATAAACACCTCTATGTAAAATAATAAACATTTCATTAAAATGATAAGTATTTAATCCATTAATTATTTTAATAAATTATACAATTATTATGTATAAGTAGTCAATTTCTTTCTTCTATAAATTGTCCCGAGACAATTTATTTAATTCATACTTTTAATCACAACTTAAATATGTATTTAATTCATTAATCCAAACACCAATATTTATTTATAATTATATTGGTCATTCTCATTCTCATAGTTAATTTACATTCAATTGGCTAAATATAATATATTAAGCCATTACATAAACGCAGTACTCTTACATGTAATATATTACCTTCCCACTTTATTAAAATAATTATATTTACATTAATTCATTATTTAAATTAAGTGAATTACTCGCTTTATTTACGAGATTAAATTCATGATAATTTTATTACCAACAAGGCATACTAATTAAATTATATTATTCCATAATATAATTTCCATCTTAATTTTAGTTAATTTCTTTTGCCACCATATTCCTTTTTCATAACTAATTTTCTTCACTTTCTTTAATAGTTTAATCAACTATTAAATCTCATATAAATTTAATTTCCGCACACCAAAACACATAATTTAAAATATATACATCTCATAATAAGAATTTTAATTATTAAATTCTTATTTTAATAACTTATAAAAATTTGGGTTGTCACAATTAGCATATGACAAACATAAGAATCTTTTCAAGCACAATGAAATAAGTAAAAGATCCCCTTCATTGATATATTCATGATCATACATACATTGTTCGTAGAGTTAGTTAAGTTGTAAGTAGTTAATACATACATAGCATTTATAGCAGTTAGGTACATAATGTAAATGATTGAATGTAAAAGACACAAGGGATTTTAAGTGGTTAAGAGACTCAAGCTCCTAATCCACTCTTCTGCTTTAACTAGCAGGATTTCCACTAAGGAAGGGCATCACCCTGAATCACTAAGATTCCTTCAAGGCCAGTAGCCTTGGGACTTTAGTTCACTAAGAACTCTTCAAGCCTAGCAGGCTTGGAAATCCTCTAGTCTCCTAGGAACTCTTCAAGCCCAGCAGGCTTGGAACTTCATTTAGTCCCTCCGGACAAGGACCCCTCAGGACCTGGTTACTTGTTGGTGTAGTTGTTGTTGGTGCCTTACTGCTAAGATGTCTTTAAGCTTGAACATCTTTTGTACTTAACAGCTTGACATGGTCCTCTTTGCATTATGCGTAGAGTCTGGACCACATCTTCTCTGGTGGAGCTGATCTTCATTCTGTTCTGACCATCTTCATCCGATGTCAGCTGTGCACCATCACCATTTAGGTTTGCTAAGTGTTTGAGCTTTTAGTAGACTTTGTCTTGCACTTTGCATTCCCTGAACCCTTCTTGAGTGGTTTGCAGACATGGTTCTACATCTGTTCTGTTATAGCTTTTGGTTCATGGTAATTCGTACAGTGGCTATCTGGATCTTCTTGTGCTCTA
The DNA here is from genome assembly GCA_020205605.1 of Panax ginseng. Classification (NCBI taxonomy): domain Eukaryota; kingdom Viridiplantae; phylum Streptophyta; class Magnoliopsida; order Apiales; family Araliaceae; genus Panax; species Panax ginseng. The sequence continues at coordinate 63,276,486 of CM035142.1, read as the reverse complement.
TCACTTTTCTGAATGATATCTTCTTGACCTTATCGGCTCTCAGCTTAGATGCCATCTTCAGTGGCATTCTCATCTTTGTTGAGTGAAGCTTCAGTCTGTTCAAGTCCTTCTTCAAAGCTGCTTCACTTCCACCTTTGTAGTCTCATTGTCACTGAGACTTACTATGTTAAGCTCTGGTGGAACTCGTAGAGTCAACAATGTAGCATTCCAACAACTCTACAATCCTTCGACTCAGCAACCCTTAATCTTTGAAGCTCTGGCTGATATATAATCCTTCCCAATCTTTATGTTGGAATATAGTCATTGAAAGTTATTTGAATTGCTTCGCAGATCTCGAGTTATTTGGTGTAGAATGCAGATGTGACATGACAGCTCCTTTATGACTTTCTAACACTGCAGTCTACTATTTCACCTACCCCGTCAAAGATGTCACTTTGATGTCTCGGGTAGGTAGTCGTCTTTATTTCTCCTTTCTGACTTCTCGATTAGAACGTCAGGAGATGTCCTTTTCCATCGATGCTCTCAACTAGCAATGTTCAAATATCAGTCTTCAGATTGAACCATTGCCAATGCTTCAATCTTCAGATGACCTAACTCTATGATTCTGAGGCAGATGTTCTTGGACCTGATCGTAGTGTGTCTTGTTGAATTATACTCATTGACAGGTTGAGACAACACTACGATCCTGAAGAGTGTTCATTAGATCTTCAATGTAGAACACCTTTTCCTTCTCTTATGCAGTGCTTCAACACTTCTATTTGCCTCGACTGATCTCAGGAACTGATAGCTTGACTTCTTGTACTGACCTCTTCTGAATAGCAAGACACATCAAATTTGTGGCATGCCCAGCTCGCTTTCTCCTTGTGATCTCCCGTTCACTTATCATCAATGGATTGACCCAATGCTTAATCACTTTAGCCTTGTTCTTCATAAGTTGACCAATATCTCTGTGTACACTTTATCAGTTCCTTTTTTGTTTGGCAAACACTATGATCCTGGTTAATCCCAAGATCGTTGTCTTTTGTTCTTTTGAAATCTACTACACTCACTGACTTTCCTTAGTCAGTTACTTTTACTGAAGTCTTCTTCTGATCAAATTGTGGAAGACTTCATCTTGAATGACTTCATAACTCAATCCGAATGTTGATTGGGTTGGTGCTTAGATCTTCTGTTAGCTTGCATGCCATTCGTTGAGTGCTCTCTTGTTTCCTTCAGGTGGAATGTATCTTTGCGGGTCAGACCAGAGGCTTCATACTTTGGATATTCTGGGAGTGCTCATATGTTGAGAATCATATTTACTCTATGATTCTGCCTTGGCGTTGTGAGAACCTTTGTTGAAGCCTTAGTTCTACACTCTACGATTTGACTTTGGTTCTGCAGACACTATGACTCTGAGATCACATCATGACACTCTATAATTTCTATCTTTATGCTTGTTGTCTTCATCTGATCTTGCTCAACTACGATCTCTGCCTTTGGTATGATCAATAGACTCTACGACTTCGAGTGTGGTCTACGATTCTTGACTTAGCTTTGGCAGATGCTCGTTCGGCTCTTAGACAGGCTGTCTCTACGATTCTGAACATGACTTCCTCAGCAGACTACAGCTCCGAGGAAGTTCTTCTCGACACACTACGATCCTTCCTCATCTCTCCTAACATTCTACGAACTTCGAGATCTACTATTTGCAAACTATGATTCTGCCTCGATAGTTCTCGAGCTTTCCTTGACTCTCCTGGAAGACTACAATTTCTGGTGCAGTGCTCGACGATCATATAAGCCTATCTATTACATTATAAGATCAACCTAACAAGCTTGATCTTTCTATATTTATAGTCCGTGTACATCATTTATTTTTAAGGACATTACAAAGGTGTTTTGCTTATGTAGGATCAACCTAACATATTTGATAAATTCATTCTAAGTCCTTATACATATGTTCATGTTATCTATCAAAGGACTCTACATCTTTTCTTAATGCAAGCATACTTGTATATTCATTCATTTATATCATAATCAAATCATATATAAATAAGAATATCATTCATATACTTATTCCTAACAATCTCCCCCTATTTGATTATGACAAAAATAATTAGTGCATATGCATGAGATGAATGAATCTTATATATAATGAGCAGCTGTATTTCTTAAACAGATAATCATGAATGTCATTGATAATAATATGGAATTACATAAACTATGAAACTTTACATCCTGGATCCAGAACATACCTAACTAGATAGAGATGTACCTTTTAGGCTTTATGTGTGTCTCTAGGATGTCTATTGATCAGCTACTTATCTGTTTGATCTTTTTGCTCCTGTTCCCCCTGGGGTGGTGACTTCATTTCTTTTCTCTGCTCCCCCTCAGATTCATACTCTTCTTCTTTTTCTGGCTCCCCCTCAGACTTTGTATTCATGGGATCATCATCGTTTGGCTCCCCCTCAGATGATGATTATGGTTCTGCTGATGCTATCTTCTTCATATGTTCCTTTGCCTTTTTCTTGGCTTTTTTGTCTTCTTTTCTTTCGTTCTCCTTGCTCCTCCTTGAGTGCTTCTTCCTATGTCTCTTTTTCATCCCCTTTTTGTCATTAATCACTTGTGAAAGCTGCTCCATGTGTGACATAAGTTGCTCCATAAGGTAAGATGACTTACCAACCTCAATCTTGAGTTCTTGTTGGCTCAGCTCAATTTGTAGGAAGAGAGACTGATTCAGATTGTCAATCTTGTCAGAGAGGGATAGGATTTGCTCTTCATTAGCCTTATGTGCTCGTAGAGCTTTTTAATTCTGATCATTCATAGCATTTAGATAGATTTGATCTCTCTCTTTGATTTTGAGAGATATATTAGACATAATGGCTTGGAGTCTGTCTTGAACCTCATTATATCCTGCTTCTGTCAACATCTTTGCCTCTTTAGTGATAATAGATATCTTCTCAACCAACTCATCAGAATTCTTCAGTAACTCCTGCTCCGTAGAAGTTTGGTCATTTGGTTGAGTAGACTCTTGTTGAACATCAGATTGGACTCTACGATTTTCATTCTCGGAAAGTTTTTTGAAAGCAGTGAGAATCTGGTAAACCGTTGAGTGCAAATCACTGTTGGAGGATAAAGGAATATAAGATAATTGTGCTTGGAAAGATAGAAGCTTCTCTGACTGAACTTGGTCATCTTCAGTGGTAGAGTGAAGGGACTCTATGATCATATGCTTGGGCATAACCCTTCTGCCATCTGAATCCACTCTACTATCGTAGGGAATGTAGTGGTTACCAGCATGTCGGTAGACTTTGAAGTGAGATTGGTCTTTGATCATCTTGGTTGCAAACTTCTTTACTGTAGCAACCCAGAAATTCGGATTGTCCAGAATTTAAGTTTAAAGAATTAGTTATTACTCCCTTCGTCCCAGGATAAAAGTCCTTATTACTATTTTGGGTTGTCCCATGTTAAATGTCCTCTTTCTTTTAATAACCAAACATTTACATATTTTTTCCTATTATGCCTGTAGCATTAAATATCTCATATTTTTCTTATTCTAATTCTCTCTCCATGTTTAATGACATTATTATGGACAATTTTGTCATTTTATTCCTCTTCTTAATATGCGTGAAAAGTCCACCAGGACTTTTATCCTGGGACGGAGGCAGTAATAAAATAAATTTTAATTAATACTATTATGTGTTATGTATTTATTAATTGTTCTATAACCTAGGATAATTATAAGTTTGGAGGATTCTGCCTACGAGTTAGACTGAACGAGAAAAAATTTTCAAGACGAAAATAAAAATTTTTTGGGAACCAAATATTTTTCAGGGAAAAAGGACGAAATATGCACTATTCACCCGACAAAGCCTAAGGGTTAGGGTTTGAATAACCTAAGCCTTTTCGAGAGTTCGGTATATCGAAATGACATTCCGTCGAAAGATTTGACGATAATATATCGTGCAAAGTTAAGTAAGCCGATAAAAGTTTTTTTAAAAAACGTGCAGAAATTGGACGAAATAAAAATGATGAAAAGTACTGTTATGTACTTTTCACTCGTTTAACTACGTTAGGGGAAAATGTGAAGAAAAACGCTTAATGGTGAAAAGTGTTTTTTAGTTTTTTGGAGATCCGAAGAATACGTAAAAGTTAATCGATAAAGGAAAGACGAAATATCCAAAAATATTTGGAATCCCAGAATCGTAGTTTTCGAACTGTCGGACTAAACCCGAAAGACGGAACCACGAAACTTCCAAGGGAAGCTACGTGAATAGTAAGGAGGTGGAATAGTAAGGAGGTGTGAATAGTAATCGGAGGGGAGAAATAACTTTTGCCCCTAGCCATGAAAATCTATAAATTGGAAGCTAAATTCGTTTGCTTTGGATTTTGAAAATCCTAAAACATTGAGAGAGAGAGAGAGAGAGAATTTGGATGGGAGAAAGAAGAGGAAAAAGGAGGAGGAAAAGTTGCTCGTAAGCAAACTTTGTCTGACGGAAGGAGATTAAAGAAGAAAGGTATCGAAAACCTAACTTCAAAATTAATTTTCTTTAGGTTTTATATGTTTAAAACATAACTTAATGAGAATAAGAAGTAAAAGATGTTAGAAATGATTTCATATGGTTGAAATCATGAGAAAATGAAGAATCAAGAATTAGAAGTTTAGTAAATAAATTTCTTAAGGAAGTATAAGATTTGTAATGAATTTGAACGATCCGAATGAATCATATAAATGATTCGGTGAAATAAAAAAGGAATGGTGTTTTATAACATCAAATTCCAATAAAAAGTGAAATCGTAATCAAAATATAGATTAAAAACGAAGAACGCGAAGAACACGAAGAACGTTGTTGATGGACAAATTTAAAACCATCATAGTGTAATTGTTGTTGATGGAAAAGTTTATCACCATCGCGTATAAGTTAGATGCTTATTACTTGGTTAGGAACGGTAGAAACGTTCATGAAGAACGGATTAAACTTAGCTAAAACGAAGTTATGGCAAAAATTTAGTAAATGACGAACAAGAATTAGAAAGTTAGTAAATGAACCTGAATGAGTAGGGTTTCATAAGAATGTAAGAGAATGTAGAAAACATAAGTCGTGGACTTAAGAACGAACGAGTTCCGAGTTCGGATGATCGAATTACGGAAGAACGAACGAAGAACGTTAAAAACGTAAAAATGAACAAAGGGTGAAGATCAAGCCAATCGAATGGCATGTTAATGGATTTAGAATGAAGTTCTATCCAAGGGGTATTGAATTACGTAAGATAAAGAACATAATGGCTTTGGAACGACTTCGTTCCGAGTTATAGCGAAGAAGTTATGGAAGCGGGAAGTAAGCGTCTTAGAACGATCAAACACTTAGACAAAAATTTCAAGAATTAGGGCTTGGCGTTGCGGGCGCTTGACCATGCCTGCCTTGTAAGGTGGCAATCAGAAGCGCCTGCATCGGGAGCTAGGTATGGAGACTCGTACGCAAAGACGAGAGATATAGAAGAGAATGGTGTCGCAGCGCTAGTGTAGGGAAAAGCCAGAGAAGAGCTTTTAACTGCTCAGCTCTTGGGGGAAATGTATGGGAAGATAAAGAACATAATGTTCAACTAATGTAATACTTAATCAAGTGATTTAAACCTTTAGTAAAGGTTTAACAGAAAGATTAAACGAGATTAAAAGATATAATTTAAGTGGTAGATTATGTAACCAATATCTGGGGACCGTAGTCGCGATGAACGAATGTGAGGGATTGCTATGATTGTGATTCCTTAGACTTTGAGTGATGAATGTAATGAATAACATTTCGATGTTATGTTGTGGTAATGAGAGATAAGTGCAAAGCGTATAGACGTTGTGAACGCAACGTTGTTGCGATGAATGATCGGTCTTAGCATACGACGATCGGTATGGCTTCGACATTAAGAACGAGTACGAACATGGGGTTCATGTAATGGATAACGAAAGTATTAAGTAAGATACAAATGGTATCAATAAAGCCGCAACGAATGATAATAAGATTAATGGAAGCCGATAGTGATTCAGATGGAGAATGTTAGAATGAAATGTAAGTGTTAGACATTTTAATCGACGTGAAGGTTGAGTGTACGCAAATACTAAATGGATATAACCTACACCCCGTGTATGGTTTGACCATAAGATAATGAAGATCAATGATTAAACCATAAATAGTAAAGATCTGAATTAAGACAATGACGTTAACGTTACAAAGCCGAGTTAATGATTAACTTGAATTATTGCTCTGAGTATACAAAAGACTGTATGACTTGGACGATAAAGAATGAATCCTGAGGTATGGTATTTAGTTACCAGAAAGCCGTATGGAATAAGAAATTGACTTAACGAACATTATAGTTAATGGTTCGGATAAGTTATGATAAGTAAGGTTGTGGTACAATCGTAACCTTTGATGGTTGATATATGGGAGATGGGCTAAACAATTCCTTCAGAGAGCAAAGGTATATACGAAACTGGCAACCGATCTAACTCACTATGATGGCAGTGTAGATGAGACGGGAACTTGTTTGTTGGTTGTTTGTGGGAAATCACTCAGAGTACCATATGGACTAGTAGTAGAGAAGTGATGTGTGCTAAGTCTTATAGAAGTTATAAGAAGAAGATAAGAATGTAAATCATCAAAGATGATGAATGTTTTGAGTAAGACATCTCTGTATGTCATGAAGCCGTAAACCAGTAATGAAAGTTGGTCGCATAAACTTAGGTTGCAAGAAAGTGAACCCTAAGAAGTAAAGTTAAGTAAACTAATGCATAAGTCAAATATATGACTAATTGGTGCTTATGTTTTTCCTTATGTGTTATATAGAAATTGGAATGAGCAGTTCAGTGTAAGCTGTAGCTGTGTGTAAGGCAAGTTTCCTAACTTCATTCATATTCTAAATGAATGCTAGTTTCTTAAACTTCTCAGATGTTGAACTTGAGAAGTTATGTCTATGTGCGAATGTGTGATATTTGTACAAGGTGGTAGAACATATGAGGCCTTGTGCCATAATGTGAACACTTCGGTGTTTCTATGAGATGAACTGTTCTGTGATTAAACTGTTCAATAAGAGAATGCTCTGTTTATACATGATCCGTTATTGTTAAGTCTGTGCTAATGATTCTAGCCAGATAGAATATATATGAAAAAGGTAGAAGAATGAAAGTATTTCAAAGTGAAAGTGAATATTGTTTTAAAATGATAGCAATCGAGATTATTCCTATTATTCAAGCTGCTTCATAACCTTTGTTCGATTATCGAAGTTCTAAAGGAATGTTTGAATTTTTGAAGTTGTTTGTTCAACTGTTATGACTTGCTGGGCAATTAAATGCTCACACTTGCTTTAAATGAAAAACATTTTCAGAAAACGATGTTAGAAGAACTTAAGGATCCTGTAAAGATCAAGCTAACGGTATCAAGATGAAGTGCCATTCAGAATGTGAATGAGCAAGAAGATCAAGTGAAGACTTGTAATGTAGAAAGATGAAATTGAACTATAGACTAGTTTAATTAACTGTTATGCATCATTAGTGGTGGATAAAAGTCACTCGTGTAAGATGAAATGAATAATGTATTTATCATTATTTGTAATAAAAGAGGTTATAAGGTTTCTAGAACCTGGAATTTGAGAATGTTTGTTGTTATATTTCAGTATACAATGATGTATGTTGGATGAATGATGTACTCGTGACGTACAGAATCCGGGTGTGAAGATAAACTGGATTTCGGGGCGTTACATTTACCCTTGGAAAGTTCCGTGACACTAGCTCCAGGTTAGGAAACTATGAGTAACACCAGCTGAAGTAACTTCCATCATTTTTAGTATATGCCTTTAACCAGGGCATCCATGGAAAGAACTATCTCATCAGAAGGTCATCAGGATTGTACAGAATTGTAGTGCAGTTTAACTCCATGTTGTTCCAGTTGTTAAACACACCTTACAACTTTGAGTTGTTCATTTCCATAGTTTATCCATCTTTCTGCTGGTACATCCGATGGTTCATCAAAAACTTCCACCACTATTCTTCTGCTAATTCTTGCTGCAGAGAGAACATGATAGTCTGCTGATTCCTCTAATTCCTGATTTGTAGAACTAGAATCTTTCTCCATTTATTCACCTTTTGAGCTTGAATAATGCTGACTTCTTTCATTAGATTCATCAGTGAATCCTTCATGCTAATTTTTATTACTAGTGCCTTCTTCAGCATCTTCTCCCCTGGATTCAGACATATCATTACTCAATTTAATGACTACAGTAGAGGGTTCTCCTTGCTTCTTTGGGATAGATTTGGCAAGCAGTCTGTTGCTCTTTCTTCTCCTTGGAGGGTCAACTATAAGAGAGTCAAGACTTTCATCATCTTTAGATTTTGAAGCTTCTGAATCATCAGATAAGCTTCCTTGATGTTCAACATCAGTAGGGGTAGGTCCTTCTTCTTTGGACTCAACATCTTTTGAATCATCAGATGAACTTGTTTGGAATTTAGCAGTAGGAGATGCAGTTGTTTCAGCTTTCAAACTTTCTTAGCAGCAGAGTTGATGCTCTGAGGGTTAGCCATAGGACTTGTACATTCTTCTTCACCATCAGATTTAGCTTCAACTTGTTCTTCACTGATGAACTTGCTCTTTGATGGTTCATTCTTGAGGCTTTTAGTTCCCTTCTCATCTTCTGACTCTACGTTCTCTTCTTTGTTAGATATACTTTCTTGGTGAACTGGGGCTAACTTCTTTATCACCTTTGCTTTCTTCTTGGATGGCACTTGGAGTAATATGTTACTCCTTCTTCTTTTTGGGGTTTCTGTAGTTGATACTTTTTCTTCTCCTACTCCATGCCTCTTATTGTCACTAGAGAGATGACTTGGTGGAGCCTCTAGATTCTTCACACACTTAGACTTCTTCTTTGCTGGTGTGGCTGCTACAGGTATAAAGTCATCAGATTGAGAGCTTTCCACTTCTTCTGCTTTTCTCTTCTTTACTGAGACCTTGATGTTGCCGCCAGAAGTTATTAGCCTCTTGTTTTCCTTATGATTTTTCTTCCAGTTCTCAAACAGCTGTGGGGACATCACTTTATGAACATTCAATGGTTCTCCCTCATCATCCTTTATCTTGCTTTTTAGTTTCTTCTTTAGTATAATGCTCAAGAGTCTTCCATGAAAAACCTTTGTGAGTGGTTTATCTGTAGACTTCTTTATCTCAGCCTTTTTCAGTTATTTGGTCAACCAATCAATTAGAATGGCTCCAAAGTTCATCTGTTGTTTCATGACAATTGAAGTCATGACTCTCAGTTGTAGATCACTCACAATATCATGTGCAGTGTCCTTGCATAAGATGCATTTTCCTGTAGTCTCAGCCAGAAATTCAAACTCTTTAGAAAACTCCTTCTTCTTCATATCTTTCAGGTTTACGTTCCTTCTGTAATGCATTAACCTCTTGCCTTCTTCAATGTCAACTTCCTCGAGGTTTATCAGACCTTGGTCGGGAAACCCTAGACATTGGTTGATGTTTGATGCCTTTATCTTCAGGCTTGTTCCTTTAACCTTTGTGGACAGAAGCCCATAATCTATTGATGCATTGCAATAGAATTGCTTCACTAGATCTGTATTGACTGGAGTGTTAGCTTCCAAGCATTTAGAAAACCCAGCATTCTTTACAAGCTCAAGTATATCCTTGAACTTCTATTCTGATCTTTCGAACTTCTTGAAGCCGAGTTGTATTCCGGTTATAACACTCCATTCTTCCATTTTGAGGGTTCGAAATTTATGGATACTTAGTTTCAAACCTCCTATAAGAGATAGTTGAATACGATTTGGGCGAATCTAGAGGTTTAATGGATTCAAGCTTTGAAGAGGTTTTAGGGTTTGAAAAAGGGAGGGAGAGAGGTTTATAACTTCTGATAACTGTTTGGAGATTTTGAATTTGTCTTTATGGCAGTTTCTTCTGACTCTATATAAGCTGTGATGTGTCAACCAGTCATTGGTTGCACGATGCCCAGTAAGAAACTATAACTCCCCATAAGCTGAACATTTTTTAATTTTCTTTTCAGAGAGTAAGCATTGCTGACGTAGATTGACCGTTGACCCTTTTAGTACGTAGAGTAGCTTGGTGAGGTAGCTATGGGCTATACGATTTTTTTTGTTGACTCAACGATCGTCTTCTAAGAGATGCTTCAGTGGATGATTTGACATTAATCCTCATCTTGAAGTTGCATGGCTTAACCACTGATGTACTGCGAGATAGTTTGGGCACTGAAATTCTGAGGTGAGTTTGCAGGGCATCTTTTCAAACTGTATTCGAACTTATCTCCATACGATTGGAATAGTTGGGCACGTATCTAGTTCTTCCGAGCTCCCCATGAGCTGGTGTATCCTCTGGGAAGACTGACGATCCTACTATGATCGTTAAGGTTGTACTACGATCGTCGAGTTCCCTTCAGAATTTGCTCTACGAACGTTGTATGTCCTTGTCCTTGAGATGAACTTGACAAAGCATTTCTTCTTGGTTAAGGTAGCTCAGGAAGGGCCAACCTCTTAGAGTGAACTAAGGGTCAGGTTTGTCCTTGAGGCGTTTTCCAGATGAAAAACTTTAGAAGTGATTTGCACTGATATCTCATTTAACATTTTCTGCTGCGGAGTTCCTCTACCAACTTTGGACATTTGCATTGGCTGTAATCGTGGTGTCCTCATGCTCTTACACTACGATCAGATGTTTGATCGTAGGCGTTCCACAATTTTTGAGTTGGGTGGTTGACAAGGTTATCAGTAGCACGTTTTGAAACGTTCCTACTGACTATGGATCTTTATTTGGTTCATTAGCCACAAAGTTTTGGGACTTTGTAACTGGTACATTTCTTCATAGTGTATTTCTGATACTTTCAGTGTTGTTTTTTCTTAAAGATCACTGCTCCCCCATAGTTGATACTATCTTCTCAGAGAGGTGTGAGATCTTCTTCTTCATGTGCATCAGAAGGCAGCCTTGCATATCTCATTCTGACTGAAGTCATCACAATCATTTAAACCTCCTTGGATCATAGAAATAGATATCTTCAGGACTGATCACTCTACGATAATTTGTCAGAACTACGAACGTAGTCTTCTTTGACAGTTTATACTTGTGGAGTTCTGCTTCTATAATGAGTTTCTCGAGGGTTCTTCCCAGATGATATTCTTTGGATGATTGAGCATATAAGACCCTTTTTATCTTAGGGTGAATGGTCTGCTTTCATATAGAGATCAGCAACCATGTGAGCTTCATTCAAGTTAGCTCAGCAAGTCTTCAAGGACAGACTTTGACAAGTAAGGATTTTGTCAGAAACATTTCTGAAATGTCTTAAGCCTTCTGCTGGTTGAATCTTCTTGACTGAAGTCTTCTACTTCAGTATTCCTTAGTGTGGTTAGATAGACCAAGCACCTGCAGGTTAGATAAATTTCTATTTTTGGTACCCATGGTTAAATGGGTCCTGCCAGGTTAGCTTTCAAAATCCATGTTCCTCATATATTTGAATTTTCATCATATTGATAACCAATAATCATATTCATGCATGTATCCAATTTAGATATGACATTTTAAGATGCATGATGATGAATGTGTGTAAGATTAACCATTTTAATAAAACACTCTTTTTCTTTGATGGTTTCATCATTTGCTTGGTTATGTTCACAGGGAATAAATGTTCACAGAGTGAGAATCAACTCTATCACTTATTTGTATCTGGTTGATTCATAGAGGTGATCAGTTTTTACGAATCTTCAAGATACTCTTGTAGAATTGATCATACTCTACGTGTTATCAAAAACTTAGAACATAGGTTTATACATACATACTAACCCATCAGCAAAGATTACTCCATTTAAGATTAATTAAACCTTGATATGCTTATGACCTATATCAGACTTCTTTCAAGATGTTATCTTCAACCTAAAACTTGGATGGAGAGAAAGTTTGTTAGCATTTGAGTTTCCAACCTCAGTGTACTTTCTCTATTCCCCTTTTTAGGTAGAGTATGGTCTCTTGATAGAATACTGTTATAGTGCATAAGGTGGTGCAACATGATGTACACATTTATATTAATGAGGAACCGTACATTTTCACTATCAGTTTTTTGACATATATTTATCTTGATATAATGAGGTTAGGCCTTGATGTGCATATTTTTCATTTATTTCTGACAACTTGTTGCTCCAGTTATCCTTCGATCAATCAGTCATAGTCTTGAAGATGTAAGCTAAGAGAATCTTGGCATCCTTAGTTCTTTGATAACTTTGAACCTCAAGGTTCACATCCAGCTGCTTGTTAGCCAAATACATATTTGATAAATTCTTCTTTCTTCTCTGGATAAGTACTTCTTAGCATATATGGCCATCTCATCTTTCAGACAGGTGGATGCTTGACTCTTTGCTGTTGATGCCTTTTGAGCTTCCTTGCCTGGTCTTCAGACTACAAGATTGACTGTGGCCAAGGATTGGTCTTGTTGTTATGGCATTTAAGAACCTGGACCAATCTGAGCGGCTTCAAGTGCATATACACATTTACATGTACACAATATTTCCAACGTGTGAGATCATCTGCTTTTACAAGTGGCTTACTACTAAACTTAGTTTAGAATAATGTTTGTGCCTAGGATCAGACTCAAAGCGATTAGCTTTTGAATATAGTATGAGAACCTGCTCTGATACCAATTGTTAGTTCCCAGTAAGTAAACAATAGATCTAGAAGGGGGGGTTGAATAGATCCTTTTTAATTTTAAATACTTTTCTCGTTTATTTTGTATTGCTAATGAATTAGTGTAACGACCCCAAAATTCATACAATTCAACTATCGACTTCGGTCATTAATAATACGTCTAACTTCTGATTTTACATCATTATTCGATGTTAAACGTAATAAAATGCGAAAAAATTATAACGTTTATATCTTCTTACTTTAATTCTCTGAATCAAAACCTTTATCATTTACACATTTCTGAATCAATTTTATTTTATGATTCGCTTCATCAAAGTTATTATATAAAATCTTACATTTCAATCTGATGACCTTTTCATATCAGATAACTTAAACTTTACATAATTATTGTGATTTATCAAGTACATTTCTCAAAACCTTTATATTTACCTACCTTTGAACCATACTTAGTTTATTACTCACTTTATTAGAGTTAATAATAAAACTTACATCTAGGTCCAATACCCTTTATACAACTAATAAAACTTAAACTTTATAACTCAACATCTATTAAACATCATACATTATTCGGAACCTTAAACATGGTTATAATAATAACAACTTAGCCAAAGTATATAAATCTTCAAGCATTACATTTGATTCATGTCTTTCAAGTAGCACATAGTGTTACCTTAAATCATTAACCTGCAAAAGTAGTTATTTGCAAGGTTGATGTGACGAATGAGATTTTGTAATTTAAATTTGAATATTTATTGAATTAAATAAATATTTTTCAATGATTTAATTATTGGGTTAAATAATTAATTGATGAATTTATGGTAGATTATTTAATTATATGTGTTACATTAATTAAATTATTGTGGAAAATTTTATTATTTAAAGTATGTATTTAATTGAGCTTATTTGATTAAATGAGTTATTTAATAAGCATAATGTTATTCTAATTAATTTAATAATTAATTAGAGATTTAAGGAATTTACATAATTAATAAATGAGAATTTAATTATGTGACTATGTGAATTAATTATCATTAAATTAAATAAGATATTTGATTAATTTCCTAAATGGGAGTGACATTATTTAACTATATTATAAGAGATTAATTAAAATAAATTAGAAGGGATACTTATTAATCAAGCCAAACAAGACCCTGTGAGGAGTTGGACAGTTAATCCATGAAGGGATTAACTGACCACAACCAGCGTCAGTTAATTACGTATAATTATATTAGGCTTATACTTATATCATTCATCAGGAGGAAAAAAATTTAGAAAATCCAGAAAGAATTCAGAGAGAGTTTAGAGGGAAATTATGAGATTGAAGAAAAAAGTGAAGAATCAGAGTAGTTGCTATAGGGTAATCTCTTTAACCCAAATTGTAAATTTTGTTGTTATTATTTTTCTATGAAAAACTATTTCAAAGTCCTCTTTAATTGAAGAGGTTGTTGATTAATAAGTATATGATGTGATGTATATGTTAGTATATGTTTACAATATGTTTATATCATATATCCATCTGATTAGAGTAGTTGATTTCATGTAAACATTCTAGAATTAGAGTTTTCCATTAATGGGTGTTTTGAGTTCTCTATAAAACAAAAATTATGTGATCAATGCATGAATTGTTGTTTAACTTGAAATTTAACAGTAGATTATGTTAGCACATGTCAAAACGAAGAAAACAAACTTTGAACGGACAGATTATGTGTTATAACGAAACCGTAATGGCAAATTTCATGTTTTATCTTCAAAACTTTTAAAAACACGAAGAATAGTGAAATTATATGATTTGATTCAAGAAATTATATGTTTTAAGTTGTTAAAATCATACTATAAAGGTTGGGTAGTGCTCATGTATGAATTCTAGTATCTGGGTATGCTTAATTTAAAGTGTGAATAAAGAAATTGGAAGATTTTGCCTTGTTCTGTATTTTTCGTGAACTGTAGAATTCGAGGCTAAGTGGAGTGTGTCATCACAGCCTTGACTCCATGCCTTAATGTCCGTCATGGCATCTCAGTCCACTAGTAGTCCAAGTCGCTGAAGACCAAGGATAGCATATATGGTGGCGCGCAAAGGCTACTATGATTTAATCGAAATGAGAGTTTGAATTGGTTTAGTCCAGGGAATGTAATAGTAACCTAATCTAATGAACATAAAAATGTGTTAGACATATAATGTGATGTTAAAATAGATTCTTACCTTGTCAATGACGTACTTACATGTTTAATTGAATTGTTGAACGCATAGTTAGCTTGTCATTCGTGAAATATGATATTATGTGAAAACAAATGTTGTGGTTTGATTAGTATAATCATAATTAGAGTTTAGACAAAAGAGAATGAACTTGTGATGCTAGTTACGTTATAATTGACTAGTATTGTGAATGTAAATGGTGTGTAGGATTAAATCGAGGAACGTGTATAATTAACGTGTAACCTTCGCACGCGGTAAGTCTCTAAAGCTTACCTCTTTATTTGAGCAAGTTATAGACTTATATTCTATATCAATCAAGTTCTTGTTATTCATTGATCAAGTTCAAGATTTCATAGTAGATATTATCAATCTTTTAAAGCATGAGTCCTATTATACAATACTTATCCCAATGTATACCTCTTGAGTTTATTATTCAATTTGAATATCATTTATTGTTGAACCTTATAAGACTAGCCAACCCTTATTGGTTTGACTAGTCCATAGTTGATGAACGTTCTAAATTTTAGAACCCTTGTTGAGCTTATCCAAACTAAACTTCCATTGGTGCGGACTCTAATGTCAAACTGAGATGAACAACCTTGTTATAGGGGATTAATTATGTATTAGTGTTAAGATATTGTGCACAGTATAGTACTAAGGGTTGATCCCCCTAAGTACGAGTAGAAGAGTCCATAGTCTTATGACTGTTAAAGGTTTGAAGTTTAAACACTTGACAACCTAGGACATAGTTCAAGGTCTTATGACCCTCAGGAGTTCTTTTGATTCTTGTTATTCATTCTTGATTCAAAAGTCGAGTTTCTTATTTCAGAAGTCTTTGATTTACTCGCATGTTATTATATTGTTGTTACGTTATTATACTTATGGGAAATCGTGCTCACTCTTGCGTAATAATACCATTGCAGTTAAGAACAAAAGGTTCGACGAGCCTTCTACTAGCAAAGGCAAGGGCAAGATTAACAAGTGATGAAGACTTGTTGTTTATTTAATGTATTTATGTTTCAGACTTATGACAATGTTATGTAAGACTTAATATTTGTTTATGTTTTCGCATTTGAGATTTAAGGTTAGTATGACCTGGGATTGATGTACTTATTTTCAGATGTTGTAACTCCCTAAGAAGAGGATTTATTTCTATCTATTTTATGGTTTTCATTTATTATGGGTACATAGACATGTGATGTTTGTACAGTGAACACAAAATCATGTGGGAATTGAAGTACCAAAATTTGGGGGTGTCACAGGTTGGTATCAAAGTTGTAGGTTATGAACCTTAGGTGGGGGGGAAAACCTTAGGTAGTAGCCTTAAAGAAGAACGAGAACATAGTGGTGATAAACTCTTATCGAGTTCTAAGAAATGAATTCCTTAGTTCATTGAAGATAATAAAAGACTTTATGTGCTTATGTGATAAACTTAAGTGCTCGCGAGTATCGATTACTAACTAAAACTTAAAACTGTGTTGTCAGGATGTCGGATGTTGGAGGATCTATTCGAGCTGGGGAGGAGGAACCCCGAGTACCTAGAGAGGAGGAGCCCTGAGACATTCATGTCATCCAGGAATAGTTGGTACAAAGAGAGCCATCTCCGTTGATCACTGTTGTTGGTCAGGAGCATGAGCCTGAGTCTGATCTAGAGGAGGATCCTAAGGAAGAAGAGGAAGAAGATGAGTTCCCACCGAACTCTATCAGTGCCGAGATGTACGATGAGCTATATGACCGTAACATTGAGTTACGAGATACTGTTCAGGAGCTGAAGGAGCGGACGATTATTCAACAGCTTACCATTAAGCAAAGGGATAGGGAGGTTGAGGCTCTTCAAACACGTCTGGGAAACACAGAGTGGGATTTGGTTCACGAGAAGGGTCAAACCGAGCAAAAGTCAGAGGAAATAGAGGAGTTGAAGAATGAACTGAAAGAGAACTCAGCAAGGCTGATCATAGCAGTGGAGGCCTGGGTAAGGGAATCACAACATGCAGATCTTGCAGAAGAGAACTTTCGGGCGAAGAAGGCTAAGCTGGAGGAGATGCACTCTACGCTTCAAAATGTTATTGATGAGGCCCAGGATCAAGTTATGAGATACCCAATTCAGTTCGAAGGACTACCATCGTACATGCTAGATCGTAAGACGATGTCTCACATTATGGAAGAAGAGCGTAGCAAAGCTATTCAACGCCTTAGCAAGCAGTAACAGGAATAGTTTAATTATGTGAAAACTTATCTGGTTTTTATAAATGTAAATTTCGATGTGTTTATAAACAGAGGATTATTTTTATGTTTAAAATCCTGTAGATTCTTTATCTCGAGATAGTTGATGTAAGACTCCAACTTTTATGAATAAAGATTAATTTTTCTCGAAATATATTTTTGAATATTATGATGTGGATTTGATATAATGTTATAGTTGTGGGTATTATCTATAAATTTTTCAAAGTAAGCAAGTGGTTATATAATATTCGATTGGTCGGGGAATATTCATTATAACAGGGAATATTCGTACGACGGCACAATCATTGGTAGACCCCACAACCGAAGTATTGTCGTAGTTAGAAAATGACAGAATTATCTTTTTATAAAAATAACGGCGAATGTTTTACCGTTAAACTGTTGAACTACCCAGTGGTAAAAGTACAGTAATACGCGTGGTTGCATAGTAGCACGCGGTATTGATTATTGATGCTTACGTGAGAAGTCACTCATTTATACTCATATTATTGATTCAATTATTGTCACACTATCATCTGCATAATATCTTATATTATTAAATCAATAATTGAGACGACAAAGTTATTCATATTATTATTTGCAATATTGACAATGTCAAGAAAGTTCTGTCAAGGAGAGGTTTGGTCACCTAATTGCGCGCCAATAGGGAGAAATCCTTATCGGAAAGCCCCCTCTTTCCTAGGAATGATCTGGTTGTTAAATATTATGAGTTATAATATTAATGATGAATAAGTTCGTGTTGATTAAAGATAAAATTGATATTTCTATTTTGTTGGGATTATTAGTGTTAGTAGAAATTGACATCTATTTCGATAATAATGGATGTCTGGAGGTTATATTGACCAATCGGGTAATTAATCGGATAAATGAGCAATTAATTGCTATTAATTCACATGCTTATAACTATTTGTTCACATGTGTGTACTATTAATTCATATGCATGTACTATTAGCGGAGGTGGTGCAAGATTGATAATACTTGCATGACTAAATTAAAATGGATGAATAGATGATTGTACTATACTGTAATTATTTTTTCACATTATTGTACTATTGATTCAAATGATTGTACTATTGATTCAAAAGATGTACTATTAGGGGAGGTGGTGCAAGTTTGATAATACTTTCAGGACTAAATTAAAAATGAAGGAAAAGAAGAAGGTATTATACTGTAATATTTCGAGCCCAAACGTGCAATTATCGAAACTACGTTTTCCTATAAATAGAAGCTCATTCTTCTTTCATTCTCACCAATTCACTAAGACTCACAAGAGCAATTATAGAAAGAGAAGCTATAGAGAGAGAAAGTAGAAGAGAAGTCTGCTACCTCACTATTCCAGTATCTAGTCTTCTTCTGAGGTAAGGGATATTATTTTTTCAGTATTCATAAGAATAATATTGTCTTTCATACTCTGTAGTATGTGAGTAATATTATTTCGTCTCGTATTCCTGATTATATCCTCATTTTGTTAAAGTATTGCTTCTATACTCCGTGAAATTAGTAGAATATCCTTGAACTTTGCGCTTCATCTAGTATCGTTTCACAAGGATATTTTCTGCACATTCTTGTTAAATTTTAAGCTTTTCATGCCGGAGTACTGTCCATAAGTAGTATTCATTTTTATGATACTATTCACAAAGTACTATTCACGGGGTACTATTCACGGGTACTATTCATAAAGTACTATTCATGGATACTATTCACAAGTACTATTCATGGGGTACTATTCACGGGGTACTATTCACCCGGGGAATTATTCATGACAAAAATTGATTTCTTTCTTTGTCAAATCATTTTGATACAATAATATTATTCTTGAATTTTACTCCACAAAACAGTATCATGTTGACAATTTGGACATTATTGAATTATGGATAAATTAAGTTATAATCTTTAAAATTTATCCTTTGCCTTTCTTTTAATTGAATTCTTATATCATTGTCATCATCCTCATGCTTATATTGTGATAAAAGTCATTTGTGGCTTACGTGCATAGATGTACTATTGATTGGTATGATTATGACCGAGGATTATTCTAAGATAATCATGACCGTAATGTTATAAATGATGTGGTAAAAATCCTCATTGGCCTGTAGTGCATTGATGGACAGTTGTTGGTATGATTATGACTATGGATTATTCGGTATAATCATGACCATTGATGATTACATGAATATCCTTGCCCCGTAATGCAGGGATGATTTGATGATGTGGTTTATTTATTAAGATGAGTCTCAGCGATAAAATTGATTATAAACTTTTTAAATCATAGAAGATAGTAGATATCATGCTCTACTTGACTCTTCTAATGGATTGCTTGTTCCGCTGCAGTTAAACTTGATGTTTATTATATTTTATCAGTTTAACACTGTTGAAGGCTAACGATAATTAATTCTGCATTATCGTAGTCATAATATTTCTTACTGGGCTAGTTGAGCTCACCCTTTTTCTTTCATTGTTCTCTTCAAAAAATGAGAACGTAGCTGGGACTAGTCGGGAAACGGAGTGACGGTCCAGATAATTGCATTAGTAGTCCTCACTATTCAGTGAAATAGTGTGATAATAATTGTAATGAGTACTTTATTTGAGTTTGGATACTCTCTACGAGACATTATCCATTTTGAAACTCTCAGCTACGTTTTGTCGTACTGTATAAAAGAAGTTTGTATTTAAATTATGTACCATGTATTTGGCGACTCTAGATGGGTGATGTATACCTATTTTAGGGGCGTCACAGTTAATATAAATAGAAGTGATGCTATCGTAATTTGTTAAAACTTTTGATTAAATAAATATATCAAGTTAATTGATAAAATGTGTTAAGTGATTATGTTAAAATGTTTGAGTTAAGCCTTAAATATTTAGAGAATTAAATAAAGACCTAATAAGCATATATTTTAACAGAAGTATGCCACCGAGAAGAAGACCAAACCGTCAACCAGCCAAGAAGGGTCGACGAATAACAACAACGATGCCAATGATAACCCCGTTCAACAATTGGTGAACTTACTAGCTAGAGCTATTAATAATCAACCTCAAGCTCCACCAAATACAACGTTCAAGGACTTCAAGGTGGTAGGACCGCCAGAGTTTAAAGGCTCCATAAACCCGATAGAAGCTCAAACTTGGGTTATGGAGATGGAAAAAGTTTTTTACGTCGCCAGAGTCAGAAAATACCATAAAACTGCCTACGCAACGTTCATGCTGAAATCAGAAGCTAGTTATTGATGGCAAGCAAATAAGGTCCGTAGAAGAGAAGGTGTGATCACTTGGGAGAGGTTCTTCGAGATGTACTTCCCGACAAGCTCGCAAAACCAAATGGAGGTACAATTTCCGGAATTGAAGTAAGGAAATATGCCCGTACCAGACTATGCGGCAAGATTCAATGAGTTGGATAAGTTTGCCACATATCAAGTGCGCACAGATGAGAGAAAAGCAAGAAGGTTTGAATAGGGATTGAAGCCCTGGTTATAAAGTAAAGTGTCAATATTTCAGTTGAAAACTTTTGCTGGAGTATTGGAGAAGGCCATCCTCACTGAAGGTGGGAGCGATGCTGTGACTAAGTATAATCAGGATCAGAAAAAGAAGAAGAGTGAAAATGAAGGAATTAACAAAGCCAATGGAAGTAACACGGGAGAAAGTAACAATCAGAAGAGGAGGTGGACAAACAACTCGTCGACTGGAAATCAGCAAGGAGGTCAGAAGAAGAGAATCGAAGCATGCCCGGCCTGTAGGAAAGCTCATCTGGGAGTTTGTATGAAGGGAAAATGGGTGTGCTACAATTGTGGTCAGCAAGGCCACATTGCACCTAACTGTCCTAACACAAAGAAGGGCGCCTACTTCACTTATGGCGAAAAGGACCATCTTGTAAGGGACTGTCCAAAGAAGGGGTCTGGAGGGGCAGGATCAGGAAGGAACAGGGGAATCAGTGGTGGAAGTGCTTTAACTATCACGGGACCAACCACAACCGACCGATCGACTGCCAGTACCTTCAACATGATAGTGCAGGATGTTGTGTAGTCTCGCGATGTGGTGTCAAGTATCATTCTGATCAATAAAGTTAATGTTTATGTATTATTTGATTCGGGTGCTACTTGATCATTTATATCCAATGACTTTGCTAAGAACTTAGAGTTGCCTAAGGATGAGTTAGAATACCCCATGAACATAGAAATTGCGAATAGAGAAATAATCTCTATTAAGTACGTACATAAGAATTGTAGGGTGGATATTAAGGGTAATATTATGAATGTAGATCATATCCTTATCAGAC
Source organism: Panax ginseng (assembly GCA_020205605.1). NCBI lineage: Eukaryota > Viridiplantae > Streptophyta > Magnoliopsida > Apiales > Araliaceae > Panax > Panax ginseng. The sequence continues at coordinate 63,255,110 of CM035142.1, read as the reverse complement.
TTGGGGAATTTGATGTCATTTTGGGAATGGATTGGTTATTCAATTAAGGGGCTGTAATTGATTGCCAGAAGAAATGTATTAACCTTATGACTCCGTCAAAGGTTGTATTCTATGGCAACAAGTCGCCTAGACAAGCGAGTTTTCTGACGATGATGCAATCCAGGAAGTTGTTAAGACAAGGCTATGTAGGGTATCTAGCTTACATAGTCGATAGTCGTAAAGAGAAATCGAAAATAGAGGAGATACCAGTCATGAGGGACTTCGTTGACGTATTTCTGGACGATCTACCAGGACTTCTGCTAGACAGAGAGGTTGAGTTTGTGATTGATTTGGCGCCAAGAACGGCTCTAATATCGAAGGCACCATACCGGATGGCACTGGTAGAGATGAAAGAATTGATGGTACAACTGCAAGAGTTACTAGACAAGAAGTACATTCAACCGAGCATATTACCGTGGGGAGCGTCGATGTTATTTATGAAGAAGAAAGATGGGATGATGCGGCTTTGCATCGACTATAGAGAACTGAATAAGGTCACGATTAAGAATAGATATCCATTGCCAAGGATCGACGACTTGTTTGATCAATTGAAGGGAGCGAGATATTTTTCAAAGATAGATTTGAGGAGTGGTTATCATCAGTTGAAGGTGAGGCCAGAGGATGTACCAAAGACAGCGTTCAAAATGCGATATGGTAACTACGAATTTTTAGTGTTCTCATTCGGTCTAATGAATGCTCCTGCAGCATTTATGGGCCTAATAAACGAAGTGTTCAAGCCATTTTTGGACAAATTCATGGTGGTGTTTATCGATGACATTTTGGTATACTCAAAGACCAAGGAAGAACATGTAGAGCATTTGAAGGTAACATTAGAGGCGTTGAGAAGGGAGAAGTTGTATGCCATGTTTTCAAAATGCGAATTTTGGATTGAGCGGGTAAAATTTCTTAGGCATGTGATTGATAAGGACGAAATTTTGGTAGATCCATCCAAAGTTGAAGCTTTGATGAACTGGCATTAGCTAAAAATGCCATCGAAATTAAGAAGTTTTCTTGGATTGGCAGGATATTACAGAAGATTCATTCAAGACTTTTCTAAGATCGTAACTCCACTTACGAATTTGACTAGGAAAGCTGTGAAATTCGTTTGGACGGAGAAGTGTGAGGAAAGCTTTCAAAAACTTAAGAAGAGGTTGAGTAGAGTACCTGTGTTATCTCTTCCGGGTGACACAGGAAATTTTATAGTTTATAGTGATGCATCGCATAAAGGACTTGGTTGTGTGCTTATGCAAAACGGTCGAGTCATTGCGTATGCATCATGGCAGTTGAAGGACTATGAGAAGGGGTATCCGACCCACGACTTGGAGTTAGCTGCGGTAGTATTTGCTTTGAAGATCTGGAGACACTATCTCTATGGGGAAAAGTGTGAAATATACACAGACCACAAGAGTCTGAAATATATTTTTACACACAAGGACTTGAATATGCGCCAGAGAATGTGGTTGGAGTTAATTAAGGACTATGATTGTGAGATTTTATACCATCCGGGTAAGGCAAATGTAGTTGTTGATGCCTTAAGTAGAAAGGGTTGGGAGAAATTGATGATGTTTACCTCTTAGGAGGAGCTAATTTCAGTAATGGAGAAGCTAGAATTAGACGTGTAGTACCCTATGAAAATTGACGAGAAGTTATTCTAGATGCAAGCTGGTACAACTTTGTTGGATAAAGTTAAGGAGGCTCAACTTCAGAACGAAGAATGTGAAAAGGTGAAAAAGAAGATATACGAAGGAACCAAACCGAGATTCAAGATGGACAATGAAGGAATACTAAGATTTGAGAGCAGAATTTGGGTGCCGCCAGTGCCAGAGATTAATGAAGACATTTTGAGAAAGGCTCATAGCTCACGATATTCTACTCACCCTGGTAGTACCAAGATCTTCGATAACATTTCTGGTGGCCAAATTTGAAACGAGATGTTGCAGAGTGTGTTGGCAAATATCTGACATGTCAGAAAGTGAAAGCAAAATATCAGAGGCCAAGTAGGTTGTTACAACCATTAGAAATACAAGAATGGAAGAGGGAACATTTCAAGATGAATTTCGTGGTTGGCATTCCGACAACTCATAAAGGCTATGATGCAGTATGGGTTATCGTTGACCGATTGACAAAATTCGCACAGTTTCTTCCGATCAGAATAAGATTCAACTTAGATCAATTGGCAAGGTTATATTTAAAAGAGATTGTTTCGAGACATGGAGTTCCAGTGTCAATTGTTTCTGATAGGGATCCACACTTTACATCAAACTTCTGGAAATGACTACAAGAATGCATGGGTACGCAATTGAGAATGAGTACAGCTTATCACCCCTGGATAGATGGACAGAGTGAAAGAACGATTCAGACATTAGAAGACATGTTAAGAGCTTGTATAATGAACTTTAAAGGAATTTTGGATGATCATCTATCGCTCGTAGAGTTCGGTTACAACAACAGTTACCACGCTAGTATTGTAACCACACTAGTACAACAGTTACCACAGTTCAAATGGCGCTCATGATCACGGCTTTTGGAATAGATGAGGATGTCATCAATAAAGACAACAACGTACTGATCCAAATATTCCTTGAACATACGGTTCATCATATCCATGAAAGCAGTAGGAGCATTAATCAATCCAAAAGACATGACTAAGAATTCATAATGCTTGTACCGAGTTTTGAAGGAAGTCTTTCGAATATCCTCAGTTTTAATCTTTAGTTGATGATATCCAGAACGAAGATCGATCTTTGAAAAGAATTTTGCTCCGTGCAACTAGTCGAACAGGTCATCAATGCGAGGTAGCGGATACCTATTCTTGATGGTGACATGGTTCAATTCCCGATATTCAATACAAAGTCGCATACTCCCATCTTACTTCTTTACGAATAAAACAGGAGCACCCCAAAGAGATATACTAGGACGAATGAAACCGATGTCTAACAACTCCTGTATATGAACAGTTATAGCAATATATATATATATATATATATATATATATATATATATATATATATATATAACTTCAGGGGATCTGATGAAGTAGATGAAAATGACTTGTAAGAAGATTTCAGAGAAACCCTAACCAGAAAGTTTTGAGACAGACTAGAAACGGACACATATTATGAAGGGTTTGATCATCAGAGGATTTAAAGAGAATCCTAAGAACGTATTTGTGGTTAAGGCCAAAAGAAAATGAAAAACTAACTCAGACATGGTTTTAAGTAGAAACAAAAAGATAAATAGAACGAAAAAAAATTGTTCGTTGACCGAAGCCTTAGAAATTTGATGGCTTGGGGAAGTAAAAAAATGTCTTTTGAACGTTTTGCAGATGGGTTCAACTGATGAACCCTAATCCTTAAAAAATTACAAATAGTTGATCATCAGATGTTTCACAGATCAGAAAACTCAAAAATTTGTTACCCAAAAAAAACGGAATGCTTGTTTCAAACAAAATAAAATAAAACAGAGGCAATTTTGAGTATTTTATTAAGACCGAAGATCTCGGAATTTTTGGAAAAAGAAGAACACCTACGAGTGTTCGGAAATCTTAGAACAAGCATTAAAAAAATGACTGAAACCTTAAAATTTTAAGACTAGAAATATGATTTTTAGTAGAAAGTTTGAGAATCTTAGATCTTTTGATTTTGATGAAAAGAAGAACACATGCAAGTGTTCGAAAACTGTAGAACAAGCATTTTCAGATCTAAACAAACAAAAATTAATAGACAAAAATTTAACTGAAACCCTAACTGGCGTAAGACTTAAAAATGGATCGATTGAGTATACTAGAAGCATAAATTTTTTTAAAAAAAATTGAGGATCATGATTAAGAGAAGAAGAAGAATTGAATATTGGAGATAGATCAACACCTGAAAACTAGATCAGATAGAGAGAAGAGATAGGAGAAGATGAGAGAGAGAGAGAGAGAGAGAGAGAGAGAGAGAGAGAGAGAAGATGAGAGACGCGTAAGAGAGGAGAGAGAAAGAAGAAAAACAAATGAAATTAATAATTGCAAAAATGTATATATAATTTGACTTACTTTTTGGATCAAACGGTAAAGGGCTGGCACAGATTGAGATCAACGGTTCACAAATTGTCTGAGTTGTGTGTGTGTGTTTTTTAAACACAAGATCCAATGGCTGAGATCAAAGCTTAGTCTTGATCGTATGGTTCTGGAGCATGATCCGTGTGCTTTTGATGGTTGAATTGGATTGGTTGGATATGTGGAACGCGGCTTGGACGAGTTGGACTATTGGATATGCATAAAGATTTGATGGTGCAGATTTAATCCTTAAAAAAGTAAATATATGTAATATACCTTACTTTAATAATGATAAAATAACCATTTTTATAAAAAAAAATTATATTTTTAACTTAGTTTATAAAAATTATTTAAAATAATTATAAAGATATATGTATATAAATACATACAATTTGAGAGAAAAAGAAACTAAAAATTGGTTAAAAAATTATATGTATATTAACGAAAAATATAAATTAATTTAATAAAAATTTATTAAAAATACTATATATATATATATATATAAATAATTAAGTGGAAATTTGTTTAAACAAAACAAAATAAAAAATAAAACAATTAAGAAGAATTATCTAGCATTCCTAACTCAATTCTTAATTTGCAGAATCTGTCCGAACTTAGTGGTTTAGTAAATATATCGCCTATATTTAATTCAGTGTCAATATGTTCTAGCTTAATACTTCTGTTTTTAACATGATCACGTAAAAAATGATGCCTAATGTCTATATGTTTTGACCTAGCATGCAAGACTGTATTTTGTTGAGATTTATGGTATTAGTATTATCACATAAAATTGAAACACAGTCAAATTTCAAGTTAGAATCAGCAAGGGTCTGTTTCATCCATAGTATTTGAGCACAACATCGTGCGGCTGCAACGTATTCTGCTTCGGTGGTCGAAATAGACACCGAGTTCTGTTTCTTAGAAAACCAAGAAACCAAACATCCTCCTAGGAATTGGCAGGTACCACTGGTGTAAGACCCCAACTTTTTATAAATAAAATCGAATTTCCTCTATTTATTATTGTGAATAATAAGGTGTTAATTTGATATAATGCTTTGGTTATGGGTGAAATGTGCAAATTTTGCAAAATAAGCAAGTGGTTATAAAATATTCATTATTGTCGGGGAATATTCGTTTGGTCGTGGAATATTCTTGTTGTCGGGGAATATTTAAATGACGCCAGTAAAATGACCATTCAGGGCCCCATAACGAAAAATGGTCGAATGAAGAAAACGACAAGTTTGAGTTTTTACAAATAACGGCGTAGTTGTTTCCGTTAACACTGTTGGAATACCCGGTGGGTAAAATACAGTAATACGCGTGGTTGCATAGTACGTAGCACATGGTATTGCATAATATTTTTTAAATTATTGATTCTTAAGTAAGAAGGCACTACTCAATAATTGTTACAGTAATTAATGTTCAATATTTTATTTATTGTTTCAATAATTATCATTGCACAATATCTCCATTATCAGATCAATAATTCATATTATTTGAATAATATTGTTAGATAGCATTATTGGCAATGTCTAAGAATGTTCTGTCTAGGAAAGGGGTTTGGTCACCTAATTGCGCGCCAGTAAGGAGAAATCCTTATCGGAAAGCCCCCTTTTTCCTGGGAACGACCTGGTTGTCATAATTGTGATTCTGTAATATTATTTGTGAGTAATTAATTATTGATTTATATGATAAGGAAATATTTATTTTATGTGGATGGATAGAGAAATATTTATTTGGTGTGGATATAAATGAAGGAATTAATGTTGAGGTATTTTATCAGTATTTTATCGGAATGGAGGTATTAAAAATCGTTCGTATGTAGATTTCGGGCATTTCCTGTTTGAAATTTGGAAAAACTTACTTCTACAAAGTTTTAGAGAATTCAATTTCCTATGGAATGGACATATAATTCTTATTTTTTTGATAAAATGGCTATTTATTATGAATTATTGAAGTTTCGGAAATAAAAATGTTTTTATTTAAAATATGGGTTGGCCCCAGTTTTGATTGGTGAGAAATGTGTTGAAATTTTATTCAAAAGTGGTGGGCGTGGATAGTAATAGGTAAAGCCATCAGGTAGCAGGTTAGTCTTCTATGGCGTTCTAAGAATTTTCCTATAAATAGGGTGCTTAATTAGAATTGAAAATCACACAAGAAACAAGTTTTCTCTTTCTCTCTATATTATCGAGCGTATTTTGTGAGTATTTAGATACTTTGTGAGTAGCTATTCAGTGCAAGTTTCCTTCAGCCTTATATATGATATTTCAGTTGGAAGTACTGTTCTTTTGAGGTAAGGGATGTTATTTTCTTCATAATGATGTTATTCTTTCAATATCATTATACCGAAATATTGGTATGGATTTTATTGTGGAATTTCTACCTTTTTGAGTCGGGGTTACTATTCATGTATACGATACTATTCACGTATACGGCACTATTCACGAATACGAAACTATTCACAGAAAAAATAAAAATTTCTTTTCTTTGTCCAAGTTGTCTATTGTGGTTACTATCTTTGATTGTATCCATGTTTTGATCTTTATTCTTGAATTTTGCTCCACAATTGATTATTATAAGGTATTTTTGAACTTGGATAAACTAAAGTATGAATCTCTAATCTTTGATCTTTTATCTCACTGTATTCATTTTTTTAAAGATATTTTTCATCATCCTCAGTCCTAAATGATGATATTACTGAATATCTTTGGCTTGTAGTGCAAAGATGAATGATTAACTAATGAATATCTTTGGCCCGTAGTGCAAAGATGAACAGGTGTTGAGATGAACATGACCAACTGGTGATACAAATGAATATCTTTGGCATGTAGTGCAAAGATGAATATTTGATTCAAGATGTATATTGATTGATGTTACAAGGATAAAATATTGATGATGGACTTTTAAATCTTAGAAGATAGTAGAATTCATTCTCTACTTGACTCTTCTAATGGATTGTTGTTTCCGCTACAGTTATTGATTTAAAACTTGTTGTCTATTATATTCTATCAGATTTTTCCCTATTGAAGACTAATGATAAATTATGGTATATTATCTTAGTCATAATATTCTTTACTGGGCTAGTTGAGTTCACCATTTTCCTTTTTGTTCCATTTTTCTTCTCAGGAGGTGAGAATTTAGCAGGAACTAGTCGGGGTATGGAGTGATGATTTTAGAAAGTTGTTTTAGCAGTCCTCACTATTTTTGTAAAATAGTGTATCAAAAATTATAATTAGGACTCCTTTTGAGTTTGTATACAGTCAATTAGACAGTATCTGTATTTAAACTCACAGTATATGTGTTGTCGTATTTTCACGACAATTGTATTAATGAAGTTGTGTTTATTTCTATACCATGTATTTGGCGACTCAGAATGGGTGATGTATACCTACTTTGGGGGCGTCACAACTGGTACTTTTTTGATCGACATGATGACCTGCATAGTCAGAGTCTGAAAAGCATACTAGATTAAATGGTTGATCCTTAGGATACTATAGACCCAATTCAGTGGTTCCTTAAAGATATCGAAAAATCCTTTTTACTGCGGTCAGGTGAGATTCTTTAAGATCAGCTTAAAACCTGGCACATTTACAAACACTAAACATGATGCCAGGTCTACTAGCAGTTATATATAATGGACTTTCGGTCAATCCTCTATATTTCTTTGAGTCAACAGATTTTCTATTTTCGTTAATAAATAATTTATCCGTCGTTGACATAGGAGTGTTAAGAGGTTTTTGAATTTTTGAAGTTGGGCAAAATTGTAATTTTGAAAACTGATTTTTGAATGCACGGTTTTGATCAAATATTTTTGAATTGAACGGTTCAAATTAAAGCAAGCTTTTACGCGGTAGAGGAATAAAAACTGCCCAGGCCATTCTTCATCTACTGATCATTTATTGCTTATTTTGACCAATATGCCAGCCAACACATGATTTGAATTTAGTCCCAAAATGAGTGTCATTTTTGTCCAACACACGGTTTTAGCACATGCACTTTAACACACACTCACATATATATTATATACATATAATGTTTAAATGATATATACATATATATAAAAAAAATATAGTATACAATTTATATATATATATATATATATATATATATATATATATATATAGTAATTGATAGTTTTAAAGATAGTAATATATATAAGTATTTTGCTATATGAAGTATGCATGCATAAAAATATTTTGCCCAACTTTAGTTTTGAATAAGAAATAGGGTTTTCTTCCTTGAATATTATATGAATTAATTTATTTAACACTTGACATATAATTTATCAAGGTCAATAAAAATTAATTCAAGTAAAAGCAGAAAATAATAAAATAAATAAATAATTATATATTTATTTAAAACATAATTGTTATCATCAAAATATAAAATAAAAATATTCCTATCAAGAAGTAATTAAAATATTTATCAAAGGAAATAAATATTTTAGTTGATTTATTTATTAAATAAATTAAATATTTGATGGAAATTATTGTGGAATAATTTAATTAAGTGTGGTAATATTAATTAAATTGATGTTAAATAATTTACAATTTATGCGTATTTTATTACGCTTTCAAATGTTGGTGATGTCATAATTTAATTAAATAATTAAATTACGTAACTAATAACAATTTGTTAAATAAAATTATAATTACAATGACTAAATAGAAATTATAATTATATTTATTGGTTTTAATTTGATTTATTAGTAAATTATGTTTATTAATAAACTAATGTAATTTAAATATGAAATAATAAGTTTGGTGTAGTGTGTGTGACATGTTTGATCATATGTTAAAAGAAAAATTAAAATAAATTAAAGAGGAGTTTGGGGTGCTAGCCAAATATGGCGTTTGTACCCTTTGCCTCTTGTAACAACTGATGACCCTTGTTTGTTTAAACTAATACCCACGTTCTATCAGTTTATGTTTGCGTTTGATCTCATACGGCTTAGTCTGAGAAGAGAGAAAATAGAGTTGTAAGGGAGAGAAGGCAATAGGGAGAGTTTGTGTTCTCTGTGTCTGTGTTGGAGAAATTTTTGAAATCAAATAGGAAGTATAAGATTATCAAAGCCATTCTACACAATCTAGCTAATCTAAACAATGAATTAAAAGGTATGAATTTAACTATAAGTTCTAGTTCTTATTTTATTTCAAATTTACTTCTCTATAATTGGTTGGTTGGCTAAGTTGTTAAGTGAATTGTTATATATGTGTTCTTGGTTGCAAGCAATTCATTATATATCATATATAGTTGAGTATTCAATAATCAAATCTATGAAAAACATGTTTTAAATGGAAGATTTGAGTTTTTGGTTGAATATATACAAAATAGCTTATTTTAGAGTCAAAATTGATGGTTAAATCATGTTATAATCTATAAATTGATAGTAGTTTGTGTTAATACGTTAAGAAATGAAAAGAATGTAGTTTGAATGGATTAATTTGGTTGATTAACGAATCTGTAGTGGTTGGATTCGCTAAATTTGTGAAATTTGGAAAAATAACATGAACTTGGAATTTGAGAGTTTTAATTTGGTTGTATAACTTGTTTGAGTTGTTAGAATCATGCTATGTATGTTTGGTAGTGAGTTTATGAAGTTTATATCGATTGGGTAAGCCTAAATTACTGTTTATATATAGTTTTGGGAGTATTGGTTCGCAACAAGTATGAAGAACAGACTGCAGATTCTAAGTCTCACGATCAAGACCATCAAGACCGGTGCCAAAGTTAAAAATGGCATCGCCAAGTGCTTTCAGCGCATGCCCGCAAGCAAAGTAAAAGGTAATGGTATGCGTGGCGCGTACACAACACCAAACTGAAACAATGTTGTTTTGTTAAGTGTTCAGTTGGGGTGATGTTAACCTGCCTAACCTAATGAACATGAAGAAGCTTTAAACATGTATAAAGATGTATCATGAGTTTGTAATCACAAAATTAAATTACAAGTTATGATTTGATATGTTATAAGAAACTTATACTCAGTGTTTGTAGGGATAACAATGTTAAACTTAAACTTATGTTATATACTGGTAAGGATTTCAATTTGTGCTATATGATTAATGTAATTAGACCTAGAGCTAAATACTATGAAGTTAAGTAAATGGGACCTTAAACTGAAAATGGTAGTTGTAAGATAACTAATTGATATTTTGATTTTAATGATATATATAAGACATTTGGTGAATCTGGTTTTGGTTCTCCAATAAACTCCGGTGGTCCCAGCTCCTTGAACTATTTAGCAGTGACCGTCCGAGAGTTGCCAGTGTTTCCACCTGCATTTTGAATAGGAGCCGCTCTCGCCTGATGTTGCATGAATTTCATAAAGCCTCTGAACATCCCATCGTTCATTATTTGGTCAGCGTTGTTGTTTTCTTGATGATTATTGCCATCCTGATGCACATTATCCCGAGTATTGATCGTTGGTGACTCAACAGTCTCATGTGCTTCATTGCTTATCTCAACATTTTTGGATGCCATTTTCAAATACTGCCACAAAACAAGGGTTAATTAACATGTCACATATTATCCCTATACTCTGACCGACCAATTAAATACCAAATAAACTTAGGTAGGTCATACTAGTGAAGGAATTTCTCGTCTCTTCCCTCCTAGTTCTAGTTTCACATCTGAGCTAGGGATCATATCCCTAAGCTTTGATACCAACTGTGACGCCCCCAAAATAGGTATACATCACCCATCTTGAGTCGCCAAATACATGGTACATAATTTAAATAAAAACTTCTTTTATACAATACGACAAAACGTAGCTGAGAGTTTCAAAATGGATAATGTCTCGTAGAGAGTATCCAAACTCAAATAAAGTCCTCATTACAATTATTATCACACTATTTCACTGAATAGTGAGGACTACTAATGCAATCATCTGGACCGTCACTCCGTTCCCCGACTAGTCCCAGCTACGTTCTCATTTTCGGAAGAGAACAATGAAAGCAAAAGGGTGAGCTCAACTAGCCCAGTAAGAAATATTATGACTAAGATAATGTAGAATAAATTATCGTTAGCCTTCAACAATGTTAAATTGATAAAATATAATAAACATCAAGTTTAACTGCAGCGGAACAAACAATCCATTAGAAGAGTCATGTAGAGCATGATATCTACTATCTTCTATGATTTAAAAAGTTTATCATCAATTTTATCACTGAGACTCAGCTTAATAAATAAACCACATCATTGAATCATCCCTGCACTACGGGCCAAGGATATTCATGTAATCATCAATGGTCATGATTATACCGAATAATCCCTGGTCATAATCATACCAACAACTATCCATCAATGCACTATAGGCCAATGAGGATTTTTACCACATCATTTGTAACATTACGGTCATGATTATACCGAATAATCCCTGCTCATAATCATACCAATCAATAGTACATCTATGCACATAAGCCACATATAACTTTTATTACAATATAAGCATGAGGATGATGACAATGATATAAGAATTCAATTAAAAGAAAGCAAAGGATAAATTATTAAAGATTATAACTTAATTTATCTAAAATTTATAATGTCCAAATTGTCAACATGATACTGCTTTGTGGAGTAAAATTCAAGAATAATATTGTATCAAAAATGATTTGGACAGCAAAGAAATTAATTTTTATCATGAATAATTCTCCGGGTCAATAGTACCCGAGTGAATAGTATCCCGTGAATAGTACTTTGGGAATAGTACCCCGTGAATAGTATTTTATGAATAGTATTCGTGAATAGTACTATGTGAATAGTACCGTATAAATAAATAATACTCATGGACAATACTCCGGCATGAAAAGCTTAAAATTGAACAAAAATGTGCAGAAAATATCCTTGTGAAATGATACTAGATGAAGCACAAATTTCAAGGATATTCCACTAATTTCACGAAGTATAGAAGCAATACTTTAACAAAATAAGGGTATAATCAAGAATACGAGACGAAATAATATTACTCACATACTATAGAGTATGGAAGAAAATATTATTCATATGAATACTGAACAAAATAATATCCCTTACCTCAGAAGAAGACTGGATACTGGAATAGTGAGGTATCGGACTTCTCTTCTACTTTCTCTCTAAAGCTTCTCTCTCTATAGCTTCTCTTTCTATAATTGCTCTTGTGAGTCTTAGTGAATTGGTGAGAATGAAAGAAGAATGAGCTTCTATTTATATGAAAACATAGTTTCGATCATTACACGTTTTAGGGCTCAAAATATTACAGTATAATACCTTCATCTTTTCTTTCATTTTTAATTTAGTCCTGAATGTATTATCAAACTTGCACCACCTCCCCTAATAGTACATCATGTGAATCAATAGTATAATCATGTGAATAAATAGTATAATCATGTGAAAAAAATTAATTAAAGCATAGTACATTCATCTATACCTCCATTTTTAATTTAGTCATGCATGTATTATCAATCTTGCACCACCTCCCCTAATAGTACATGCATGTGAATCAATAGTACACACATGTGAACAAATAGTTATAAGCGTGTGAATTAATAGCAATTAATTGCTCATTTATCGGATTAATTATCCGATTGGTCAATATAACCACCAGACATTCATTATTATCGAAATAGATGTCGATTTCCACTAACACTAATAATCCCAACATAATAGAAATACTAATTTCATCTTTAATCAACACGAACTTATTCATCATTAATATTATAACTCATAATATTTAACAACCAGATCATTCTCAGGAAAGAGGGGGCTTTTCGATAAGAATTTCTCCCTATTGGCGCGTAATTAGGTGACCAAATCTCTCATTGACAGAACTTTCTAGACATTGTCAATATTGTAAATAATAATATGAATAACTTTGTCATCTCAATTATTGATTTAATAATATAAGATATTATGTAGATGATACTGTGACAATAATTGAATCAATAATATAAGAGATATTATGCAGCAATTACTGTAGCATGCTATAATTGAATCAATAGTTGAGTATAACTGAGTGACTTCTCACGTAAGCATCAATAATCAATACCGTGTGCTACTATGCAATCACGCCAGACATCGCATTTTTACTACTAGGGTAGTTCAACAAGATTAATCGGTAAAATAAAATAAAATATTTTTGTCGTTTTCTAAATCTGACAATAATTCCATTGCGGGGTCCACCAATGATTGTGTCGTTGTACGAATATTCCCTGTTAAAACAAATATTCCCCGACCAATCGAATATTATATAACAATTTACGTACTTTGCAAAATTTATAAATATTACCCATAACTATAACATTATATCAAATTTACTACATAATATTCAAAAATGATATTTATAGAAAATTCATCTTTATTTATAAAAGTTGGGGTCTTACAACCTCCCCTTCTTAAGAAATTTTGCCCTCGAAATTACGCTATGTACCTGGTATGTCGAAGAGGTAAGCATACCGTGATTTCATTTCAGATTCTAACTCCCAAGTCATTTCCTCAACATCGTGGTTTCTCCACAAAACTTTGACTTGAGGTATAACCTTGGAGCGTAGAATATGTTCCTTTTTATCCAATATTTGAACAGGAACCTCTTCATACGTCAAATCTTCCGCTATTTCGTTTGGTTCTAACTCAATAATGTGGTTCGGGTCTTCCATATATTTACGTAACATGGATATGTGAAAAACGTTATGAACACGAGACATACTTGGCGGTAAAGCGAGTCTATATGTCATAGTTCCTACTCGATCGAGGATTAAAAATGGGCCGATGAATCGAGGATTGAGCTTTCCTCTCTTTCAAAATCTCGTAACTCCTTTCAACGAAGCAACTCGTAATAACACATGATCTCCTATATCAAATTCCAAGTCCTTTCGATGAAGATCAGCATAACTATTTTGTCGATCTTGTGAGGTTTTTATATGTTGTCAGATCGTTTGAATCTTTTATGTAGTCATACGTACCAACTCTGTTCCCAAAAACGTTGCTTCACCCACCTCATCCCAACATAGACACTTTCTTCCATACAACGCCTCAAATGGAGCCATGCCAATACTTTCTTGATAACTATTGTTAGAGGAAAACTCCATCAATGGTAAGAACTTGTCCCAACTTCCTTTGAAGTCAAGGATATAGAGTCTTAATAAATCTTCAAGAGTTTGAATAGTCCTCTTCGACTGTCCGTCCGTTTGAGGATGATATACTGAACTAAATCATAAATCTGTGCCCATAGCTTTTTGCAAACTAACCCAAAATCGTGAAGTGAATCTTGGATCTTGATCAGAAACTATGGATATTGGCATACCATGCAATCTTACAATCTCGTTTATGTACATATGAGCAAGACGTTCAAGTGTATAAGTTTCTCGTATCGGGAATTAATGAAGCAGACTTGGTCAATCTATCAACAATGACCCAAATTGCATCTATGCCTTGAGAAACCTTGGGAAGACCAATAACGAAATCCATGGTAATGTGCTCCCACTTCCATTCTGGAATTTCAAGTGGTTACAATGGACCTTTTGGCACTTGATGCTCTGCCTTGACTCGTTGACAAGTTAGACACCTTGAGATAAACCCCGCTATCTCTCTCTTCATATTGCTGTACCAAAATGTATATCGAAGATCACGATACATTTTGGTACTCCTAGGATGGATTGCAAACGGTGTGTTGTGTGCCTCCATCATGATTTTATACTTCAAGTCAGAATCCTTAGGAACACAAAGTCTGGAATTGACTCCAAGTATTCCTTCTTCATCGTTTCTTGCTTCCGGAATAGCACCTTCTTTCACTTTCTTCCTCATACACATCAGCTCCAAGTTTATAGCTTGAGCAACTTTAACTTTATCAATTAAAGTCGGTTCTACTCGTTGACAAAATGGGACTTTGCGTTGACAATATCGCACTCGTACACGCATATGATCTTATACTCAATGTGTCAGCTACTACATTTGCTTTACCAGGATGGTATTGAATGGTATGACCATAATCTTTCAATAGCTCAAGCCATCGTCATTGTCGCATGTTGAGTTCCTTTTGAGTGAAGAAATATTTGAGGCTTTTATGATCCGTATAGATCTCCACCTTCTCTCCATACAGGTAATGCCTCCAAATCTTAAGCGCAAAAATGATAGCTGCCAACTCTAGATCATGAGTAGGATAATTCCTCTCATATTCTTTGAGTTATCGTGAGGCATAGGCTATGACTTTCCCATGTTGCATGAGAACACATCCTAACCCTTTGCCTGAAGCATCACTGTAGATGACAAATCCCTCCGAGCCAGATGGTATTGTCAGAACAAGTGCTAAAATGAGTCTCTTCTTGAGTTCTTGAAAACTCTTCTCACATTCCTCCCTCTAACTAAATTTTATATCTTTCTGAGTTAGCTGAGTT
The DNA here is from genome assembly GCA_020205605.1 of Panax ginseng. NCBI lineage: Eukaryota > Viridiplantae > Streptophyta > Magnoliopsida > Apiales > Araliaceae > Panax > Panax ginseng. Next base: position 63,239,666 of record CM035142.1, on the reverse strand, counting down.
AATGGATTAGTGATTCGAGAAAACCATTCTACGAATCTCCGATAATAACCAGCTAAGCCGAGAAAGCTACGAACTTCGATCACTGACTTAGGTTGCTCCCAACTTTGAATTGATTCAATCTTTGCCGGGTCAACAGATATTTCATGATTTGATATCACGTGCCCAAGGAATGCTACTTCCTCAATCCAGAACTCGCATTTCTTTAACTTGGCATATAACTTGTTTTCACGAAGCTTTTGGAGTATCAGCCTCAAGTGTTGCTCATGATCTTCACGGGTTTTGGAGTAAATGAGGATGTCATCAATAAAGACGACCACAAAGTGATCCAAATATACCTTGAATACTCGGTTCATCATATCCATGAAGGCAGCAGGAGCATTAGTCAATCCAAAAGACATGACTAGAAATTCGTAATGCCTGTACTGAGTTCTGAAAGTAGTCTTTGGAATGTCATCAGTTTTAATCTTCAACTGATGATATCTAGAACGAAGATCGATCTTTGAAAAGAATTTGGCGCCTTGCAATTGGTCAAACAGTCATCGATTGCAGAGGCAAACAGGTACCTATTTTGATGGTGACATGATTCAACTCCCGATAATCAATACAAAGTCGATACTTCCATCTTTCTTCTTCACTTAATAGTAACAGGAGCACCCCAAGGAGACGTATTAGGTCGAATGAAACAGATGTCTAACAATTCCTGTAGTTGGGTTTTTAACTCCTGAAGTTCAATAGGAGCCATTCGATATGGGGCTTTGGAAATGGGTTTTGTATCAGGTTCAAGGTCGATACCAAACTCGATTTCATGCTCCGGGGGTAGGCCAAGAAGTTTTTCGGGGAATACATCATGAAATTTATTAATAATAGAAATATCATTCAAATCTGACGTATTTTTATTTAAATTTGTGACATGATCTAAGAAAGCTTGACATCCATTTTTCAATAAACGAATAGATTTATGGCTTGAGATGACTGTGATTGATTTTAATGGTTTGGTCGTTTGAATTCGCATAATAGGTTGATTAGGAATATGAAAGCTAACAACCTTATGAAAATAATCAATTTTAGCATGATGAGTAGTTAACCAATCAATCCCTAGAATCACGTCAAATGCAATTATTTTTAAGGAGATAAGATCGACAGGTAACGTGTGGTTACCGATTTGAATCAAACAACTTATAAACAGTGGATGTAATGAAGGTTTCTCCCAATGGAGTTTCAACAGATAAGTCAAAGTCTAATTTCTCTGGAGTTAAATTTAAACGTTGAGCACAAGTAGGAGAAATAAAAGAATGGGTAGAACCGGTATCAAATAAAGTATAGACTTCGCTAGAGTTTATGATTAGCTTACTCGTGATCACCTCGTTGGATTCCTTGCTGTAAGACCCCAACTTTTTATAAATTAAATTAAATTTCCTCTATTTATTATTTTGAAATAGTAATGGTTGATTTCATTAATGTGATTAGTTATGGATAAAATGCGCATATATTTTTAAATAAGCAGGTGGTTATAAAATATTCATTGTTGTCGGGGAATATTCGTTTGGTCGTGGAATATTCTTCCGCGTTTGGGAATATTAAGTAAGACAGCATGATCTTTTGTGGGCCCCATAACGAAAAGCGATTGGATGAAGAAAACGACAAGTATAAGTTGTTTATAAATAACGACGTAGTTGTTACCAATTAATTGTTGGAATACCCGGTGGTTAAAACACAAGAATACGCGTTGTTGCAGACAAGAATATACCGCAGATTGCACCAATTATTGATTCTTACGTAAGAAGGCACTACTCAATAATTGTTACAGTAATTACTGTTAAATATTTTATTTCATTGATTCAATAATTGCTACATTGATATTTTATATTATTGTTGTTTCAATAATTGTCATTACAAAGTATTTTTCATTATCAAATCAATAATTCATATTATTTGAATAATATTATTAGATAGCATTACTGGCAATGTCTAGAAAGTTCTGTCTAAGGAGAGGTTTGGTCACCTAATTACGCGCCAGTAAGGAGAAATCCTTATTGGAAAACCCCCTCTTTCCTGGGAACGGCCTGGTTGTCATTATTGTGATTCTATAATATTATTTGTGAATAATTATTATTGATTTATATGATAAGGAAAATATTCATTTTATGTGGATATATATGGAGAAAATTTTTAAAGTGACAATTGTTGAAAATTGATATTTTATCTTTTTTGATAAAATAATTCATTTAAATATATTATTATATTATAATAATATAATAATGGTGATATTTTACAATGAATGTGGGATATATGAATAAATAAGGAGGAAGATTATATTTGTTATTAAAAATACTAAAAACATGTTTTTTTATGTTTGTGGACCCCATTTCTTGACTGAAATTTGATTATAGCCTGTAAAATCGTCCGTATGTGGATTTCGGTCAATTTCTGTTTGGAATTTGGAAAAACTTAAACTTACAAAGTTGTAGAGAATTGAATTTTCTATAGAAGGACATAAGATCCGAATTTTTCTGATAAGGGGGCTATTTATTATGAATTATTGAAGTTCCAGAATAATTGATTTTTGAAGTTTTAATTAGTTTTTTTAAGAAAAACATTTTTAACAATTTGGTGGGCCCCACTTATGTGGTTAATGTGCTGAAATTGGATTGTCAAAGTGGGCGTAGGAAATTTATATAAATATATTACTATTTTATTAAATTTTCTACTTTGGTGTTCTAAGCATTTTCGTATAAATATGGTGCATTTTCGTATTAAATTTTCTACTTTGAGTGTTGTTATACGGTGCAAGTTCATTAAGCACTATATCCAGTATTCCAGTCAGAAATACTGTCTTTTTGAGGTAAGGGATGTTATTTTTTTTATAAATGATATTATTTCTTTCAATATCATTATACCGGAATATTGGTAAGATTTTTCTTGTGAATTTCTTATCTTTTCGTGTCGGGGTTACTATTCATGAGTTACTTTTCACGAGTTATGTAAGACCCCAACTTTTATAAATAAAGATGAATTTTCTATAAATATCATTTTTGAATATTATGGAGTAAATTTGATATAATGTTATAGTTGTGAGTAATATTTATAAATTTTGCAAAGTACGCAAGTTGTTATATAATATTTGATTGGCCTGGGAATATTCGTTTTAACAGGGAATATTCGTATAACGACACAATTATTGGTGGACCCCATAATGTAATTATTGTTTGATTGAGAAAACGACAAAAATACTTTTTATGAAAATAACGGCACGAAAGTTTTACCATTAACTGTTGAAACACGGTGTTAAAGAAAAAGAATACGCGTGGTTGCATCAGAAAGCAATACCAGATTGATTATTGATGCTTACGTGAGAAGTCACTCGCTTTTGTTCAATTATTGCTACAAAGAATTAATGCATAATATCTCACGTTATTTGATTCAATTATTGTAAATATTTTATATATTATTAAATCAATAATTGAGATGACAAAGTTATTAATATTATTATTTGCAATATTAACGATGTCTAGAAGTTCACAAGGAGAGGTTTGGTCACCTAATCATGCTACTAATGGGGGAGAAATCCTTATTGAAATGCCCCTCTTTTCCGGGAACGACACTGGTCGATTAATAGTGTGAATTATAATAATGATGATGAATTTTGTTTTTTCAAGATTATTAGTGTAATAAAGCAGTAAAAGCTTTTTATATAGAACAAAAATACTTTTATAAAGTTATTCGTTTTATTAGACTATAAATAGAATATATAATATTCTATTATGCATAGTGTTTTACATACTAAAATCTTTTATATATAAAATGTAATACTTTTATAAAGTTATTTATTTTATTAGACAATAATTAGAATATATTATATTTTATTATGCATAGTATTGCATAGTGAATGCGTGATAGTGTTTTGCATAGTAAAATCTTTTTTATATAAAATGTAATACTTTTATAAAGTTATTCGTTTTATTAGATTATAAATAGAATATATTATATTTTATTTAAAAGATTTTGTTTTAAATCTGACCGTCTGCTTAAAGTAAATCAATCTGGATCGTTCATGAATTAGTTACTATACAGTCCATTCTTCTATAAATAGAAGCTCATTCCTTCATTATTTCTTACGAATTCACTGAAACTCTAGAGAGAGAAACTATAGAGAGAAAAAAGATAAGTGTTCTGCTACTTCACTACTTCTATATCCAGTACTCTTCTTTCTAAGGTAGGGGGTATTATTTCTTTTGTATTCATGAAGAGAACTTTTGTTATTCCATTCTTTATTATTCTGTTGGAATAACCTGTATATGCGGGATACCCTATACTTGGTGAAATTTTTCTATTATTCCATTCTTTATCATTATGTTAGAATAACCTGTCTATGCAAAGTACTGCTTGCATGGTGATTTCTGTTATTATTCTGTTCTTTATCATTCTGTTGGAACATCCTGTCTGTGCTTTACGCATGACCTGGTTCCGTTCTTTATTATTCTATTGGAACATCCTGTCTTTGCTTTACGCATGACCTGGTTCCATTATTTATCATTCTGTTGGAACATCATGTCTGTGCATTTAAGCATGACCTGGTTCCGTTATTCATTATTCATTGGAATAACTTCATGCGTGCGGTCTATCGCATGCCTGGTGATTTCTTTTGCTATTCCATTCTTTATTATACTCAGTTGGTTAAAGTTTTGACTTCTATACTCCATGAAATTAGTGGAATATCCTTGATATTTGCGCTTCATCCAGTATCTTTTCATGGAAATATTCTTCTAAGCATTCTTGGGTTTTACACTACAAAGAAGTATCATGTTGACAATTTAGACGTTATTAATTCATGGATAAATTAATTCTTGAACTTGTTTTATTGAATTTTTATATCATTGTCATCATCCTCATATTTATATTATGTTGAAAGTCATTTGTGGCCTGTAGTGCATAGAATGACTTGGTATGATTATGACTAGGGATTATTTAGTGTAATCATGACCGTAATGTTACAAATGATGTGGAAAAAGTCCTCATTGGCCCGTAGTGCATTGATGGACAGTTGTTGGCATGATCATAACCATTAATGAAAACACGAATATCCTTGGCCCGTAGTGCATGGATAATTTATGAGCGTGATACTAAAGAATATCCTTGGCTGTAGTGCAGGGGTGATTCAATGATGTGGATTATTTATTAAGCTGAGTCTCAGCGATAAAAGTGATGAAAAACCTTTTAAATCATAAATTTTAGTAGATTTTATTTTCTACTTGACTCTTTTAATAGATTACTTGTTCCGTTGCAGTTAAACTTGATGTTTGTTATATTGTATCAGTTTAACACTATTGAAGACTAAGGATAATTTATTCTGCTTTATCTTAGTCATAATATTCCTTTCTGGGCTAGTTGAGCTCACCCTTTCTTTCACTGTTCTCTTCAAGAAATGAGAACGTAGCAGGGACTAGTCGGGGAACGGAGTGACAGTCCAGAGGATAGCATTAGTAGTCATCACTATTTTGTGAAATAGTGTGTTAATAAATGTAATGAGGACCCCATTGAGTTTTTATACTGTCTAGAAGATAATATTTGTATTAAAACTCACAGCTCATGTTGTATAATTAAGTTTTTATTTGTATTGTGTACCATGTATTTGGCGACTCAAGATGGGTGATGTATACCTATTTTGGGGGCGTCACAGATGGTATCAAAGCTTAGTGATATGATCCCTGGCTAAGATGTGAGACTAGAACTAGGAGGGGAGAGACGGGGAATTCCTTCGCTAGTATGACCTACCTAAGTTTATTTGGTATTTAATTGGTCGGTCAGAGTATAGTGATAATATGTTACATGTTAATTAACCCTTGTTTTGTGGCAGTATCTAAAAATGACATCCGAGAATGTTGAGAATATCAATGGAGCACAGGAGACCGTTGAGTCACCACAAATCAACACTCGGGATAATGTGCATCAGGAAGGCAATAATCCTTAGGTGAATAACAATACCGACCAAATGGCGAACGACGGAATGTTGAGGAGCTTTATGTAATTCGTACAACATCAGGCAAGAGAGACTCTTGTCCAAACTGCAGGTGGAAACACTTGCAACTCTCGGACGGTCACCGCTAAACAGTTCAAGGAGTTGGGACCACCGGAGTTTATTGGAGAACCAAAACAACTTAAGGCGGAGACGTGGATAAAGCAGATCACCAAGATATTTGATGTCCTGGGATGCTCCGAGGAGCAAAAGGTTCCCTTTTTGCCACCTTTATGTTGTGAGGAGAGGCAGATTGCTGGTGGGAATCGGTAAAGTGTACTCAACTTGCCGCACTGAAGATGTCTTGGGAGAAGTTCCAAGAACTATTCAACGACAAGTACTTTCCCAAAAGTATTCATCACATGAAAGAGGTAGAGTTCATTAAGTTAGAGCAGAACAATATGACCGTGTCGCAGTACGAAGCTAAGTTTGCCGAGTTGTCCCGGTTTGCATCTCACTTGGTTGACAATGAGGAGAGAATGACGTGGATGTTTCTAAGAGGTTTGAAACCCGAGATACGTCAATATCTAATTTCTCATAAACTATGTTTGTATTCAGATGTTGTAAATAGGGCTCAGTTATTGGAGCGCGATAACGAGTCAACGCAACCAAGAGAAAGTAGCCGACAAAATGATAATACCAGTGAGAGCAGTCATCGAAGCGGTGACAACAAGCGTGGAGGGAATCAATAGGCCAAAAATGGTAACCACTTCGGTGGTAATCAGGGCCAAAACAATAAGAATGGACATTTCAAGAAGAGGAGATTCAACAATGATGGAAAGACGTCCAAAGACCAAAGACCCGTTATTAAGGAAGGAGAACGACCACCTATCATATGCTTCAAATACGGAGGGGAGGGACACATCAGTCCAAACTGCGCGATGTCATCCAAAACATGTTATAATTTTGGAAGAGAAGGTCACCTAGCCCAATTTTATCGTTCACCGAAGACAAGTTCAGCTAGGATGGAGGCACCAAAGGCCGTCCCAGAAAAGTCAAAGCTGGTAGTGCAAGGGAGAGTGTTTGTAGTGACCTCCCAGAAAGCAAGGAACCCAAATGAGGTCATCACGGGTAAGCTTATCATAAACTATAGCGAAGTCTATACCTTATTTGATACCGGTTCTACCCATTCTTTTATTTCTCCTACTTGCACTCAACGATTAAATTTGACTCCGGAGAAATTAGACTTTGACTTATCTATGAAAACTCCGTTGGGAGAAACCTTCATTAGATCCACTATTTATAAGTCTTTTTTGGTTCAAATCGGTACCCTCACATTATCTTTCGATCTTATTTTATTAAAAATACTTGCATTTGATGTGATTCTAGGGATTGATTGGTTAACTACTCATCATGCAAAAATTGATTATTTTTGTAGGGTTGTTAGCTTTCATATTCCTAACCAACCTATTATGCTAATTCAAGCAACCAAATCATTAAAATCAATCACTGTCATCTCAAGCCATAAAGTTATTCCTTTATTAAAAAATGGATGTCAATCTTTCTTAGCTCATGTCACGGATCTAAACAAAAATACGTCAGTTTTGAATGATATTTCTATTGTTAATAAATTTCGTGACGTATTCCCTGAAAAACTTCATGGCCTACCCCCAGAGCGTGAAATTGAATTTTGTATCGACCTTGAACCCGGTACAAAACCCATTTCTAAAGCCCCATATCGAATGGCTCCTATTGAACTTCAGGAGTTAAAGACCCATCTACAGGAATTGTTAGACATTGGCTTTATTCGTCCTAGTACTTCTCCTTAGGGTGTTCTTGTTCTATTCGTGAAGAAGAAAGATGGGAGTATGCAACTTTGTATTGATTATCGGGAGTTGAATCATGTCAGCAACAAAAATAAGTACCCATTGCCACGTATTGATGACCTGTTTGACCAGTTGAAAGGAGACAAATTCTTTTCAAAGATTGATCTTTGTTCCGGATATCACCAATTAAAGATTAGAACAGATGACATTCCAAAGACGGCTTTCAGAACTCGGTACGGGCATTATGAATTCCTAGTCATTTCCTTTGGATTGACTAATGCTCCTGCTACCTTTATGGATATGATGAACCGAGTATTCAAGGAATATTTGGATCACTTTGTAGTCGTCTTTATTGATGACATCCTTATTTATTCCAAAAGCCGTGAAGATCATGAGCAACACTTGAGGCTGATACTCCAAAAGATTCGTGAATACAAGCTTTATGACAAGTTGAAGAAATGCAAGTTCTGGCTTGAGGAAGTAGCATTCCTTGGGCACGTAGTATCAAGTCATGGAATATCTGTTGACCCGTCAAAAATTGAAGCAATTCAAAGCTGGGAGTAACCTAAATCAGTGACCGAAGTACGTAGCTTTCTCGGTTTAGCTGGTTATTATCGAAGATTCGTGGAAGGATTTTCTCGAATGGCTACTCCATTAACTCAGCTGACTCGAAAAGATACAAAGTTCTATTGGAGCGAAGAATGTGAGAAGAGTTTTCAAGAACTCAAGAGGAGACTCATTTCAGCACTTGTTCTGACAATACGATCTGGCTAGGAAGGATTTGTCATCTACAGTGATGCTTCGGGCAAAAGGTTGGGATGTGTTCTCATGCAACATGGGAAAGTCATAGCTTATGCCTCAAGACAAATCAAAGAATATGAGAGGAATTATCCTACTCATGATCTAGAGTTGGTAGTTGTTGTCTTCGCACTTAAAATTTGGAGGCATTACTTGTATAGGGAAAAAGTGGATATCTTTACGGATCATAAAAGCCTCAAATATTTCTTCACTCAAAAGGAACTCAAAATGAGACAACGACGTTGGCTTGAACTATTGAAAGATTATGATCATACCATCCAATACCATCTTGGAAAAGAGAACGTGGTAGCTGACACATTGAGTAGAAGATCTTATGCGAGTACGAGTGCGATATTGTCAACGCAAAGGCCCATTTTGTGTGACTTGCAAAGGATGGAGATAGAGTTAAAGACTCCAGGGACCCATGTGATGATGACGAATATACGAGTAGAACCGACTTTAATTGATAAAGTTAAACCTGCTAAAGCTACAGACCTGGAGCTGATGCATATGAGGAAGAAAGTGCAAGAAGGTTCTATGCCGGAAGCAAGAATCGATGAAAAAGGAATACTTCGAGTCAACTCCAGACTTTGTGTTCCGAATGACCCTGATTGAAAGTATAAAATCATGATGGAGGCACAGAACACACCGTTTGCAATCCATCCTGGGAGTACCAAAATATATCATGATCTTCGTCATACATTTTGGTGGGGCAATATGAAGAGAGAGATAGCGCTATTTATCTCAACGTGTCTAACGTGTCAACGAGTCAAGGCGGAGCATCAAGTACCAAAAGGTCCATTACAACCACTTGAAATTCCAGAATAGAAGTGGGAGAATATTACCATGGATTTCGTTATCGGTCTTCCCAAGGTTTCTTAAGGCATAGATGCGATTTGGGTCATTATTGATAGATTGACCAAGTCTGCTCATTTCTTACCGATACGAGAAACTTATACACTTGAACATCTTGCTCGTATGTACATAAACGAGGTTGTAAGATTGCATGGTATGCCAAAGATCCATAGTTTCGATCGAGACCCAAGATTCACTTCAAGATTTTGGGTTAGTTTGCAAAAAGCTATGGGCACGAATTTATGATTTAGTTTCTAAGATATCATCCTCGCATTGGACGAGTATCAAAGAGGACGATTCAAACTCTTGAAGATCTATTAAGACTCTGTGTCCTTGACTTCAAGGGAAGTTGGGACAAGTTCTTACCATTGGTGGAGTTTTCCTACAAAGCAAGTATTGTCATGGCTCCATTCGAGGCGTTATATTGAAGAAAGTGTCGTTCTTCAAAGATCTTTGGGATGAGGTGGGTGAAGCAACATTGTTGGGACCGGAGTTGGTACGTCTGACTACGGAAAAGATTCAAACGATCCAACAACGTATAAAAACCTCACAAGATCGACAAAAGAGTTATGTTGATCTTCATCGAAAGGACGTGGAATTCGATATAGGAGATCATGTGTTGTTACGTGTTGCTCCATGGAAAGGAGTTACGAGATTTGGAAAGAGAGGAAAGCTCAATCCTAGATTCATCGGCCCATTTTTAATCATTGATCGAGTAGGAACTGTGGCCTATAGACTTGCTTTACCGCCAAGTATGTCTCGTGTTCATAACGTTTTTCACATATCCATGTTACGTAAATATGTGGAAGACCCGAACCACATTATTGAGTTAGAACCGGACAAAATAGCGGAAGATTTGACAAATGAAGAGGTTCCTGTTCAAATCTTGGATAAGAAGGAACATATTCTACTCTCCAAGGTTATACCTCAAGTCAAAGTTTTGTGGAGAAACCACGATGTTGAGGAAATGACTTGGAGTTAGAATCTGAAATGAAATCAAGGTATCCTTACCTCTTTGACATACCAGGTACGTACCCTAATTTCGAGGGAGAAATTTTATAAAAATGGGAGGTTGTAAGACCCCGACTTTTATAAATAAAGATGAATTTTCTAAAAATATCATTTTTGAATATTATGGAGTAAATTTGATATAATGTTATAGTTGTTGGTAATATTTATAAATTTTGAAAAGTACGCAAGTTGTTATATAATATTCGATTGGTCGGGGAATATTCGTTTTAACAGGGAATATTTGTACAATGATACAATCATTGGTGGTCCCCACAACAGAATTATTGTCGGATTGAGAAAACGACAAAAATACTTTATGAAAATAACGACGAAAGTTTTACCGTTAACTGTTGAAACACCCAGTGTTAAAAGTACAGTAATACGCGTGGTTGCATTATAGCACACGATATTGATTATTGATGCTTACGTGAGAAGTCGATCGCTTTTGTTCAATTATTGCTACAGAATTCTTCGTGATAGTATCTCACGTTATTTGATTCAATTATTGTCAATATTTTATATATTATTAAATCAATAATTGAGATGACAAAGTTATTAATATTATTATTTGCAATATTAACGATGTCTAGAAGTTCTGTCAAGGAGAGGTTTGGTCACCTAATTGCGCGCCAATGGGGAAAATCCTTTTTGGAAAGCCCTCTCTTTCCTGGGAACGACCTGGTCGATTAATAGTGTGAATTATAATAATGATGATGAGTTTTGTTTTATTAGTATTATTAGTGTAATAAAACAGAAAAGCTTTTTATATAAAATAAAATATACCTTTATAAAGTTATTCGTTTTATTATACTATAAATAGAATATATAATATTCTATTATGCATAGTGTTTTGCATAGTAAAATCTTTTTATATAAAAATGTAATACTTTTATAATGTTATTTGTTTTATTAGACAATAATTAGAATATATTATATTTTATTATGCATAGTGCTCGTGATAGTATTTTTTTGCATAGCAAAATCTTTTTATATAAAATAGAATACTTTTATAAAGTTATTCGTTTTATTAGATTATAAATAGAATATATTATATTTTATTTAAAAGATTTTGTTTTAAACTGGACCGTCCGCTTAAAGTAAATCAATTTGGACCGATTTTCATGAATTAGTTACTATAAATCCATTCTTCTATAAATAGAATCTCATTCCTTCATTATTTCTTACTTAATTAATTCTTGAAACTATAAAGAGAGAAACTATAGAGAGAAAGAAGAAAAGTGTTCTGCTACTTCACTACTTCTATATCCAGTACTCTTTTTTCTAAGGTAGGGGGTATTATTAATTTTTTGTATTCATGAAGAGAACTTCTATTATTCCATTCTTTATTATTCTGTTGGAATAACCTGTATATGCGGGATACCCTATACTTGGTGAAATTCTTATGTTATTCCATTCTTTATCACTATGTTAGAATAACATGTCTATACGAAGTACCGCATGCATGGTGATTTCTGTTATTATTCCGTTCTTTATCATTCTGTTAGAACATCCTGTCTGTGCTTTACGCATGACCTGGTTCCATTATTTATCATTCTGTTGGAACATCATGTCTGTGCGTTTATGCATGACCTGGTTCTGTTATTCATTATTCTGTTAGAATAACCTATCTGTGTGGTCTATCGTATGCCTGGTGATTTATTTTGTTATTCTATTCTTTATTAAACTCAGTTGGTTAAAGTTTTGACTTCTATACTCCATGAAATTAGTGGAATATCCTTGATATTTGCGCTTCATCCAGTATCTTTTTATGGAAATATTCTTCTGAGCATTCTTGAATTTTACTCTACAAAGAAGTATCATGTTTACAATTTGGACATTATTAGTTCCTGGATAAATTAATTCTTGAACTTGTTTTATTGAATTTTTATATCATTGTCATCATCCTCATGTTTATATTATGTTGAAAGTCATTTGTGGCCTATAGTGCATAGATGGACTTGGTATGATTATGACCAGGGATTATTTGGTGTAATCATGACCGTAATATTACAAATGATGTGGAAAAAGTCCTCATTTGCCCGTAGTGCATTGATGGACAGTTGTTGGCATGATCATGACCATTAATGAATACACGAATATCTTTGGCCTGTAGTGCATGGATAATTTGTGATCGTGATACTAAAGAATATCCTTGGTTGTAGTGCAGGGGTGATTCAATGATGTGGATTATTTATTAAGCTGAGCCTCAGCGATAAAAGTGATGAAAAACCTTTTAAATCATAAAAAATAGTAGATTTTATTTTCTACTTGACTCTTTTAATGTATTGCTTGTTCCGCTGCAGTTAAACTTGATGTTTGTTATATTGTATCAGTTTAACACTATTGAAGACTAAGGATAATTTATTCTGCTTTATCTTAGTCATAATATTTCTTACTGGGCTAGTTGAGCTCACCCTTTCTTTCACTATTCTCTTCAGGAAATAAGAACGTAGCAGGGACTAGTCGGGGAACGGAGTGACGGTCCAGAGGATAGCATTAGTAGTCCTCACTATTCTGTGAAATAGTGTGTTAATAAATGTAATGAGGACCCCATTGAGTTTGTATATTATCTAGAAGACAATATTTGTATTAAAACTCACAGCTCATGTTGTATAATTAAGTTTTTATTTGTATTGTATACCATGTATTTGGCGACTCAAGATGGGTGATGTATACCTATTTTGGGGGTGTCACAAGTTACTATTCATGAGTTAATATTCACGAGCAATATTCACAAAGCATGATGATTTTTCTTGTGGAATTTCTATCTTTTAGTGTCAGAGTTACTATTCACGTATACAGCACTATTCACGTATACGGCACTAGTCACGTATACGGCACTATTCACGAATACGGCACTATTCACAGAAAAATTAAATTTCATTTTTTGTCCAAGATATCTATAATGGATACTAGCTTTGATTGTATCCATGTTTTGGTCTTCATTCTGAAATTTTACTCCACTATGTTTAATTATGAAGTATTTTTGAACTTGGATTGTTTAAAGTACGAATACTTAGTATTTGTTCTTTTGTTTCATTGGATTCGTTTTCTTTAAAATATTTTTTATCATCCTCAGTCCTAAATGATGATATAACTGAATATATTTGGCATGTAGTGCAAAGATGAATGATTTTCTGATGAATATCTTTGGCCGTAATGCAAACATGAACAGGTGTTTAGATGAACATGACCAACAGATGAATATCTTTGGCCTGTAGTGCAAAGATGAATATTTGATTCCAGATATATATATTGATTGATGTTATAGGGATAAAATATTGATGACGAACTTTTAAATTCATATATAGAAGATAGTAGATTTCATTCTCTACTTAACTCTTCTAATGAATTATTATTTTCGCTGTGAATATTGATTTAAAACTTGTTGTCTATTGTATTCTATTAGATTTTTCCCTGTTGAGGACTAACGATAATTTGTTCTATATTATCTTAGTCATAATGTTCTTTACTGGGCTAGTTGAGCTCACCCTTTTCCTTTTTGTTCCATTTTTCTTCTCAGGAGGCGAGAATGTAGCGAGTACTAGTCGGGGTGTGGAATGATGGTTCTAGAAGTTGTTCTAGTAGTTGTTCTAGTAGTTCTCACTATTTTGTAAAATAGTGTATTAATAATTGTAATGAGGACTTATTTGAGTGTGGATATTGTCTAGATGACAATATTTGTATTTAAACTTAAGTGTTGTCGTATTTTGCACGACAATTGTATTAATAAAGTTATAGTTATTTCTGTACCATGTATTTGGCGACTCAGAATGGGTGTTGTATACCAATTTTGGGGGCGTCACAGTTTGTATCAGAGCTTAGGGATATGGTCTCTGGCGGAGATCAGGGAATAGTACTAGGAGGGGAGAGACGAGTAATCCTTCGCTAGTGTGTCATATCTAAAGTTTATTTGTTGGTTGGTTAGAATATAGGGATATTATGTGATATGTTAATTTCTTTAATTAACCCTTGTTTTATGGCAGTATTTGAATATGACAACTGAGAATGTTAACAGTGGAGTAAATGAGACCGTGGAGACACCTTTATTCACCAATGAGGAGAACGTGCAACAGGCCGACTATGTAACTCCTGTAAACAACACAACTGAGCAGACGATAAACGATGGGATGTTTAGGAGCCTTTTGCAGTTCATGTAAAACCAGACGAGTGAGACTCGTGTACAAAATACGGGTGGAAATGATAACAACGTGAGGCTTATCACAGCCAAGCAGTTCAAAGAGTTGGGACCACTAGAATTTATTGGAAAGCCGGATCCAATCAAGGCAGAGACGTGGGTTAAACAAATTACCAAGATATTCGATGTCTTGGGATGCACGGAGGAACAGAAGGTTCCATTCGCCACCTTTATGTTCCGTGGCGAGGCAGACTACTGGTGGGAGTCTGTGAAGTGTACTCAGCCTGCCGCACTCAGCATGTCTTGGGAAACATTTCAAAAACTTTTCAATGACAAGTACTTTCCTGAAAGTATTTGCCATATGAAGGAGGTAGAGTTTATTAGATTAGAAAAAAAACAACATGACGGTGTCCCAGTACGAGGCGAAGTTCACAGAGTTATCCAGGTTTGCACCTCATTTGGTAGAGAATGAGGAACGAATGACGAGGATGTTTCTGAGAGGTTTAAAACCCGAGATCCGGCAATATCTTATCTCTCATAAATTTTCTTTATATACAGATGTTGTCAACAGGGCTCAATTATTAGAGCGAGATAACGAGTACGTTCAACCGAGGGACCACAACCAGGGTTATACCGGTGGTAGCAGTCATTAGAGCAATGAAAACTAGCGGGGAGGAAAACATTAGGACAAAAGCGGTAACCACTCTGGTGGTAATCGTGGCCATGAAAATAGAAGAAGCGAGTCGGGGGGAGATTTTAAAAAGAGGAGATTCAACAATGACAATGTGAAGACATCAGCACCAGCAGCAACTGGTTCTAAGGGAGGAGAACGACCACCGGTTGTATGCTATAAATGTGGAAAAGATGGACATATCAGTCCAAACTGTCCACAACAGTTCAAGGTATGCTATAATTGTAGAAAGGAAGGACATATCGCTCGAGATTGTACTGTAGCGAAACCAAGTCCAGCGGGGATGGTGACTCAAAAGGCTATCCCAGAAAAGTCAAAGTCAACGGTTTCTGAAAGAGCGTTTATCGTGACTGGTCAAAGTGCGAGGAACCCAAACGAGGTGATCACGGGTAAGCTAATCATAAACTCTTGCGATGTTTATACCTTATTAGATACCGGTTCTACCCATTCTTTTATCTCTCCTGCTTGTGCTCAACATTTAAACTTGACTCCGGAGAAATTAGACCTTGATTTATCTATTGAGACTCTGTTAGGAGAAACTTTCGTTACATCTACTGTTTATAAATCTTGCTTGATTCAAGTTGGAACCATAACATTACATGCCGATCATATTTCGTTGAAAATACTTGCATTTGATGTGATTTTAGGGATTGATTGGTTAACCACTCATCATGCTAAAATTGATTGTTTTCATAAGGTTGTTAGTTTTCATATTCCTAACCAACCTGTTATGCGAATTCAAACAACCAAACCACTAAAGTTAATCACTGTCATATCAAGCCATAAAGCTATTCGTTTATTGAAAAATGGATGTCAAGCTTTCTTATCCCATGTCACAGACTTGAACAAAAACATGTCAGATTTGAATAATATTTCTGTTGTTAGAGAATTTCCTGACGTATTTCCTGAAGAACTTCCCGGTCTACCCCCAGAACGAGAAGTTGAATTTTTTATTAACCTTGAACCTGGTACAAAGCCCATTTCTAAAACCCCATATCGAATGGCTCTTATTAAACTTCATGAGTTAAAGGTCCAACTACAGGAGTTGTTGGACATCGGTTTCATTCATCCTAGTACATCTCCTTGGGGTGCTCCTATTTTATTTGTAAAGAAGAAAGACGGGAGTATGAGACTTTGTATTTACTATCGAGAATTGAACCATGTCACCATCAAGAATAGGTATCCGCTACCTCGTATTGATGACCTTTTTGACCAGTTACAAGGAGCGCAATTCTTTCAAAGATCGATCTTCGTTTTGGATATCATCAGCTGAAGGTTAGAACTGATGATATTCCAAAAACTGCTTTCAGAACTCGGTACGGGCATTATGAATTCTTAGTCATGTCTTTTGGATTGACTAATGCTCCTATTTCTTTCATGGATATGATGAACCGTGTGTTCAAAGAATATTTGGATCAGTTCGTTGTTGTCTTTATTGATGACATCCTCATCTATTCCAAAAGTCGTGAAGATCGTGACCGAAGTACGTAGCTTTATGGGCTTAGCTGGTTATTATCGGAGATTCGTGGAAGGATTTTCTAGAATCGCTACTCCGTTAACTCAGCTAACTCGTAAAGATACAAAATTCGTATGGAGCGAGGAATGTGAGAAGAGTTTTCAAGAGCTTAAGAGGAGACTCATTTTAGCACCTGTTCTGACAATACCGTCTGGTTCAAATGGATTTGTTATCTACAGCGATGCTTCGGGCAAAGGGTTAGGATGTGTTCTCATGCAACATGGGAAAGTCACAGCCTATGCCTCGCGATAATTTAAAAAATATGAGAGGAATTATCCTACTAATGATCTAGAGTTGGCAGTAGTCATTTTTGCATTGAAGATATGGAGACACTACCTGTATGGGGAGAAAGTGGAGATCTACACAAATCATAAAAGCCTCAAATATTTCTTCACCCAAAAAGAGCTCAATATGCGGCAACGACGTTGGCTCGAGTTGTTGAAAGACTATGACCATACCATTCAATACCATCCTGGAAAAGCGAACGTGGTAGCTGACACATTAAGTAGAAGATCTTATGTAGGAACGAGTGCGATGTTGTCAACACAAAGGCCCATTTTGTGTGATTTACAAAAGTTGAAGATAGAATTCAAGACTCTGGGGACCCATGCGATGATGTCAAGTATACGCATAAAACCAACGTTAATCGATAAAGTTAAAGTTGCTCAAGCCACAGATCCAGAGCTGATGCATATGAAGAAGAAAGTACAAGAAGGTACTATTCCAGAAGCAAGAATCGATGAAGAAGGAATACTTCGAGTCCATTCCAGAATTTGTGTTCCTAACGATTCTGACTTGAAGCATAGAATCATGATGGAGGCACACAACATGCCGTTTGCAATCCATCCTGGGAGTACCAAAATGTATCATGATCTTCGACATACATTTTTGTGGAACAATATGAAGAGAGAGATCGCGAAGTTTATCTCGAGGTGTTTAACTTGTCAACGTGTAAAGACGGAGCGTCAAGTGCCAAAGGGTCCATTGCAACCACTTGAGATTCCGAAATGGAAGTGGGAACACATTACTATGTATTTCGTTACGGGTCTTCCAAAGGTTTCTCAAGGCATAGATGCGATTTGGGTTATTGTTGATAGATTAACCAAGTCTGCCCATTTCTTGCCTATACGGGAGACTTATTCCCTCGAACGTCTTGCTAGTATGTACGTAAATGAGATTGTGAGATTGCATGGCATGCCAGTATCCATAGTTTCGGATCGTGACCCAAGATTCACTTCACGATTTTGGGTTAGCTTGCAAAAAGCTATGGGCACGGATTTACGATTTAGTTCGGCATACCATCCTCAAACGGACGGACAATCAGAGAGGACTATTCAAACTCTTGAAGATCTATTAAGACTTTGTGTCCTAGATTTCAAAGGGAGTTGGGATAAGTACCTACCATTGGTGGAATTCTCCTACAACAACAGTTATCAGGCAAGTATAGGTGTGGCTCCATTTGAAGCATTGTATGGACGAAAGTGTCGCTCTCCAATATGCTGGGATGAGGTGGGAGAGGCAACGTTGTTGGAACCAGAGTTGGTACGTATGACTACAGAAAAGATCCAAATGATTCGATAACGTATACAAACAGCACAAGATCAACAAAAGAGTTATGCGGATCTTCATCAAAAGCACGTGGAATTTAGTATTGGGGATCATGTATTGTTGCGAGTTGCTCCATGGAAGGGAGTTACAAGATTCGGGAAAAGAGGAAAGCTCAATCCACGATTTATTGGTCCATTTCAGATTCTTGATCGAGTAGGAAATGTGGCCTATAGACTCGCGTTACCTCCAAGCATGTCTCGTGTTCATAACGTTTTTCACATATCTGTACTTCGTAAATATGTGAAGGACCCGAACCACATTATTTAGTTAGAACTAGACAAGATAGCTGAATATTTAACGTACGAGGAGGTACCTGTTAAGATCTTGGATAGGAAAGAGTATGTCCTACGCACCAAGGTTATACCATAAGTTAAGGTTTTGTGGAGGAATCATGCTATTGAAGAAATGACGTGGGAGTTGGAATGAGAAATGAAAAAGAGGTATCCTCACCTTTTCAAAACACCAGGTACGTATGTCAATTTCGAGGACGAAATTTCATAAGAAGGGAAGGTTGTAAGACCCCAACTTTTTATAAATAAAATTAAATTTCCTCTATTTATTATTTTGAAATAGTAATGGTTGATTTGATTAATGTGGTTAGTTATGGATAAAATGTGCATATATTTTTAAATAAGTTAGTGGTTATAAAATATTCATTGTTGTCGGGGAATATTCGTTTGGTCGTGGAATATTCTTCCTGTCGGGGAATATTCGTACGACGGCGCAGTCTTTTGTGGGCCACATAACGGAAAGTGATTGGATGAAGAAAACGACAAGTATAAGTTGTTTATAAATAACAGCGTAGTTGTTACCATTAATACTGTTGGAATACCCGGTGGTTAAAACATAGTAATACACGTTGTTGCACAGTAGCACACGGTATTGTACCAATTATTGATTCTTACGTAAGAAGGCACTACTCAGTAATTGTTACAGTAATTACTGTTAAATATTTTATTTTATTGATTCAATAATTGCTACGTTGATCTTTTATATTATTGTTGTTTCAATAATTGTCACTACACAGTATTTTCCATTATCAAATCAATAATTCATATTATTTGAATAATATTATTAGATAGCATTACTGGCAATGTATAGAAAGTTCTGCCTAAGGAGAGGTTTGGTCACCTAATTGAGCGCCAGTAAGGAGAAATCCTTATTAGAAAGCCCCCTCTTTCCTTGGAACGGCCTAGTTGTCATTATTGTGATTCTGTAATATTATTTGTGAATAATTAATTATTGATTTATATGATAAGGAAAATATTCATTTTATGTGGATATAGATGGAGAAAATTTTTAAAGTGACAATTGTTGAAAATTGATATTTTATCTTTTTTGATAAAATAATTCATTTAAATATATTATTATATTATAATAATATAATAATGATGATATTTTACAATGAATGTGGGATATATGAATAAATAAGGAGGAAGAGTATTTTTGTTATTAAAAATACTAAAAACATATTTTTTATGTTTGTGGACCCCATTTCTTGACTGAAATTTGATTATAGCTTGTAAAATCGTCCGTATATGGATTTCGGTCAATTTCTCTTTAGAATTTGGAAAAACTTAAACTTACAAAGTTGTAGAGAATTGAATTTCCTATAGAAGGACATAAGATTTGAATTTTTCTGATAAGGGGGCTATTTATTATGAATTATTGAAGTTCCAGAATAATTGATTTTTGAAGTTTTAATTAGTTTTTTTAAGAAAAACGTTTTTAACAAGTTGGTGGGCCCCACTTATGTGTTTAATGTACTGAAATTGGATTGTCAAAGTGGGCGTAGGAAATTTATATAAATATATTAATATTTTATTAAATTTTCTACTTTGTTGTTCTAAACATTTTCCTATAAATAGGGTGCTTAGGTTATAATTGAAAATCACACCAGAAACTAAAGATTTCTCTCTCTATAATAGCGAGCGTTTTTGTGAGTATTTTAGTACTTTGAGTGTTGTTATACGGTGCAAGTTCCTTCAGCACTATATCCAGTATTCCAGTCAGAAATACTATCTTTTTGAGGTAAGGGATGTTATTTTTTTTTTATAAATGATATTATTTCTTTCAATATCATTATACCGGAATATTGGTAAGATTTTTCTTGTGAAATTCTTATCTTTTTGTGTCGGGGTTACTATTTATGAGTTACTATTCATGAGTTACTATTCACGAGTTACTATTCACGAGTACTATTCACGAAGCATGATAATTTTTTTGTGGAATTTCTATGTTTTAGTGTCGGAGTTACTATTCACGTATACGACACTATTCACGTATACGGCACTATTCATTAATACGACACTATTCATAGAAAAATTAAATTTCGTTTTGTCCAAGATATCTATTATGGATACTAGCTTTGATTGTATCCATGTTTTGGTCTTCATTCTGAAATTTTACTCCACTATGGTTAATTATGAAGTATTTTTGAACTTTGATTGTTTAAAGTACGAATCCTTAGTATTTGTTCTTTTGTTTCACTGGATTCATTTTCTTTAAAATATTTTTCATCATCCTTAGTCCTAAATGATGATATAACTGAATATCTTTGGCATGTAGTGCAAAGATGAATGATTTTCTGATGAATATCTTTGGCTGTAGTGCAAAGATGAACACGTGTTTAGATGAACATGACCAACGGATGAATATCTTTGGCCTGTAGTGCAAAGATGAATATTTGATTCCAGATATATATATTGATTGATGTTACAGGGGTAAAATATTGACGACGAACTTTTAAATTCATATATAGAAGATAGTAGATTTCATTCTCTACTTAACTCTTCTAATGAATTATTATTTTCGCTGTGAATATTGATTTAAAACTTGTTGTCTATTGTATTCTATTAGATTTTTCCCTGTTGAGGACTAACGATAATTTTGTTCTATATTATCTTAGTCATAATGTTCTTTATTGGGCTAGTTGAGCTCACTCTTTTCCTTTTTGTTCCATTTTTCTTCTCAGGAGACGAGAATGTAGCGAGTACTAGTCGGGGTGTGGAATGATGGTTCTAGAAGTTGTTCTAGTAGTCCTCACTATTTTGTAAAATAGTGTATTAATAATTGTAATGAGGACTTATTTGAGTGTGGATATTGTCTAGATGACAATATTTGTATTTAAACTCACAGTTTAAGTGTTGTCGTATTTTGCATGACAATTGTATTAATAAAATTGTAGTTATTTCTGTACCATGTATTTGGCGACTTAGAATGGGGGTTGTATACCTATTTTGGGGGCGTCACACTTGCTTTTGGGAGGTTACGACAAATGCTCTCCCTTGAACTACCAGTTTTGTCTTGTCTGGGACTGCTTTTGATGCCTCCATCCCAGCTGGACTTGACTTCGGTGCACGACAAATTCGTGCTAGGTGACCTTCTCTTCCACAATTATAACATGTTTTGGACTGCTGCGTATAGTTTGGACTGATGTGTCCCTCCCCTCCGCATTTGTAACATACGACCGACAGTCGTTCTTCTTCCTTAACAATAGGTGCTGGTGCTGACGTCTTTCCATCATTATTGAATTTCCTCTTCTTGAAATTTCCACTTCTATTATTTTGTCCATGATTACCACCGAAGTGGTTACCATTTCTGGCATGTTGATTCCCTCCACGTTTGTTGTCACCGCTTCGATGACTGCTACCACTGGTATTATCATTTTGCCGACTGCTCTCTCTTGGTTGGGTTGACTCGTTATCGCGCTCCAATAGTTGAGCCCTATTTACAACATTTGAATACAAACACAATTTGTGAGAAATTAAGTATTGACGTATCTCGGGTTTCAAACCTCTTAGAAACATCCGCGTCATTCTCTCCTCATTATCAACCAAGTGGGACGCAAACTGGGACAACTCGGCAAACTTAGCTTCGTACGGTGACACGGTCATATTGTTCTGCTCCAGCTTGATGACCTCTACCTCCTTCATGTGACGAATACTTTCAGGAAAGTAGTTGTCGTTGAACAGTTCTTGAAATTATTCCTAAGACATCTTCAGTGCGGCAGGTTGAGTACACTTTACCGATTCCCACCAGTAATCTGCCTCTCCTCGTAATATAAAGGTGGCAAAGGGAACATTTTGCTCTTCGGAGCATCCCAAGACATCAAATATCTTGGTGATCTGCTTTATCTACGTCTACGCTTCTTTAAGTGGTTTTGGCTCTCCAATAAACTCCGGTGGTCCAGACTCCTTGAAGCTGTTTAGCGGTGGACCGTCTCGAGAGTTTCGATGTTTCCACCGCATTTTGAGCAGGAGCCGCTCTCGCCTGATGTTGCATGAATTTCATAAAGCCTCTGAACATCCCATTGTTCATTATTTGGTCAGCGTTGTTGTTTTCTTCAAGATTATTGCCATCCTGATGCACATTATCCTGAGTATTAATCGTTGGTGACTCAACGGTCTCATGTGCTTCATTGCTTATCTCAACATTTTCGGATGCAATTTTCAAATACTGCCATAAAACAAGGTTTAATTAACATGTCAAATATTATCCCTATACTCTGACCGACCAATTAAATACCAAATAAACTTAGGTAGGTCATACTAGCGAAGGAATTTCTCGTCTCTCCCCGCCTAGTTCTAGTCTCACATCTCAGCCAGGGATCATATCCCTAAGCTTTGATACCAACTGTAATGCCCCCAAAATAGGTATACATCACCCATCTTGACTCGCCAAATACATGGTACATAATTTAAATACAAACTTCTTTTATACAGTACGACAAAACGTAACTGAGAGTTTCAAAATAGATAATGTCTAGTAGAGAGTATCCAAACTCAAATAAAGTCCTCATTATAATTATTATCACACTATTTCACTTAATAGTGAGGACTACTAATGCAAATATTTGGACCGTCACTCCGTTCCCCGACTAGTCCCAGCTACGTTCTCATTTCCTGAAGAGAACAATGAAAGCAAAAGGTGAGCTCAATTAGCCCAAGAAGAAATATTATGACTAAGATAATGCGAGAATAAATTATCGTTAGCCTTCAATGATGTTAAACCGATAAAATATAATAAACATCAAGTTTAACTGCAGAGGAACAAGCAATTCATTAGAAGAGTAAAGTAGAGCATGATATCTACTATCTTCTATGATTTAAAAAGTTTATCATCAATTTTATCATTTGAGACTCAAACTTAATAAATAAACCACATCATCGAATCATCCCCTCGCACTACTGGCCAAGGATATTCATGTAATCATCAATGGTCATGATTATACCGAATAATCCTCGGTCATAATCATACCAACAAGCATCCATCAATGCACTATATGCCAATGAGGATTTTTTACCACATCATTTGTAACATTACGGTCATGATTATACCGAATAATCCCTGGTCATAATCATACCAATCAATAGTATATCTATGCACGTAAGCCACAAATGACTTTTATCACAATATAAGCATGGGGATGATGACAATGATATAATAATTCAATTAAAAGAAAGCAAAGGATAAATTTTTAAAGATTATAACTTAATTTTTCTGAAATTTATAATGTCCAAATTGTCAACATGATACTGCTTTGTGGAGTAAAATTCAAGAATAATATTGTATCAAAAATGATTTGGACAGCAAAGAAATTAATTTTTGTAATGAATAATTCCCCGGGTGAATAGTACCCGAGTGAATAGTACCCAGTGAATAGTACTCATGAATAGTACTTTGTGAATAGTACTCGTGAATAGTACTTTATGAATAGTACACGTAAATAGTACTTTGTGAATAGTACCACGTGAATAGTACTTTGTGAATAGTACCGTATAAATGAATAGTACTCATAGACAGTACTCCTATAAAGCCCCCCAAATCCGGGCACTTGAAACCCGAACTCGGTGTTTCACGATACCATTTCTATGAGCAGAATAATACTAATAATAATAACAATAATATAAAGATCAACTTAATTTACATATTCATCAAAGTCTGAATCCCAAGTACGTAACCTTTAAACATTCATTACAACCCATGATAGATAATATATATATCATACTTATCTTAATAAAGTATAAACTATTACATAATATATAGCATAACACTTATTCAGCAACTTTCCCTCTTCCTATGTTCTTGGCAGAGCCCTCTGGTTGTTCACACTTAGCTGAAAATATTTAAATTAAGCAAGGATGAGCATTTGAGTGCCCAGCAAGTAGTAGCAATTATATATATAAGCTGAAAGAATTTAAATGTTTTATTTGTACTACCCTTCTACAATAAGTCAATAGTTGTGAAGTAATCTGAACCGATAATAATAACATAACAACTCTCTTTCAAATTTTTGAAACTACATATTGACTATAACTAGGGTTAAGGTGACATACTATGAACATTGTTTTCATTTTCAAAAAGGTTAAACAGAACTTCATATGTAAACCGTCATAACTTACGGGCACGGGGGGTGATCAGCCCGTTATGCCTTGTATTGATCAACACTACATGCAAGAACGAGGGTATCGTTGACTCTGTCCACCTTGGGTGCATAAAAAGTTTTCCCGTGTAAGGGATGTTCATACTTGTCTGGGTTCCAAACCAAAGAAATTCAATTGGATAATAATAAGGTTTTATATGTTCAACAATAATCTATAATTCACTATATATATATACAGGTAATTGACAAAGGTGTATCAACATGTGATTAAATACAGTGATTATCCAAGTGGGGACAATTGTATAATCATTTATAGAAATTAACGAACAAAATATATATCTAAATTACCATATACTAACATGTTGATAATCAATGAGCGTATATAATATAAGGTTAATAATTTGTACAGTAATAGTATAATTCATAAATATTCTTACTCATGTCCATTGCATAAAGAAAATGCAAAGGTAAGATATTTGTCTGATGCTCTGCTTACGATTCGTTACTTAGTTCTATCTTTTATATCACGACCTATCATTAATCAGATCATTCGTTCGATTAGAACAATATATCTCAACACATAATACTGCTTATTGCAGTCAGCACATAACCTAATCATATTGTAAACATATGTTTAACAACCATTGAATCACAAATAAACACATATCTAATAAAATTATTTAAGTCCAGATCAATTTTCAAAACGCTTGCCGAAAATCTTAACGACTTTATCGGGTAATTATCAAGTCTAAGACTCTGTCTTGTATCTTAGTATCAGTCATATTATTTTTAAATGAGTTAATATAATTTTAAAACATTTATTATAATTTATCATGAATTTTCAAACATCAGAATTATTATTAAATAATTTAAATATTAAACAATTCTATTATCATTAATATTTAATTAATATTAAACTATTAATGAAATCATTTCCAAAATATTAAAGTTAGTTATAATAACTTAGAATATTTTTAAAGTATTTATATTACCCTTAAATAATTTTTAATACATTTAAAATTATTTTTAAATAATTATCATTAATATTAAAGTATTAATGTTTTATTTATCAAAATATTAAAAGTCATTAAGTATAACTTAAAATATTTTTAATTCATTTATATAATTTTTAAATTATTAATAAAACCATTTTTAGACTATTTATTTAATATAATTATTAAATAAATTTAATATTATTAATAATCATTAATATTAAATTATTAATGAAATTATCCTTGAAATATTAAAAGTTATATTTTATAACTTAAAATATCCTTAAACTTTTTATTTTTATTTAAAATGATTTTTATAATATTAAAATCATTTTAAAACTAATTTATTTAATATAATCATTAAATAACTTAAATATCATTAATAATAATTAATTAATGAAATTTTCCTTTAAATATTAAAAGTTATATTTTATAATTTAAAATTTTCAAATACCTTATTATTATTTAAAATCATTTTTAATATAATAAAATCATTTTTAATTAATTTATTTAATTCATTTAGTAATAACTCAATTATAATTAATATTAATTTATTAATAAATTTCATCACAAAATATTAAAAGTCATTAAAAATAACTTAAAATATTGTCTTATATCATAATATAATTTTAAATGATTTTTCAAGTATTAAAATCATTTTTAACTAATTTATTTAATATTATAATTAAATAAATTAAATACCAATAATATTTCCAAAATATTAAATATTTATGAAATATACTTAAAATAAATATAAACTAATTTTCAGAATTTAAAATAATTTTTAATAATTTATTTGGTATTTTTAATAATTAAAAACTATTTTTTTTCTATTTATTTAATTAAAATAATTAATTTTTGGAAATTAAATTACTTAAAATACATTTTCTGTCGCTAAAGACCATCTATAGTGACAGAACTGTCGCTATAGGTGTTCTTTATGAAACCTAGATCTTCATAGTACAGTTACCGAGTAGGCATGTTTGACCAAACACATTAATCAGATCATGATGTTTGAGTGAATGTTTCTGGTCAGATCGTGTAGCCCGATTGTAACACTACAAGACCCAACAAGAAACACTATCAAACAACATCACAATCAGAAGATATAAGCCTGCAAAGTGGTTGTAAGACCTGTTCTTCATTTATGGGTTACCTAGAAATGATGAACAGTTCGATCAGTCTACTTTGGGCTTCCATAACTTGTTATTCTCGTAATTTGTATGTGATTTAAGACTTCCAGGATGTAGCCAGCGTGTAATACTATGGATATATTATATAATATTATACATATAACAACCTTACAAACAACCAATCCAGTCCGGTCAAACCATGTCAGAAGACATGCTCATCGGTTTTCTGGGTTACCTAGAAAACAGATGTCATGGCCGTTCTGCTTGGTTTGACCAAATATTACTTTCAACATGCTTAGTGTCTATGTGATCTAAAGATACTATAATGTAGTATAAACAACAAACTACAACTTAGATACAAAATCAAGAAAAGATTATCAAACCACTGTAAGATCTGTGATCATGAAAATCCTGTCAGAGCTTCCTAGGCTCGTTCTGGGTTACCCAGATTTCGCATGGTCATGGCCGGTCAACGTAGTTTGACCAGCCATAACTTGCAATATAGATAAAATATAAGCCTGATTCCAGATCCAGATCAGAGACCATATATCAAACTACAGTTACAAACTTTCAAAACACAAAAAGCATTAAAGATCACAGAGATACAAAGCCTGACATTCGTTGTTAGACACCAAAACAAAATTTTTCCAGATTTTGTAGAATCTCAAATCCGAGCCTCTAGATGTTATGGATCTAACATCTAGCAACCCAGATCATCATTATACACTATATCTAACATGTTTAACACAAAAAAAAATAACATTAAATAACACATCGATGGTCAGATTTCAAGCTAGGGTTTTATACCTTCTATGAACGATTTTGATCTCTGGCTTCTAATTTGGTTATGGTGTTCATGGGGCTTTGATTTGGGACTGATATACTACTATATTTTGTTGGTTTTGAGGAAGAGAGAATTAGTAGAGAGCAAGTGCACAATTGAGCAAAAATGAGACTTTCTCTCTCTCTCTTGATCTATATATACTAAGCTAGATACATGAATTGGCTGGCATAGGTGGCTGAGTGCTGTCAATTTTAAGTCACTAAGTCAACATGTTAGGTCACCCACTCCATATTTGAATAGATACACAAGTTATATAATAAAAAATATCCAAAGAGGGGTATTTTAGTCTTTTCGCATGGAATTTTAATGGCATTCTTGTAATCTTGCAAACCCTTAGGGTTTGACCCTAAGGTTTAGCATAAAAGTGAAATTTTAGGTTTTTATTTAGGGTTTAAAAATAAAATAAAAATTAGTTTCTAAAATTTGTAATTAGGGTTTTCTAAATTAGATTAGTTTTCTATTTAATTTATACTGAAACATTAGGGTTTAATATCTCTAATTATAATTAACTTTGCTAATTAAATAATTAGGGTTTACAATTTTGATAATTAGGGTTACTAAATTATAATTAGGGTTTCTAATTACTAAATTAGGGTTCTGGTTTAGTAATTAGGGTTTAACAATTTAGGGTTTCCATAATTAACAATTGTAATTTTAATACTTGTTAATTAATCACATTAACACAATCACCAATCAATCTTGAACTCTAATTTGAGTTTCCAATTAGGGTTTAGCATTTTAAATTAAGGTTTTTAATAACTTAGGATTTTCTAAAAATTAATTAAGGTTTCTAGATTTTAATTAGGGTTTACCTAATTAATCACAACAGAAATCATATAACATAGTATATAACAGTATTTGAATTTCCCATTTGAATTTAAAAATAGGGTCAAACAAATTAATGTTAGGGTTTTGACATTATACACCATAATTGACCAACCATTATCAATACGTACATACTGTACATATCTATAGCACTGAAAAATTAAAATATAATTAATATTATATTATTATTCTCATTCCTTGATCAAAATCCAAAATTAGAGTTTGGATTCCATATCTAATTTATTCTTCATATTTAACCTTAATAATTAGGGTAAAATAATTAACTTAATAATATGTACTAAAATTCATATAATAAAATAATTATTCTAAAATTGCTAAAATCATATATTATTTAAATAAATATGATTATATTTTCATGGAAAATAATTAATAAAAATATTTCTACTATAAAAGTAATTATTATAAGAATATAATTTATAATAATCAATAATTCTAAAATAAAATTATTTGTAAATATTCATGTAATAAATATATTTCTATTTACCACATAAATACATATACACATTATCTTGTACAAATCCTCATCCTTAAAATAAATAAAAAATTTATACGCAAAATTTTTGATTTATTTATATAGAAAATATCGGGTTGTACATTCACCCTCCCTTATAAAGATTTCGTCCTCGGAATCACCATTTTAAAACCTATACATACCAGGGTACATAGCATACACAATTATTACAAGTAGATCTCGATCATAATTTGATCGAACTGATCTTTAACTATTCACATAAAGCTTGTCTATCTGATTAAACAGAAATTTGATTTCTAAAAGGACTCAAATTCCTCCTTCAAAATTTCTTTATATAATAATTTACTATATATAGGAAAATCATGTATAATAAAATAAAAGTTGTATGAATAATACCTGGAGTTCCATTGTCAGCTGCCATCGTATCCTGGATAGTCACGTTGTAGACCCTTGCTGTAGATTTTGTTGGTTTGTTTGACGAAGTCGGTCCGGTGATTGCTAACGTCCCGCTGCCAGTGCCCGTGTTCACATTTCCCGTCTCCGCCCTCCTCTTCGGACAATCCTTCACCTTGTGCTCAGTCGATCCGCACAGAAAACACCCACTATTCATCATAGGATTAGGGCAGTTGGGAGAGATATGGCCCTCCTGCCCGCACGTATAGCAAATGAATTTTCCTTTCAGACACTCCCCAGAGTGGTTCTTTCCACAAGTCTTGCACTGTACCGCTGGCTTCTTAACACCTTCTTGTTTCACCTGCACACTTCCAAAGTTGTTCACCTTCCTCTTACTACTACCACCCCTACTCCCACTATTAATTTCCACCTTCCCAGCTCCTTCGGTCTTACCCTTATTCTTCTTCTCCTTGTTGTAAAGGCCCGTGGCCTCACTTCCCTCCTCAGCTATAATCGCTTTCTCCATAAGTGCTGCAAATGTAGGGATCTGCAACACTGCCACCTTGTTGTAGAGCCAGGGTTTTAATCCCAGCTCAAACCTTCTCTCCTTTCTAGCCTCCGTATCAACTTGATGCGGGGCAAACCTAGCTAACTCATTAAACCTAGCGGCGTATTCTGACACCGTCATATTTTCCTGTTTCAATTCTAAAAATTTCACCACCATCCTAGCCTGCATACTGGACGAGAAATAGTTCTCGAAGAACAGTGTTTTGAACCTATCCCATGTAACTACACCTTCTCCTGCCCTCACCTGATTCGCTTTCCACCAAAAGTTTGCCTCCCCCTTCATCATGTAAGTGGCAAAAGCAGTCTTCTACCCTTCATCTACCCTAGCTACCACGAATTCTTTTTCAATCTCTTTGACCTAAGTTTGAGCTTCAACAGGGTCAGTTGTACCTTTCAATTCTGGCGGTCCCACAGCCTTAAAGTCCTTGAAGTTTGCCAAGCGGTTGTCCGGTGGGTTCCCTGCGGCTGGTATTCCCTGTTGTATAGCCTGAGCTACCATGTTCGCGAAGTTCTGCATTGGTTCTGCTTGTTGTTGTCCCTCCGCGTTGTTGACAAATTCTTCTGCCCTCTGATTTCGAGTTCGACGTCTTGGCAGCATTATCTGATTAAATAAAATCATAAATTTAACTTACATTCTAAACCTTATTGCATAAGATTAGTATATCAAACTCGTTTCATTACTCAAACATAGGTTCATATTCATTTAGCGAATATTTTACATAGCACATAATGTTTTAAACATCAGCTATCCCTTTGTGACCACAAAAGTTGGGATTTACAAACTTGATCATTACAAAAGTTTTAGTATATTACATTACACAGACATACTAAGCACACATATTACATTAAACACGCCTACAACATAGAACTTATACCACCTATTTACTAAGCCTTTTTCCTTGAACAACCTTTCGCCTGATGACCTTCTATCCCACAGATAAAACATGCTCATGGTTTGTAGTCAGGACAATACAAAGTGGTATGTCCCTCATAACTGCAAAGATAACATATTTTTTTCCCTTTCTTCTTATCAGATTTTCCTAAGTCATGGTCTGCTATCTTTCTTTTCCCCTTCTTGCTCGGAGCTACACACGATGTGTTGCTTGTGGCTCCCATCTGATCAATTTGGATTTTAAGCTTATCTTGTTCTTCCATTGTTTCTATTAACGCTTGACGCAAGTGACTATTTAACAACTTTTCTATCTCCCATAGCCTTTCCAGAGAGAAACCTTGTTTCTAAGATCCTGCACCTCTGTTGATGCTTGATCAGCTTCAACTTTAGCGTCTGAATCACTATTTGTCAGCTCCACCATCTCCGGATCTGGTATTACTTTTTCTACAATAATCAAATGGTCCGAGTTATTTTCATTGTGAGCCTCTATTTCAGCTATTGGTTTCGATATCAGCTCGGGTGTATAGGTTTGATCCCTCTTCATGCTATATGCATATAAGAAGCCTTTTCCACCAGACATCTACACACATAAATTATTCTGATTAGCATATAGTATATACACATAACAAATAATAATTTTATATAAGTTATCTTTTATTTTGTTTGACGATGAATTTATTCAATTCATCTATTTTTTAAACTCTATATGAGTTATTTATATTTTTAACATTTCCCTCTATTCTAAGGTTATAGCCTAGGGTCTAGCCCACCTAAGGTTTTTTAATCCTAAGCTCTGATACCAACCTATAAGCCCCCCAAATTCGGGTACTTGAAACCTGAACTCGGTGCTTCACGATATCATTTCTATGAGCGGAATAATACTAATACTAATAATAATATAAAGATCAACTTAATTTACATATTCATCAGAGTCTGAATCCCAAGTACGTAACCTTTAAACATTCATTACAACCCATGATAGATAATATATATCATACTTATCTTAATACAGTCTAAACTATTACATAATATACAATATAACACTTATTCAGCAACTTTCCCTTTTCCTTTGTTCTTGGCAAAGCCCTCTGGTTGTTCACACTTAGCTGAAAATATTTAAATTAAGCAAGGATGAGCATTTGAGTGCCCATCAAGTAGTAGCAATTATATATATAAGCTGAAAGAATTTAAATGTTTTCTTTATACCACCCTTCTACAACAAGTCAATAGTTGTGAAGTAATCTGAACCGATAATAATAACATAACAACTCTCTTTCAAATTTTTGAAACTACATATTGACTATAACTAGGGTTAAGGTGACATACTATGAACATTGTTTTAATTTTCGAAAAGGTTAAACAGAACTTCATCTGTTAATCGTCATAACTTACGGGCACGGGGGGTGATCAGCCCGTTATGCCCTGTATTGATCAACACTACATGCAAGAACGAGGGTATCGTTCACTCTGTCCACCTTGGGTGCATAAAAAGTTTTCCCGTGTAAGGGATGTTCATACTTGTCTGGGTTCCAAACCAAAGCAATTCAATTGGATAATAATAAGGTTTTATCTGTTCAACAATAATCTATAATTCAACATATGTATACGGGTAATTGACAAAGGTGTATCAACATGTGATTAAATACAATGATTATCCAAGTGGGGACACTTGTATAATCATTTATAAAAATTAACGAACAGAATATATATCTGAATCACCATATACTAACATGTTGATAATCAATGAGCGTATATAATATAAGGTTAATAATATGTACAGTAATAATATAATTCATAACTATTCTTACTCATGTCCATTGCATAAAGAAAATACAAAGGTAAGATACTTGCTTGATGCTCTGCTTACGATTCGTTACGTAGTTCTATCTTTTATATCATGACCTATCATTAATCAGATCATTCGTTCGATTAGAATAATATATCTCAACACATAATACTGCTTATTGCAGTCAGCACATAACCTAATCATATTGTCAACATATGTTTATCTAATCAAATTATTTAAGTCCAGATCAATTTATGAAACATGTCGGAGTACCGACGGCTTTATCGGGTAATTATCCAGTCTAAGACTCTGTCCTTTAACTTAGTATCAGTCATATTTTTTTTTAAATGACTTAATATAATTTTAAAACATTTATTATAATTTATCATGAATTTTCAAACATCGAAATCATTATTAAATGATTTAAATATTAAACAATTCTATTATCATTAATATTTAATTAATATTAAACTATTAATGAAATCATTTTCAAAATATTAAAGTTAGTTATAATAACTTAGAATATTTTAAAGTATTTATATTACCCTTAAATGATTTTTAAAACATTTAAATCATTTTGAAATAATTATCATTAATATTAAAGTATTAATATTTTATTTATCAAAATATTAAAAGTTATTAAGTATAACTTAAAATATTTTTAATTCATTTATATCCTTTTTAAATGATTAATAAAACCATTTTAAACTATTTATTTAATATAATTATTAAATAAATGTAATATTATTAATAATAAATTAATAATCATTAATATTAAATTATTAATAAAATTATCTTTTAAATATTAAAAGTTATATTTTATAACTTAAAATATCCTTAAACATTTTATTTTTATTTAAAATGATTTTATAATATTAAAACCATTTTTAAACTAATTTATTTAATATAATCATTAAATAACTTTAATATCATTAATAATAATTAATTAATAAAATTTACCTTTAAATATTAAAAGTTATATTTTATAACTTAAAATATTTTTAAATACCTTATTATTATTTAAAATGATTTTTAATATAATAAAATCATTTTTAATTAATTTATTTAATTCATTTAGTAAATAACTCAATTATAATTAATATTAATTTATTAATAAATTTCATCACAAAATATTAAAAGTCATTAAAATAACTTAAAATATTTTCTTATATCATAATATAATTTTAAATGATTTTTCAAGTATTAAAGTCATTTTTAACTAATTTATTTAATATTATAATTAAATAAATTAAATACCAATAATATTTCAAAATATTAAATATTTATGAAATATACTTAAAATAAATAAAAACTAATTTTTAGAATTTAAAATAATTTTTAATAATTTATTTGGTATTTTTAATATTTAAAAACTATTTTTTTCGATTTATTTAATTAAAATAATTAATTTTCAGAAATTAAATTAATTAAAATATACTGTCTATCGCTAAAGACCACCTATAGTGACAGAACTGTCGTTATAGGTGTTCTTCATGAAATCCAGAACTTCATACACAGTTACCGAGTAGACATGTTTGACCAAACACACTAATCAGATCATGATGTTTGAGTGAATGTTCTGGTCAGATCGTGTAGCCCAAATGTAACACTACAAGACCTAACAAGAAACACGATCAAACAACATCACAATCAGAAGATATAAGCTCCTAGTGGTGAGTCAGGACACATTCTTCATCATTTATGGGTTACCTAGAAATGAAGAACAGTTCGACTTGTTGTTCTCGTAATTTGTATGTGATTTAAGACTCCCAGGATGTAGCCAGCATGTAATACTATAGATCTATTACATAATATACATATAACAACCTTACAAACAACCAATCCAGTCCAGTCAAACCATGTCAGAAGACATGCTCATCGGTTTTCTGGGTTACCCAGAAAACAGATGTCATGGTCGTTCTGCCTGGTTTGACTAAATATTACTTTCAACATGCTTAGTGTTTATGTGATCTAAAGATACTATAATGTAGTATAAACAACAAACTACAACTTAGATACAAAATCAAGAATAGATTATCAAACCACTGTCAGATATGTGATCATGAAAATTGTAAAACCCCAAATTTTTGAATAAAGATGAATTTTCTATAAATATTATTTTTGAATATTATGGAGTGAAATTGGTATAATAGTTGTGGGTAATATTTAAAAATTTTTCAAAGTACGCAAGTTGTTATATATTATTCGATTGGTCGGGGAATATTCGTTTTAACAGGGAATATTCATGACAACGGCACAATCATTGGTGGACCTACAATGGAATTATTATCGGATTGAAAAATGACGAAAATACTTTATGAAAATAACGGCGGAAGTTTTACTGTTAATCGTTGAAACACCCTTGGGTGTTAAAAGTAAAAGAATCTGGCGTGGTTGCATAGTAGTACACCGGTATTAATTATTGATGCTTAAGTGATAAGTCACTCGGTTTGTTGGTATTATTAATGTAATAATACGTAAAAAATCTTTTATATAAAATGTAATACTTTTATAAAGTTATTCTATAAATAGAATATATTATATTCTATTATGCATAGTGTTGCATAGTGTGTCTGTGATAGTGTTTTGCATAGTAAAATCTTTTTATATAAAATGTAATACTTTTATAAAGTTATATGTTTTATTAGACAATAATTAGAATATATTATATTTTATTATGCATAGTGTTTGCATAGTGTCTACATAATGTTTGCATAGTAAAATCTTTTATAAAGTTATTCGTTTTATTAGATTATAAATAGAATATATTATATTCTATTTAAAAGATTTTACTTTAAATATGGACCGTCGATTAAAGTAAATCAATCTCTAATTGCTCATGAGTTAGTTACTATGCATTCCATTTTTCTATAAATAGAAGCTCATTCATTCATTATTTTCTTTTAATTCTTTGAAACTCTCTAGAGATAAACTATAGAGAGAAAGAAGAAAGTATTCTCGCTACTTCACTACTTATATATCCAAGATTTTCTTCTTAAGGTAGGGAATATTATTTGTTGTACTCGTAAGGGGTACTCTTTCTTTCTTATTTATGAAGAGAACTTCGTTATTCCATTCTTTATTATTCTCGTTGAATAACTCAGATACGCTGAGCTACCCTATACTTGGTGACATTCTTCTATTATTCATCTTTTATTATTCATTTGGAATATCTCGCTCATGCGCTTTTCTGTACGGCCCTGGTTAAAATCTTTATTATTATTATTCATTGGAATATCATGTTTATGCGTTTTTTCTGTGGGACCGATTCCATCGTTATTAGTATTACGTTGGAATAACCTCGTCATGCTAAGCACCGTATGCATGGTGATTTCGTTGTTATTCCATTCTTTATTATTACATTGGAACATCCCGCGATTGTAAATTTCGCTTCGACTCGGTTCCGTTATTTAGTATCTCGTTGAATAACTCGTCTATGCAAGTACCGATAAAGATTTCACTACTTATATATCCAAAGACTTTTCTTCTTAAGGTAGGAATATTATTTGTTGTACTCGTAAGGGTACTCTTTCTTTCTTATTTATGAAGAGAACTTCATTATTCCATTCTTTATTATTCGTTGAATAACTCAGATAATGCTGAGCTACCCTATACTTGGTGACATTCTTCTATTATTCATCTTTATTATTACATTTGGAATATTACATCACATGCGTTTTCTTACGGATCTAGTTCCGTCTTTATTATTATTATCCGTTGGAATATCATGTTTTGCGCTTTTACGCCGACCGATTCCGTCCTTATTAGTATGCTGGCACCGCATGCATGGTGATTTCGTTGTTATTCCATTCTTTATTATTACATTGGAACATCCGCTTCGGCAAGTAATTTCACCGACCGGTTCCGTTATTTAGTATTCTCGTTGAATAACCCGCCTCATGCGGGCACCGCATGCATGATGATTTCTTTTGTTATTCCATTCTTTAGTATATCGAGTTGGTTAAGTTTTGACTTCTATACTCCATGAAATTAGTGGAATATCCTTGATATTTGCGCTTCATCCAAAGATCTTTTCATGAAAATATTCTTCCGAGCATTCTTGAATTTTACTCTACAAAGCAAAGATCATGTTGACAATTTGGACGTTATTGGTTCTTGGACAAATTAATTTTTGAACTTGTTTTATTGAATTCTTATATCATTGTCATCATCCTCATATTTATATTTTTTGAAAGTCATCCGTGGCCCGTAGTGCATAGATGGACTTGGTATGATTATGACCGAGGATTATTCTTGTAATCATGACCGTAATGTTACAAATGGTATGGTAAAAGTCCTCATTGGCCCGTAGTGCATTGATGGATGAGTTGTTGGCATGATCATGACCATTAATGAATACACAAATATTCTTGGCCCGTAGTGCATGGATAATTGTGGTCGTGATACTAAAGAATATCTTCGTGGTAGTAGTGCGAGGGGTGATTCGATGATGTGGAATATTTATTGTCGAGAGTCAACGATAATGATGATGAAAAACCTTTTAATCATAAAAGATAGTAGATTTTATTTTCTACTTGACTCTTTTAATGGATTGCTTGTTCCATTGCAGATTAAACTTGATGTCTATTATATTTTATCGATTAACATTGTTGGAGACTAATGATAATTTATTCTGCATTATCTTAGTCATAATATTTCTTTATGGGCTAGTTGAGCTCACCCTTTCTTTCACCGTATTCTTCGTGAAATGAGAATATAGATGGGACGAGTCGGGGAATGGAGTGATGGTCCAGAGGATAGCATTAGTAGTCCTCACTATTCTGTGAAATAGTGTGATAATAATTGTAATGAGGACTCCTTTTGAGTTTGTATAATCTCTAGTAGATAATATTTGTATTCAAACTCACAGTTTATGTTTTATCGTATTGTACATGACAGTTGTATTAGTAAGTTGTATTTGAATTTATGTATCATGTAAGTGGCGAACCAAGATGGGTGACGTATACCTAATTTTGGGGGCGTCATAGTTGGTATCAAAGCTTAGGGATATGATCCCTGGCTAAGATGTGAGACTAGAACTAGGAGGGGAGAGACGGGAAATTCCTTCGCTAGTATGACCTACCTAAGTTTATTTGGTATTTGATTGGTCGGTCAGAGTATAGTGATAATATGTTGCATGTCAATTAACCCTTGTTTTGTGGCAGTGTTTGAAAATGGCATCCGAGAATGTTGAGAATAGCAATGGAGCACAGGAGACCGTTGAGTCTCCACAGATCAATAATCAGGACAATGTGCAACAGGATGGTGATAATCCTCCTGTAAACAACAACACTGATCAATTGACGAACGACGGTACGTTAAAGAGCTTTTTAGAATTCATGCAACATCAGGCGAAGACGGCTCCTTTTCGTAATGCAGGAGGAAACA
This sequence comes from Panax ginseng, assembly GCA_020205605.1. NCBI lineage: Eukaryota > Viridiplantae > Streptophyta > Magnoliopsida > Apiales > Araliaceae > Panax > Panax ginseng. The sequence goes on along the minus strand of CM035142.1, from coordinate 63,201,572 downwards.
ATGGCAACCCACGGTTGGTCACCGCTAAGCAATTCAAGGAGCTGGGACCACTGGAGTTTTTGGGAAAGCCAGAACCACTTAAGGTGGAGACGTGGTTAAAGTAGATCACCAAGATATTTGATGTCTTGGGATGCTCCGAGGAGCAAAAGGTTCTTTTTTCCACCTTTATGTTGCGTGAAGAGGCAGATCACTGGTGGGAATCTGTAAAATGTACCCAGCATGACGCACTCAAGATATCTTGGGAGAAGTTCCAAGAGCTGTTCAACGACAAGTACTTTCCCGAAAGTATTCGTCACATGAAGGAGGTGGAGTTTATCAAGTTGGAACAAAATAATATGACCGTGTCGCAATACGAGGCTAAATTTGTGGAGTTATCCCGGTTTGCATCCCATTTGGTCGATAATGAGGAGCGAATGACGCGAATGTTTTTAAGAGGTTTGAAGCCGGAGATACGCCAATATCTTATTTCTCATAAACTGTGTTTGTATTCAGATGTTGTAAATAGGGCTCAGTTAGTGGAGCGCGATAACGAGTCAACGCAACCAAAAGAGAGCAGCCGGCAAAATGATAATACCGGTGATAACAGTCATCAAAGCGGTGACAATAAGCATAGAGGGAATCAACATGCCAGAAATGGTAAGCACTTCGATGGTAATCATGGTCAAAACAATAAGAATGGGCATTTCAAGAAGAGGAGATTCAACAATGATGGAAAGACGTTAGCACCAGCACCCGTTGTTAATGAAGGAGAACGACCACCTATCATATGCTTCAAATGCGGAGGAGAGGGACACATCAGTCCAAACTGCGTGATGTCGTCCAAAGCATGTTATAATTGTGGAAGAGAAGGTCAGTTAGCCCGATTTTGTCATTCACCGAAGACAAGTTCAGCTAGGATGGAGGCACCAAAGGCCGTCCCAGAAAAGTCAAAGTCGGTAGTTTAAGAGAGAACGTTTTTTTTCGTGACAAGGAACCTGAATAAAATTATCACGGGTATGTTAGTCATAAACTCTTGTGAAGTCTATACCGTGTTAGATACCTGTTCTACTCACTCTTTTATTTCACCTAGTTGTGTTCAATGTTTGAATTTAACTCCAGAGAAGTTAGATTTTGATTTATCTGTTGAAACTCAGTTGGGAGAAACCTTTATTACCTCCACTATTTATAAATCTTGTTCAAATCAACACTTTCACGTTACCTGTCGATCGTATCTCTTTGAAAATACTTGCCTTTGATGTGATTTTAGGAATCAATTGGTTAACTACTCATCATGCTTTTCGTCAGGTTGTTAGCTTTCATATTTCTAACCAACCTGTTATGCGAATTCAAGCAACCAAATCACTAAAGTCAATCATGGTCATATCAAGCCATACGTAAAGAGCCCCGGTCCTTTCGTTGTTGACTTCCTTGTGTGGAATGCACCAAAGCCAGACTTTCTATAGGCGATGCTGTGAATGACGATGGCAAGTTGATAGGTATCAATGTGACGTGTTACCCAAGTCTTGGATGAGAGTCACAGTTTTGAATGATATTTCTATTGTTAATAAATTTCCTTACGTATTCTTGAAGACTTCTTAGCCTACCCCTAGAGCGTGAAATCGAATTTTGTATTGACCCCAGTACAAAACCCATTTCTAAAACCCTCAAATATTTCTTCAACTAAAATGAACGTAACATGCACCAAAGACGTTGGCTTAAGATGTTGAAGATTACGATCGTACCATTCAATACCATCGTGGGAAAGCGAACGTGGTAGCTGACGCGTTAAGTAGAAGATCGTATGCATTTACGAGTGCGATGTTGTTAACACAAAGACCCATTTCGTATGACTTATAAATGATGAAGATAGAGTTAAAGACTCTAGGAACCCACGTGAAGATAACGAATATACGAGTAGAATTAATCGAATTTAATCCATAAAGTTAAAGCCGTTCAAGCTACACCCCCGGAGCTGATGAATGTGAACAATTAAGAAGGTTCAAGAGGGTGTTATTCTAGAAGCAAGAATCGATGAAGAAGGAATACTTCGAGTCAACTCCAGACTTTGTGTTCCTAAGGACCCTGATTTAAAATATAAAATCATGATGGAGGCGCACAACACACCGTTCGTAATCCATCCTGGGAGTACCAAAATGTATCATGATCTTGACATACATTTTGGTGGGGCAATATGAAGAAGAGAGAGATAGTATTTGTTTATCTCAAGGTGTCTAACGTGTCAACGAGTCAAGGAGCATCAAATACCAAAAGGTCCATTGCAACCACTTCAAATTCCGAATGGAAGTGGGAGCACATTACCATGGATTTCGTTCATTGGTCTTCCCAAAGTTTCTCAAGGCATAGATGCGATTTGGGTCATTGTTGATAGATTGACCAAGTCCGCTCATTTCTTATCGACACGAGAAACTTATACACTTGAACGCCTTGCTTGTATGTACATAAACGAGGTTGTAAGATTGCATGGTATGCCAAAGATCCATAGTTTTACGATCGAGACCCAAGATTCACTTTGCGATTTTGGGTTAGTTTGCAAAAAGCTATGGGCACGTGATTTACGATTTAGCTTTAAGCATATCATCCTCGCACGGAGGGACAAGAGGAGAGGACTATTCAAACTCTTGAAGATCTATTAAGACTCGTGTCCTTGATTTCAAGGAAGTTTGGACAAGTTCTTACCATTGGTGGAGTTTTCCTACAACAACAGGTTATCAAGCAAGTATTGGCATGGCTCCATTCAAGCGCCGTATGGAAGAAAGTGTCGTTCTCTAGTATCTTTGGGATGAGGTGGGTGAAGCAACGTTGTTGGGACCAGAGTTGGTACGTATGACTACGGAAAAGATTCAAACGATCCCAAGAACGTATAAAAACCTCACAAGATCGACGAAAGAGTTATGCTGATCTTCATCGAAAGGACGTGGAATTCGATATAAGAGATCATGTGTTGTTACGTGTTGCTCCATGGAAAAGAGTTACGAGATTTGGAAAGAGAGGAAAGCTCAATCCTCGATTCATCGGCCCATTTTTAATCCTTGATCGAGTAGGAATCGTGGCCTATAGACTCGCTTTTACCGCCAAGTATGTCTCGTGTTCATAACATTTTCATATATCCATGTTACGTAAATATGTGGAAGACCGAACCACATTATTAAGTTGGAACCCGGACGAAATAGCGGAAGATTTGACGTATGAAGAGGTTCCTGTTCAAATCTTGGATAAGAAGGAACATATTCTACGCACCAAGGTTATACCTCAAGTCAAAGTTTTGTGGAGAAACCACGATGTTGAGGAAATGACTTGGGAGTTAGAATCGAAATGAAATCAAGGTATCCTTACCTCTTGACATACCTGTCGTACCCTAATTTTGAGGGCGAAATTTCATAAGAAGGGGAGATTATAAAACCCCAACTTTTTGAATAAAGATGAATTTTCTATAAATATTATTTTTGAATATTATGGAGTGAAATTGGTATAATAGTTGTGGGTAATAGTTATAAATTTTGCAAAGTACGCAAGTTGTTATATAATATTCGATTGGTTGGGGAATATTCATTTTAACAGGGAATATTCGTACAACGGCACAATCATTGGTGGACTCCACAACGGAATTATTGTCGGATTGAGAAAACGACGAAAATACTTTATGAAAATAACGGCGGAAGTTTTACCGTTAATTGTTGAAACACCCGGTGTTAAAAGTACAGTAATACGCGTGGTTGCATAGTAGCATACGGTATTAATTATTGATGCTTAAGTGATAAGTCACTCAGTTTTGTTGGTATTATTAATGTAATAATACATAAAATCTTTTTATATAAAATATAATACTTTTATAAAGTTATTCTATAAATAGAATATATTATATTCTATTATGCATAGTGTTGCATAGTGTCTGCATAATGTTTTGCATAGTAAAATCTTTTTATATAAAACAAAATACTTTTATAAAGTTATCTGTTTTATTAGACAATAATTAAAATATATTATATTTTATTATGCATAGTGTTTGCATAGTGCCTACATAGTAAAATCTTTTATAAAGTTATTCGTTTTATTAGATTATAAATAGAATATATTATATTTTATTTAAAAGATTTTGCTTTAAATATGGACCGTCAGATTAAAGTAAATCAATCTCTAATTGCTCATGAGTTAGTTACTACGCATTCTATTTTTCTATAAATAAAAGCTCATTCATTCATTATTTTCTTATTTAATTCTTTGAAACTCTAGAGAGATAAACTATAGAGAGAAAGAAGAAAGTATTCTGCTACTTCACTACTTATATATCCAGTACTCTTCTTCTTAAGGTAGGGAATATTATTTGTTGTACTCGTAAGGGGTACTCTTTCTTTCTTATTTATGAAGAGAACTTTTGTTATTCCATTCTTTATTATTCATTGGAATAACTCAGATACGCTGGCTACCCTATACTTGGTGACATTCTTCTATTATTCATCTTTTATTATTCGTTGGAATATCTTGTTATGCATAGCGTTTTCTGTACGGACTGGTTAAAATTTTTATTATTATTCATTGGAATATCATGTTTGTAAGCGTTTTATGGGATTCGATTCCGCCCTTATTAGTATTCCGTTGGAATAACTGCCTATGCGAAGCACCGTATGCATGGTGATTTCGTTGTTATTCCATTCTTTATTATTCGTTGGAATATCCCGCTTGTGTGAATTTCACCGACTGGTTCCGTTATTTAGTATTCTCGTTGAATAACTGTCTATGGCAAATCGACAAGATTTCACTACTTATATATCCAAAGATTTTCTTCTTAAGGTAGGGAATATTATTTGTTGTACTCGTAAGGGGTACTCTTTATTTCTTATTTATGAAGAGAACTTCGTTATTCCATTCTTTATTATTCATTGGAATAACTCAGATACGCTGCTACCCTATACTTGGTGACATTCTTCTATTATTTCGTCTTTATTATTACATTTAGAATATCTCGTCTCATGCATTTTACGCCGGACCTGATTCCATCTTTATTATTCTCGTTGAATATCCTCATCTCGCATGCGCTTTACGCTGCACTGGTTAAAATCTTTATTATTATTCTCATTTGAATATCCTCGTCATCATGCGTTTTACGCGGAACGATTCCGCCCTTATTAGTATTCTCATTGGAATAACTCATCATGCCAAGTACCGCATGCATGGTGATTTCGTTGTTGTTATTCCATTCTTTATTATTCTCGTTGGAACATCCGCTTGCTTGGTAATTTCGCTTTGACCGGTTCCGTTATTTAGTATTCTCGTTGGAATAACTCGCCTCATGCTAAGTACCGCATGCATGATGATTTCTTTTGTTATTCCATTCTTTAGTATAATGAGTTGGTTAAAGTTTTGACTTCTATACTCCATGAAATTAGTAGAATATCCTTGATATTTGTGCTTCATCCAGTATCTTTTCATAGAAATATTCTTCTGAGCATTCTTGAATTTTACTCTACAAAGTAGTATCATGTTGACAATTTAGACATTATTGGTTCTTGGACAAATTAATTTTTGAACTTGTTTTATTGAATTCTTATATCGTTGTCATCATCCTCATATTTATATTTTTTTGAAAGTCATTTGTGGCCTGTAGTGCATAGATGGAGTTGGTATGATTATGACCAGGGATTATTAGGTGTAATCATGACCGTAATATTACAAATGATGTGGTAAAAGTCCTCATTGGCCTGTAGTGCATTGATGGATAGTTGTTGGCATGATCATGACCATTAATGAATACACAAAATATTCTTGGCCCGTAGTGCATGGATAATTGTGGTCGTGATACTAAATAATATCCTTGGCCGTAGTGCAGGGGTGATTCGATGATGTGGAATATTTATTAAGCCGAGTCTCAGCGATAACAGTAATGAAAAACCTTTTTAATCATAAAAGATAGTAGATTTTATTTTCTACTTGACTCTTTTAATGGATTGCTTATTCCGCTGCAGTTAAACTTGATGTCTATTATATTTTATCAGAATAACATTGTTGGAGACTAATGATAATTTATTCTGCATTATCTTAGTCATAATATTTCTTACTGGGCTAGTTCAGCTCACCCTTTCTTTCACTGTTCTCTTCAAGAAATGAGAATATAGCTGGGACGAGTCGGAGAACGGAGTGATGGTCCAGATGATAGCATTAGTAGTCCTCACTATTCTGTGAAATAGTGTGATAATAATTGTAATGAGGACTCCTTTTGAGTTTGTATAATCTCTAGTAGATAATATTTGTATTCAAACTCACAGTTTATGTTTTGTCGTATTGTACACGACAGTTGTATTAGTAAGTTGTATTTGAATTTATGTACTATGTAAATGGCGACCCAAGATGGGTGACGTATACCTAGTTTTGGGGGCATCACAAAAATCCTGTCAGAGCTTCCTGGGCTCGTTCTAGGTTACCCAAATTTCGCATGGTCATGGTTGGTCAACATAGTTTGACCAGCCATAACTTGCAATATAGACCAGATATAAGCATGATTCCAGATCCAGATCAGAGACCATATATCAACTACAGTTACAAACTTTCAAAACACAAAAAAGCATTAAAGATCACAGAGATACAAAGCCTGACATTCGTTGTCAGACACCAAAATAAATTTTTTCCAGATTTTGTAGAATCTCAAATTCGAGCCTCTAGATGTTATGGATCTAACATCTATCAACTCAGATCATCATTATACACTATATCTAACATGTTTAACACAAAAAACAACATCAAATAACATATCGATGGTCAGATTTCAAGCTAGGGTTTTATACCTTCTATGAACAATTTTGATCTCTAGCTTCTGATTTGGTTATGGTGTTCATGGGGCTTTGATTTGAGACTGATATACTACTATATTTCGTTGGTTTTGAGGAAGAGAGAATTAGTGGAGAGCAAGTGCACAATTAAGCAAAAATAAGACTTTCTCTCTCTCTTGATCTATATATACTAAGCTAGATACATGAATTGGCTGGCATAGGTGGCTGAGTGCTGTCAATTTTAAGTCACTAAGTCAACATGTTAGGTCACCCACTCCATATTTGAATAGATACACAAGTTACATAATAAAAAATATCCAAAGAGGGGTATTTTAGTCTTTTCGCATGGAATTTTAATGGCATTCTTGTAATCTTGCAAACCCTTAGGGTTTGACCCTTATGGTTTAATCCTAAGGTTTAGCACAAAAATAAAATTTAGGTTTTCATTTAGGGTTTAAAAATAAAATAAAAATTAGTTTCTAAAATTTGTAATTAGGGTTTTCTAAATTAGATTAGTTTTCTAATTAATTTGTACAGGAACATTAGGGTTTAATATCTCTAATTCTAATTAACTTTGCTAATTAAACAATTAGGGTTTACAATTTTGATAATTAGGGTTACTAAATTATAATTAGGGTTTTCAATTACTAAATTAGGATTCTAGTTTAGTAATTAGGGTTTAACAATTTAGGGTTTCCATAATTAACAATTGTAATTCTAATACTTGTTAATTAATCACATTAACACAATCACTAATCAATCTTGAACTCTAATTTGAGTTTCCAATTAGGGTTTAGCATTTAAAATTAGGGTTTTTAATAACTTAAGGTTTTCTAAAAATTAATTAAGGTTTCTAGATTTTAATTAGGGTTTACCTAATTAATCACAACAGAAATCATATAACACAGTTATATAATAGTATTTGAATTTCCCATTTGAATTTAAAAATAGGGTCAAACAAATTAATGTTAGGGTTTTGACATTATACACCATAATTGACCAACCATTATCAATACGTATATATCAGATATATATCTATATAGATGAAAAATCAAAATATAATTAATATTATATTATTATTCTCATTCTTGATCAAAATCCAAAATTAGGGTTTGGATTCCATATCTCGATTTATTCTTCATATTTAACCTTAATAATTAAGGTAAAATAATTAACTTAATAATCAGTACTAAAATTCATATAATAAAATAATTATTCTAAAAATCACCCATGTATTATTTAAATAATAAATGATTATATTTTCATGGAAAAATAATTAATAAAAATATTTCGCTTATAAAAGTAATTATTATAAGAATATAATTTATAATAATCAATAATTCTAAAATAAAATTATTTGTAAATATTTATGTAATAAATATATTTTTATTTATCACATAAATACATATACACATTATCTTGTACAAATCTTCATCCTTAAAATAAAAAATAAATTTATTCGCAAAATTTCTGATTTATTTATATAGAAAATATCAGGTTGTTACAACTCCGGCATGAAAAGCTTAAAATTGAACAAAAATATGCAAAAAATATCCTTGTGAAACGATACTAGATGAAGCGCAAATTTCAAGGATATTCCACTAATTTCACGGAGTATAGAAGCAATACATTAACAAAATGAGAGTATAATCAGGAATACAAGACAAAATAATATTACTCACATACTACTGAGTATGGAAGACAATATTATTCCTATTAATAGTGAACAAAATAATATCCCTTACCTCAGAAGAAGATTGGATACTGGAATAGTGAGGTAGCAGACTTCTCTTCTACCTTCTCTCTAAAGTTTTTCTCTCTATAACTTCTTTTTCTATAATTGCTCTTGTGAGTCTTAGTGAATTGGTGAGAATGAAAGAAGAATGAGCTTTTATTTATAGGAAAACATAGTTTCGATAATTGCACGTTTTGGGGCTCGAAATATTACAATATAATACCTTCACCTTTTCTTTCATTTTTAATTTAGTCCTTCAAGTATTATCAAACTTGCACCACCTCCCCTAATAGTACATCATATGAATCAATAGTACAATCATGTGAATAAATAGTATAATCATGTGAAAAAAAATTAATTACAGTATAGTACCTTCATCTATACCTCCATTTTTAATTTAGTCATGCAAGTATTATCAATTTTGCACCACCTCCCCTAATAGTACATGCATGTTAATCAGTAGTACACACATGTGAACAAATAGTTATAAGCATGTGAATTAATAGCAATTAATTGTTCATTTATTCGATTAATTACTCGATTGGTCAATATAACCACCAGACATCCATTATTATCGAAATAGATGTCGATTTCCACTAACACTAATAATTCCAACACAATGGAAATATTAATTTCATCTTTAATCAACATGAACTTATTCATCATTAATATTATAACTCACAATATTTAACAACCAGATCATTCCAAGGAAAGAGGGGGCTTTCTGATAAGAATTTCTCCCTATTGACGCGCAATTAGGTGACCAAACCTCTCCTTGACAGAACTTTTTAGACATTGTCAATATTGTAAATAATAATATGAATAACTTTGTCGTCTCAATTATTGATTTAATAATATAAGATATCATGCAGATGATACTGTGACAATAATTGAATCAATAATATGAGAGATATTATGCAGCAATTACTGTAGCAATAGTTGAGTATAACTGAGTGACTTCTCACATAAGTATCAATAATCAATATCGTGTGCTACTATGCAACCACGCATATTACTGTACTTTTACCACCGGGTAGTTCAACAGTTTAACGGTAAAACTTTCACCGTTATTTTTATAAAAAGATAATTCTGTCATTTTCTAACTACGACAATATTTCTGTTATGGGGTCCATCAATGATTATGTCGTCTTACGAATATTCCCTGTTAAAACGAATATTCCCCGACCAATCGAATATTATATAACCACTTGCTTACTTTGCAAAATTTATAAATAATACTCACAACTATAACATTATATCAAATCCACACTATAATATTCAAAAATATATTTCGAGAAAAATTAATCTTTATTCATAAAAGTTGGGGTTTTACAGTATTCAATGCCTATGTTTTGGTTAAACTTTCTAATTCATTCTAAAAGCCTGATTTTAATACCTAATGTTTATGCTATAACACCTCGCTCCTCAAAATAATCAAAACCTAAAATTGGATCAACATAGATGGTTAAAGGCAACTCTTTTATCACACTAGCCTTGTATCACCCCTACACACCTGCCGGAAGGAAAACACAGCATGACCCAAATGCTCAGTACAGATATAGATATTTAAAAGATATACAAATGATATACAAAATCAACTGAGACAAAATACTGAACAAATCCCCAAGCTTAAATACCGATGAAAATATAATCTCCAAATATATGAATAGAATATATCTTAATCAACAGGATTAACCAAACAAGAGAAACAATGAACTGAAATAACTAACTTAATTAATTGAACTAAACAGAAACAAACTAAACTAATACGATGAAATAATAGGCTGAATCAAATGGTTGGGTGTTATTTCATACCAATTAAGCTCAGAAATATAGATTGACACTCAGGCAAGTCAAAATAATGTCACACATGTAAATCACATATTGGACCGTGAATCCAAATGTATGCAAATCGGATATGTGTGTTTGGCACAAATATCACAAATTCACATAACATAAAAATTGGGTCAACCCATACGCCTCCCACAACTAAACACCAAATGACCCAATTCCTCCGGAGCCCAAAACAGAGACGCTGTGGACTAATCACACTACCACGGAAAGTGTCATACCTCTCGTGCCAAGACGACATGCATGTGGTACCCTCATATGTGGTTATAACTTAGGTATACCCTACGATATATTCTAACAAAGATACCATGTCACAACACATGCAACACAATACCAACAAAAAGGTAACAATATGTGTCGCTCTACAAATATTAAAATAAATACTAGACATGATAACCTAATTAAAAGAGTACAAATACAAGTCCAATGTATAAACTTCAGCATGAAACTATTATATGAATTTCACAAGAAAAAAATATGTGGAATAATAACAGAATTCAAGACAAGGAACAAAATGAAGAAATCAATTTTAACAAAAGTATCGCTGAAAAATTATAGAATATGTGCAAATTGTAATAGAAGAGAAAAAAATTTAACGTATTGAATAAAGTCAAAGTATCAAAGTATCAAATTTCTATTTAAGAGTACCAGTAGAATTATAAGAAAAATGAAACGAATGACGAGATATCATGGGATACAAAGAATGCAATAATAATCAAAGGAGTGGGGTACGGAATCCGTGGACCGTACCTGAATTAAACAATGTAATACCCAAAATTATAATTCGAATATAATTCGTTAAACTCCTTCTGTTCGAACTAATTACACAATTTAACAAAAAAATATACATTACTAACTATAAGTTAAATTACTAATTGCAAATTTACTTTTTCCAAAATTATTATTATTATTATTATTATTATTCAAAAGCATGTATTCATCAAATCTGATGACTTCCCCCTCCGTGATCAGTGTAACCAAACTTGTTAGAATTATTATTATTATTATTATTATTATTATTATTATTATTATTCTATAATTACCACTTTTAAATTTTATCGAGAGCCACATATTCTCTTATAAGTAAGGGTGTTCATCGGTAAAAAAGGGGACCGGACTGGCTCGAACCGTACCGTACCATACCGAATATCAATAGTAACCAATTTTATGTACCGATACCGGTACCAGTTGGACCGGTATACCGAATCGGCGGTACCAGTTCGGTACTTGTTTTTACCGAAAATTAATATTATTATTATTTAATTATTAATAATATTATTATTATTTTTATTAATATTATTATTATTTTTATTATTATAATTATTATTATTAATAAAAAATTAGAAAATCGGTATATACCGGTCCGGTTCGGTAAAACCGAATTATAAAAATGTCGGACCGAAACCTGTACCGAAAAATTGGTATACCGAACCAGACTGATTCTTTTTTATACCGAACCGACCGATTTGGATCGATTCGAAAAAACCGAAAAAATCGATTAATTTAAACACCCCTACCTATAAGTGTTTAAATGAAACAAGATTATCCTTCAAGTGAAACAATAAGAAACTTTTTGAAAAATCAAGTTAGCTTTTCTTTTCTTTTAGTAATGATTATATAACTCCTTTATCATTATGTATGTTACTTTGTCTGCTTCCTTATATATGCATGAATGAGGAGGATTTATAAATCCATGGCATGATTAAAAGTCAACCAAATTAAGAGCAGTGCTCTGTGCTCACGCAAATAATACCATTATTTAATTACTAAAAAGAAAAAAAAATCACACATGACCAACTTACGTATACCGATCTCCTTTTCTCTTTTTTGTTCTTCCACCGCCGCTGACTTCCTATTCTCTCTTCTTTTGTTTCAATGTAATGCTGAAGTAGGTTAGGTTTATTTATTTATTGCTTTCTTATTAACTATTTTTTTAATTTTAATAGAATTTAATTATACAAAATATAAATTGGAATTAATTATATAAATTAGAGTCATTGTTTTAAGACCCAACTTTATAAAATTAATGATATCTACTAACTACTATTAACCCATGTAAATTAATAAATAATTTAACTCAAATAAAAGAAAAACCCAAACAATATATTATTTTATTTTATTATTATTAAAAAATTTTTTACCGGGTATTACATTACCTCCCTCTTGAAAGGATTCCGTCCTCGAAAACAAAAGAATAGAACGTACCTAATTTTCAAATAGATGAGGATGTTCCACTCGAATAGACTCCTCCATCTCCCATGTTGCTTCCCGTTCTGAATGATTTTATGAAAAATAAAATTAATATTTGATTATTAACAAAAAATCGGGTTATTACATATTAACTATGATTCATTGATACCCTACTATTGTTAAAGTATCCATTTGTAATATTATATTATTATTGAACTCTCAAATGATATCGAACCTTTATTAATTCAATTAATCCTTAGTTGATGAACGTTCTAAGATCCAAATTTTCCTTGAAGCTAATCCAAACTAAACTTCACTTGCGGACTCTAATGTCAAAGCTGAGATGAACAACCCTATTATATGAGGATTATATTACGCGAAAGCACTAAAATATTTGTGAACAATACATTGTACGAAAGGTTGATCCCCCAGAGTATGAGACATGTGACACCCCAAAATTCTGGTACTTCATTTCCTCAAGATTTGGTGTTGACTTAATCAAAAATTCATTTCTAACCACCCAATCATACTAAAATTGAATAATAAAACCTGCCCATACAGGATTAAACTTAAATAAAAATATCCCAGGTTATCTAACCTTTAATTACAATCATTCAAATGTGGAAATTAAATTATTACATCATTCAAAAGTCTATAACGATAAAATAAAATTACAAGTCTTCATCACTTGTACATTTTTTCCTTTCCTTTGCTAGTGGTCGGTTCATTGACCTTCTCAACCTTATTAACATAATAAGTATATAATATGCAAGAGTGAGCAAACAAGGCTCACTTGAAATAAGAATAAATACTCTACAACATTACAACCTTTGATAGAAATAGGTTCAATAGACTTGAATGATAGTTTCTATTAACATTTTAAACATACTACTGAGGGTCTATTGACCACGAATCATGTCCACAGTTATAAGTAATCTTTTAACTTTAACTTTAACAAATATAAGACTATAAGGACTCCACGCATTTGGGGGATCAATCCTTCGTACAATGTATTGTGCACAACCATTTCAACGCTAAGCGTAAACCTCTAATAAAAGAGTTGTTCATCTCAGTATTTAGAATACAAGTCCGCACCAAAGTAAGTTTGGTTTGGATACATTACAGGGTAATTTAGAATTCAACGGTCATCGACTAAGGATTAGTTGAATACAAAAGAAATAATTGTATGCTATGGAATAATCATAACTGAATTGATATTTGTAAATAAACATCATGCTTTAGGAATAATCTAATAACATAAACATTGAATAATCATATCACAATTTGCTTTGAACAATATTAAGTCAAAGTTTATTGAGAATTGGATACCAAGCATGCATAATGAATAGTAATTTGAACGATAAATTTGTTCTACACTAGAATATTAGAATACAGTGATTTGCATGCTAAATAACAAGTTACATATTAAAAAAACTTGCTCAATACTAAATATACGATTTAGAATACTTGCATCCTTATGAACAATTAGATACAAAAGCTTTCTCAAAATAAACCATCTAGCTCTCTGAAAATGTAGAGTTAGCCACTTAATGTAATTGCAATTGAATCAAAGACAATAATGTACTCAACAAAATTAAACTCGCACAATAAAATTTCTGAGTTAGAGAACTTGCCTTTAGCACAAGCTAAACCTTACAACTTGAATCAATACCCTATACATATGTCATCATGATATAATTAGTCATTACCAATATTTTATATCTATATAAACAAATATATACATCATGTAGGTCAAATTACCTATTCACATAATCAAAATATGTTAATACTAGTTAACACTTGATAACATGCTCATTCATAGTTTAATACTACTGAAATCATCATTTAACATTCCTTTTATTAACACATAACATTTATTTTCAAAATTTGTGTAATAAACTAAAACAGTCAGACCATTCTCGCTAACTTTCTTGCTGCTATGATTTACTCATGTGGTTGCTACTTATACATTGAAATAAGTATTTGTAGTGATCATGAAGCCAACGAACGATTTATGCATAAGGCGTATGGCGTCGGCGTTAAGTGCCAAAGTCCGAACTCTACATGACAACCTCAACAATAGCATGAACAAAAAGTCAAATTGGCCTACAAGCTCCAATCTAACAAACTAATTAACATATAATTCATATATAGACTTCATGTAAACATATTGTAAAGACTTCTAGCATGATTATACACATATAACAACAATATTATCAACTTTACAACACTCAATTTCACTGTTTTTGACAAAAACTCCATTTTTGACATTTTTAATGAAAATCAACATTGTGATTTTGTTTTTCAATCAAAACAGTAAATTCAAAATACCATGGTTATAATTATACATACTCTATCAAATTCAATAGTCAATTTATATATATTAACAATTAGTCAAACCTTAAATTCATTTTAAACTAAGTCATACTCATATATTTTCATATAAACACTGTAATATGGTTTTCTTCATAAATTCCATACATACATGACTTAATTTCTCTACAATCACATTTAAACTCATGAAACAACCTTTTACAAACAATTCTCATACAAAACTATATACACATCAACAATTCATCTTTTACAATTATTTTATAGAGACTTTTTGGGAAGAGGAAAACTAAACTTTTAAAGAAAAAGATTAAGCTCATACCTTTGATTAAGAAGATGATACCCTTCCCTTTTGATCAAGAACCTTCTTTTCCCAATTCCTTTATCAAAACCTGTTAGGATATCTCTCAATTCTCTCTAGAGTCTTCTTCTCTCCCTTTTTCTTCTTCTGATATTTTCTTCTCCTAACTCTATCTTACGTATTATCATATAACATATAATAATAATAATATAGATATTAAGTATAGGATTTTAACTGACATCAGTTATAAAATTTTGAAAATCAAAAGCCATAAGGCTTGTTTGGCTAGTTAACTAAAAATTAACCCATTAACCCTTACACCTTGTTTGGTAAACCTAATTAAAACAAATGGATTAATTCTTATACCTGGTTTGATAAAAATTCATTAGATTAAAGACTTATTATGCATTAAGACGTGTTTGGAAAAACTAAATTAAACTCTTTTAATTTATTTTAATAACTTCTTTATAGCAAGGTTATTTGTCACACTTCTATTTAATTAAATAATCAATTTAATCAATTAAAATATTAATCTATTAAATTACTTTAACACATAAATCATTATCTCATAATTATAATTTCTTTTATAATTATAAATTTATTTAACCAACTAACACCTTATTTTTAAATTAAAATTCTAATTAAAATATTATAATTCATTTAATCATTATTAGCTCTCTAACTTAATTATTAAATTAAATTAGTATATAATCTCATAACAATTAATTTTCTTAGCTCCTTAATTATTTATTCAACAAATAATTAACTAAACCACATCAACTCAAATTGAACAATTATTCATTCAATAATAACATATCCCTTAAATACTTATATAAATCAATAAATATTTAATATTATAATTTAAAATTCTAGAATGTTACATCATTCCCTCCGTACAAGGATACTGTCCTCAGAATAGACCACACAATTATTCATATTATTATTTGCATTATTGACAATGTCTAGAAAGTTCTGTCGAAGAAAGGGGTTTGGTTATTTAATTGCGCGCCAATAAAGAGAAATCCTTATCGGAAAGCCCTCTCTTTCCTGGGAACGATCTGGTTGTCAATATTGTGAGTTATAATATTAAATGATGAATAATTGTTGAAAGATTAAAAATGTGTTGATTGAAGATAAGTGATTTGTATTAAATATTTATTTAATTTTTGATATAAATAGAGGTATTTGTCATGAGGCATTTGTTATAAGTTTTGCTTATTATTCCATGGGGAGATGTGCTAATTTTTCAGACCGTCGGTTGAAGTTATACTAATAAATCAATATAGATTGTTGGTTGAATTTATAATAGTAAATCAATATGGATCGCTGGTTGAAGTAATAATACTACATTAATATGGACCGTCGGTTGAAGTTTTAATAGTAAATCAATATGAACCGTCCGTTTAATAGTAAATCAATCTAGAGAGAGAAACTTAATACTTCATTATTTCTTACGAATTCACTAAAACTATAGAGAGAGAAACTATAAAGAGAAAGAGAATAGTATTCTGCTACTTCACTATTGCAATATCCAATATCCTACTAAGGTAAGAGATATTATTTTTTGTATTCCTAAGGTATATTATTTCTTTCGTATTCGTAAAGAATGTTATTTACTTTATACTCATAAGGGTTGTCATTCTATTCCTTATTAATCTGTAGGAGTAACCTGCCTACGCGGATTACCACATGCATGGTGAATAACCCTTCGTATTCATTTTTTATTAATCCGCGGGAGTAACCTATCTACATGGATTACCGAATGCATAGTGAATAACCATTCGTATTCATTATTTATTAAATCGTGGAAATGATCTGTCTACGCGAATTACCGCATGACGGGTAAAAATCCATTTGCAGTTTCGTATATTCTTTCATACTTGTATTAGATATCATTTCTTTTGTACTCATCAAGGGATATTGTCTTCTTTCATATTTCTCCATTTATGGTACGAATTTATTGTTTATTTCCATAACCTTATTATTAAATGGTGAAAACCTTTGAAATTGGTGGAATATTCTTAATAGTTTGTGCTTCATTTATTATCATTTCACTATTGGTCTGAACTTTCTTATGGAAATTGTAATATTTTCATGGCGGGATACTATTTATGTTGGGGTATTATTCATTTAGAATACTATTCATTCGGAGTAATTTTCATTCGAGGTACTATTCATTTGAGTACTATTCACGGGGTACTATTTACGAAAAAAATTGGTTTCTTTTATGTCCAAATTATTTTTGATACATGAATATCATTCTTGAATTTTACTCTACAATTAGTTATCATGTGGACAATTTGGACATTCTTGAACTCTGGATACATTGAATTATAAATCTCTAATATTTGTCCTTGATCTCACTTGATTGATTCCTTATATCATTGTCATCATCCTCATGCTTATATTGTGGTGAAAGTTATCTTTGGCCCGTAGTGCATAGATGGACTGTTGATTGGTATGATTATGACCAGAAATTGTGTATTTGTTTAATCATGACTTGTAATGTTACAGACAAATGTTGTAGTGAAAGTCCTCTTTGACACGTAGTGCATAGATGGACAGTTGTTTTGCATGATCATGATTACTAGTGATACAAATGAATATCATTAGCCCGTAGTGTATGGATAATTCGTTGATTTGAAATATTTATTGATTGGTGTTACAGTGATAAAATATTGATGATGGAATTTTAAATCATAGAAGATAGTAGACATCAAGCTCTACTTGGCTCTTCTAATGGATTGTTATTTTCGTTGCAGTTGTTGATCTAAAACTTGTTGTCTATTGTATTATATTAGATTTTTTTCCTGTTAAGGACTAAGGATAATTTTTTTTACATTATCTTAGTCATAATATTCTTTACTGGGCTAGTTGAGCTCACCATTTTCCTTTTGGTTCCATTTTTTCAGGAGGCGAGAATGTAGCTGGGACTAGTCGGGGAGTGGAGTAATGGTCCAAGATGGTTATTTTAGTAATCCTCACTATTTTGTAAAATAGTGTGACAATCATTGTAATGAGGATTTTATTTGATTTTGTATATTGTCTACGAGACAATATTTGTATTAAAACTCACATCGTATGTTTTGTCGTATTTTACACGATAATTAATAGTTGTATAAATGAAGTTTGTATTTGAATTCTGTACCATGTATTTGGTGACTCAAATTGGGTTGTGTGTACCTATTTTGGGGGCGTCACAGTTGGTATCAGAGCTTAGGGACACTACAAAAAAATGGGGCTTCATCAACAAATAATTTTCGTTCCTAAAGGTGCCAAATTTCGTTGCAAAAGGGTTTTGCCAACGATTTTACTGTCGTTGCATCTTTCGTTGTGCAATGAGCGTTGCTAATTGTTCCGTAACGAACGTATTTTTTTCATTGCCAAAAGTAATACATTTTGCAACGAAATTTGCCTTTCGTACACAGACATCGATCCTTTAGCAACAAAATGTATTGTTGCAGAATAATTAACATGTCGTTGCTAAAAACTCCATTTCATTGTAAAAGCCTGCTAATTGGCAACGAAATGAACTCTCTTTTTTTGCAACAACAATGAATTTTTGTTGCAATTGACAATATTTTGCAACGACATTTTTCGTTGCAGTAAATTATGAAAATTGTTGCCTAAGCTTGCTGTTGTTGCGGAATGTAAACTTTTTAGCAACGATTTTCATTGTTGATTATATTATTTGGCAACGACAATATGCTGAATCACCAATGAAAATGTTTGTTGCTGGTTATTTTTCAATATCAACGAAAGTCATCGATTAGCAGCGATATTATATGTTGCCGTTTCTTTATATGTGCAACGAAAGTTGATATGATTTGCAACAATAAAAAATGTTGCCTTTTATGTTAGTATTAGCAACAATATCCTCTTCGTTGTTATTAGGTTAATTTTTCATTGGCAAATATTATATTTTTAATGTCATTAGCAACGAAAAGTTGTTGCTAAATGTATAAAAAATTGTTGCTATATTAAAACTTGTTCAATGCTTTGGTAGCGAATTATATTGTTTGTTAAATCAAAATTTGACATTCTTTTTGTGTACTGGTGATCGACTCAATGTCCCCATAGCAAATAATGGCAAAAATACAAAAAATTAAAAAATTATTAAATTAATAAAATCATCTACTACATAATCATTCATTATCCTTACAATTAACCATCTAAAGCTACCTCAGTTCTTCAATCAAAGTATATATCTACATATATAGAGAGAGTACACTTCACTCCTCGAGGATGTTTTTATGTCCCTGTTGGATGCAAAAACTGTTAACCCATTTGGTGTTTCACGTGCTCTGGTAGAAGCCTATTAATAAGATCTGGAGATGCTCATGACAACTGTAATTAGAAAAATCTCAGTAACATTGACTAGCAATGGTTGGTAACAAAAATATTAATCATCTAGAATACCAAAAAACTTATTATAGTAAAGCCTTTTCTCAACCATATGCCAATAATCTAAACATTAAAAGGTATATGTCTAAATAAGATGGACACACCTCTTGTTTAAAGTTAAAAAGCTGCGGTAATGGACGACCATTTGGTAAGTGAGCATTGGGCTCTCGTAGCTCATCAAAGAAAGGATGTGAACATGATTTTAACTGCAATAGGAAGAATCAAATCTAAACAGAAAAGCAATAGACATAAGCTTTCCCCAATCAAAAGGCAAATAAAAGAAATCCTTGTGGCTCTACAGTCATTAGCACAAAATAAAGACCACCTATACGATAATAAGAAATGGACCAGCTACTCAACAATAAAAACTATTAATTTGCACTTAAGCCAATGAATGAAAACTTGTTACTCCTAATTCCTAAATAACAAAGATAACATATATCTATCCATAACAAAGAAAAAGTCGAATGAAACTCACAAAGATCAAGCAACGAAGGCTTGGTGAGTATTAGCTGAACCAAGTGAAGCAAGATCAATTGCTTCTGGAGGCATTCGTTTGTGAAAAACCTAAAACCACAAATATGTAAGAATACCAACTACATTTGAATATACCGGAAAAAACTATAAAGTAAATAAATGGACAGTTTAGCAGATCAGTCATATGTGGGGTTGAACAGCTGAATACCTTATGATGTCCACACAAATTTAAGGTGTATAAACTTAAAGATGGAGAAATTAGAATATAGTCTCCAGTCTCTCGACTACAAGATAGAGCCCACTTAGGACTTTGCATGCTCAAATTTAATTCTTACTTGCAAAAAATCTGTAAGTCCAATTGTTTTTTCAATTTAGTATGTTAGTTTTTACTTTTTAATAAGTAATGCCAATTGATTTGTTACTGGCCAGTTTTATAGAAAATGTTACGAGGCAACAAAGAGAATGTCATACTTCGAGCACCATCAACACTAATTACATACATCTTATAAGTGGTGAGAATCGATAATTTTCAAGTTTATGGGAATTAACTTTTGGGATATGATGTAGCAGGAGCAGAAGAGTAAAAAGCATACCTTGTGCCATGGATGTGCCTTGATTTGGGGAAACCTGGCCTAGAAGAAGCTCAAGCCAAAACACAACCACCTGACCATATATCAATTGAAGTTATATATTCAGTTGCACGAAGGCTTGCACCAAATATGAGTTCGAGCGATAGAACCGTGAACAAATGTATGAAATATTTGCTTCACCCTTCACCGAATGGTAACTCATGGTGAAAATATGACAAAGAAAAGTTGTTGCAAGATCACATCCGACATGGAGATATCAACAGAGAACATTTTAAAGGGTTATTCTCTAAGCAATTCACATACCACAATGCAAACACTCAATGTAAGATAATGTACAATCGACATACCATACCATTACTTTTCATAGATAAATAAAATGCATATTTTAATTGGATCCTTTTCACGCCTACACCTATAGGGGAGAAGCGTGTTTTCACAGAAATGCAAGGAGCACCACTCTTAACAAGATGCAAACACTTGCAATAAGACGATATATAACTCATACCTGTACATTCTTTTATAAAAATTAAAATGCTTAGTCTAGTATATTTGATATTTAATTGGATTCGTTTTTTAGTTGTTCTGTATTAATGAAGGTTATCCTAATAGTTAGGAACCAAAGAGTGTAGCACACTTATATTATTAATACCCGTAGCACACTTATATTATTAATACCCGTTGCACACTTGTAATATTAATACCCGTAGCACACATATTATTCATGCATTAAAACTATAGCGTATAAACAAGTGGCCTTTTTGCAACTCGCCACCGCTCCAACTGGTGAGCAAATCCTTATTATGCATCAAATATAAACAAATTTACAGATAACATAATTGACTCATTGAGCGAATAAATGAATGCAAGAATAGAATAATTTTCGAAGATGCATAGCTAATGATGTCCTGCCATCAGTTTCAACACAAGACAGTTATATATATTTTTTTGATAAATAGTTTCAACAGAGTCATATGAACGCATGTAAAGATAAAAAATAGTAATATGTTTGGAAAAAAGTTTAATTAGTTATTAAAAAGCCACTGGTTAGGAAATGAAATTTAAAGAAGTGAACATACTAGCATTTTTGCACTTCCAAAGTCACAAATTTTGACCTGGTGTGAAAGAGGATCAACCTGTGGAAAGCAAACGTTGAACTCAAAAACAACTACAACTCTTAATCCCAAGTCACAATTTGAAAGGTGCATACCGAGAACATTACGAGGCTTCAAGTCCCTATGACATACTCTAGGAACAACATGCATATATGCCAACCCACAAAAATGGAAAATATTCCTAGTTAAGATCAGTAGGAGAAATGGTAATGATTATTACATTAAATGCATGATTTAACCACACAAACCTCGACGTGTAAAGTTTCACATATATGAGTGGCATTCTCTCTGGTTTGCATTGCTATGGTTCTTCATAAAGATTTCTAATATTTGGATTAAGATTAATATGCATGATCGTGAAGAATCGACATCATCTCTCGGGTTGTAAAGCGTGTAAAATTTGAGCGTTGCCATGAGATTCTCTAAAGTTCATACTACCCATGTCTAGAGATAATCTGTTTAACAAGATGGACAAAAAGGATTTAATATAAAATAAAAGTCAAATAATTATCCCAAAAAACAATATGAAAAACACAAGTAAATTCAAAATAACTGTTCAGCTGTTTTGGTTTATAAATCTAGATGATTTTCAAAATTTTGAAATTTTAGATAATTTACTCAGCTGGCAGTCATGCATATGAACAAACAGGCTGAGGAAAAGGAATATCATGTTTTTTAAACATCATGCTTCCAGAAAATTGGAGGACCAGAATTTGTAATAACATAAACCGATAACATATTTAAGTCAATAAATCAAAGTTAAGAAGTAGAATAATACCAAGTTCTATTCAGGTGCATTTGGCCCAAGTGACAAAGCTACGCTTGGATGTATAATAGGAATTGCCTTGACTCCTAAATTGGGACGGCCAGTTGCATTAGAATGGGCAGACAGAGGTTGTTCTAAGGAGCCGATAGAGTGAGATGTTTGGACACCTGAACCAGAACGACAATCTGACTAAACTAAATAATTAAGCATCATTCAAATGTTTCAATTTCGATAAGATGAAAGGCATACCTTATTTGATGCTAGTTCTGATCATCTCTTTCTTCTTCGTCCATACTTTGTTCTTCTTCATTATGATAATCTACAGGTGTATCATCCTCACTACACCCCTCGTCGAATTCATCCTCCTCAAAATCATCCTCATCGACATCATCATCTATGTCTCCATCCAATAAGATATTGTGTTCAATGTTAATTTTTTAAGTTCTTTGTCTTAAGACACTGTTATTTATTGTTTCTGAATCAACATCATCTATATTCATTGGCCCTATATCCCGATCTTGAACAACAATGTCAATATCGGGTGAGTCATCATCAAGGTTAACAACATTGTCAGTGGTATATTCTTCAATCTCGTCCATTTCATCCTTCGGAACATCAAATACGTGTCGGTGGTTAAACCTTTGAACAATTTTCCAGTTGCAGCCTAATTTCAAATCTTCAACAAAAAAAAACTTGTTTTGCTTGAGAAGCTAATATGTATGGGTCATTTCTATACCATGTGCTACTTACATTTACACTTGTAAAGTGTGTATCCTTCGTAATACCCATATGTCGATTAGATAAATCAAACCACTCACAAGAAAATATAAACACATTATACCCTTTTCCATACTCTATTTTTATAATATCATTTAATAAGCCAAAAAAGTCGATACTTTTCCCATCGTGTTCTCCTTCACATGTTATTCCACTATTTTGGCTTTTCCTACGATTGTCACGATCTTTGACAAGAAACCTTACTCCATTTACAATGCATCCTTTATATTTCCATACTCGTAAATTTGGACCACTTGCTAATGCAAATAGTTGATCACTAATGACATTTGATGTGGTATTCCAAAGATGATGAATCTACACGATGTAACAATTTAAATTAATCATTGATTTTCAAATAGCAACAAACAACTTTAAAATGAGAAGAAATATTATTTTACCTTCTTTTTAAACAACTAAGGAAATCTTTTTTCCAATTCGATGTTGTTTTGGTAAGCTAATTTCAATTCCTCCTCACATTCCCTACAAGAATAATATTAGTACAAAAAACTAGTATGTAGATTGAATAATTTAATGATAAAATGTATAACTTACTCAATATAAGGTTGCACGTCTTCACAATTATTCAAGACATACCAATGAGCCATTTGAATCTCCTTGGAATCAGCATAGTCATAAAGAAAACCACCTAATGGTTTAACATTTTGAGAAAAGACAGAAAGAGCATATTTTCTAACTTTTCCATCAGGATTACAGTCCTTTTTATTGAACTTGCTCTCACTTCATGGTAAGTACAAGGAACAAAATGTCAAACATTCATCTGCGACATACCCTTCAGCAATTGATCCTTTTGGATGTGCTTTGTTCCTTACGTACTTTTTCAGCGTGCATAGATACCTTTAAAACAAAATTACAAAATTAAGTATGACACAACTATAAAGTTCATAGATAACCAAAAATATATAGTTACATACCTTTCAATTATATACATCCACGAATAGCATACAGGGCCTGTAAACATTGCTTCTTGTGGTAGATGAACAACCAAGTGAACACAAATATCAATGAAGGCCGGTGGATAAATCCTCTCAATCTTGCATAAGATAATTATAATACCCTTCTCCATTTTTCTTAAGTCATCCACTTTTAGTGTTCTACTACATAGATTTTTAAAGAATGCACCCAACTCAGTTAATGTTGTTGCCACATCGTCATTAAGATTCCCTCGCACTCCAGTAGGGACTAATCATTGTAAAAGAACATGGCAGTCATGCATCTTGTATCCTGACATGCTATTATCACTTGTATTAACACATCTAGCAATATTTGATGCATATCCGTCTGGGAATTTGACAGACCGTCTAAAGGACAAGAATTTGTCTCTCTCATTTTTGGAGAAAGAAAAGGCTAGTTGCGGCTTGTCAAACTTATCTCCACGTGGTCTTAAGTGCAGCTCTTTACGTATATTCCAATCCTCTAAATCTTATCGAGCCTTGTAAGTGTCCTTATTTTTACCTTCAATCTTTAGTAATGTCCCAAGTATGTTATCACAAATATTCTTCTCGATGTGCATTACATCGAGCTTATGTCTGTCCTTCAAATCTTTCCAATATGGTAGCTTAAAAAAAAATACTTTTTTTCGTCCAATTAGAGTTCGATGGAGTTGCTGTCCTCTTTCGCTTTCTTTCTCTATTCATACTTACATTTTTCGGATGCTTACCAAAATCCCCGAAATTGATTGATTCTACATGATGTAAAATTTCTGATCCACCTAGGATCTTAGGTGGTCTACGGAGTTCCTCTTTTCCATCAAAGTCTAAATTCTTTCTCCACCTACAAGAGCAAGATAAACCATAGGAAGTAAATTATGTGAAAAGTGTGAAGATGAAATTAAAATAAGTTACGTATTAAAAATACCTATGATTATGACCGAGAAATGCACGATGCCCCCCATAAGAGATTTTAATCCTCAACCTAGTCGAGTGTGTATCTACATTGCAAGTTGGACAAGCCATGTACCCTTTGGTACTCCATCCAAAAAGATTTGCAAGTGCAGGAAAATCGTTAATTGTCCATAAAACAGAAGCATGCATGTTGAAATTGCACCCAGTATAAGAGTCATATGTTTGAATTCCTTGTTCCCACAAATCAACAAGATCATCTATTAAAAGACGTAAATAAACATCGATTTCATTTCATGGTGCTTTTGGTCCAGGAATCAAAAGTGACATTATGAAATAGGGCTCCTTCATGCACATCCAAGGGGGAAAATTATACGGAGTGAGTATTACCGGCCACATGCTATATGAGCAACTCATATTTCCAAATGGATTGAATCCATCCATGGCTAGGCCAAGACGGATGTTTCTTGTATCATTGGAAAACCATTCATACTTTCTATCAAAATCCTTCCACGATACAAAATCTGCTGGATGCCTCAGTTCACCTTCTACTGAAATAAGTTTTTCCTTGTGCCACCGCATGTCTTTTGCAATTTTTTTGACATAAAAAGTCTTTGCAACCGCGGTTTTATAGGAAAGTATCTCAAAATCTTGTGTGGGATTTTTTTACCCTTCCCATCATTAACTTTCCGTCTTGATTCCCGACATACTGGACACTCTTCTAAATCCTTATTGTCTTGCCAAAAAAGGGCACAATCATACCTTTAACAAAAATGAGACTGATTAACTATATATTAATGAGTGTTATAATTAAGGACTTTTTGATATGTTATTTTACTTACTTGAATGCTTGTATTGTGTGGTATCCAAGGCCAATTTCACGTAGCATTGTCTTTGCCTCGTAGTATGATTTTGGCAAATTCGCACCATCAGGAAAAACATCTTTAATCAACTCAAGTAGCATGTCTATGGACTTATTTGTCCAATGGTTGAAAACCTTCAAATGCAACAATTTTATAACAAATGACAAAATGGAGTACTTTTAGCATCCCGGATATAACTCTCTGTCTAACATATTAAGCATTTGTTCAAATCTTGTATGATTTCGATTTTGGAAGTTATCTTCATTCCCACCAACAACAAAGGTTCCTCGATTAATATCTTCCATTAGTGTCTCAATTTCATCCTCATCACCATCTAAATCATAGTCCATAAACTCCTCATTTTGAGAGAAAATATTCCGACCATGTTCAGTGGGTATACGTGGAATGGGTTCACCGTGGTAAATCCACTTATCATAAGAAGGCATTATCCCATTTATGCACAAATATGAAGACACCTCTTCTTGGGTTTTAGTGTGTAGGTTCATACACTTGATACAAGGACATCTAATGTCAACTGTTGGGCCAAATGTTGCACGTACATGCTCAATGAAGCTTTTGACCCCATTGCGATAAGTCGTTGATATACGCTCATGACGCGTCCAACTCTTATCCATGAAATTAAGTTCAACCTAAAATTTATTCATCAACTCAATTACATCAACTCAACCAGTGATTTAAACAATAACACAAAACACAAAAATCAGATATAACAATAACTAGTGCATATTATTTAAATCATTTATATTTTATGAGATTAAATCAAACTTTTAGTTAAACGAGTACATTGTCATACATTTGGGTTAGTCTTACATTTTAAAGGGAAACATTTGGGTCACTCTTACAGTTTAAATAACAATTGTCAAAGAAAAGGTCATAAAAGTTCCCAGTGGATGTGCCAAAGGTATCACAATTCTGAATTCTCAATATGTTCTTGTGTTTTAAAGAGATGTAAATGAGGACATCTTTAGTCCAACTGGAAACCATGGCTATGATTGGGGGTTTTGGTTATGTACTAAACCGATTAGATTGAGAATATTGTTACAATCAATTGGAAAGTTAAGTGAATGAATTAATTTTATTAGCACTACCCAGTTTTAGCAAGTAGATATCTGTGAAAATACCATTCCAAGAATAAGCTATATGTTGTTGCACAACTGCTGCACATTTACTGAATGAATGTCAGCTTCTGTTTGACTCTAATGAGAGTAGTGTTGAGACTTTAGTATCCGGCTCCATACTTGTATTACTTGATCAAAGGAAGAAAATAGCCAAAACAGAAAATCCCTTTTAACAAACACAATTCATTATCCTATCCCCTAACACAATCGAATTTTTTGTGGCCAAAATAAATAATGATCCACAAGTTCATGCAATTTCCACATATTTAAAATTAACATAACCTTATCACTACAACAAGATTGAAAAATAAATCAAATGATAAAAAGTGCATAATATTTGACAAATGTCCACATATTCAAAGACTAGAGCAATATTCAAAGACTATTCACCAATATCGATTTGATCATCACATATAACCAATTTCAGATTTGATTAAGCACAAATGAATAAACAAAGTGCAGATATTAAGAAACAAATAAACTGAGATTTGATTTCTTACCGAATTGAAAGAGAATAGAAGAAAAATAACCGTAGAACCCGGATGGGATCGACTTAATTGCAAGCGAAGCTACGGATGGAGGAGAGAAGTAAGTCATGTGCCTTACCGAATTGAGTTTTGGCTATGCAAGGAAGGAGAAGAAACGTTATACATGAGTTTTGGTAAGAAATGAGAAACGAAAATTAGCATATCTTTCTTCTGTATAACACCCAAACAACTGTTTGGTAAGTTAGGGACTCTGTTCCAAAAACAGAGTTTGATAACATTTTTTTTTAAAAAAATAGAAGGAATAATATACTTAAATTATTATTATTTTAAAAACTTAAAAGATAAATTTAAATTTTAGGATATTATAAATTAGTTATAACAACTCAAATATAAATCTTTTTGTAGAATAAAAAAGTAATATAAATAAATATTTATAGTCATTCAAAAAAAAAGTAATAATTATTATAATTTCTTTTATTGTCAATTAATAATATTTTATTTTTTAATTATTATAAGTTAATATTCTATTTAATACAATTAATAATTTAAATTACTTTAAAAATATTATTAAGAATAAAAATTGTATAAATATTAATTACATTACAATTTGAATTGTAGTATATTATAAATTAAATAATAATAAACTCAAACTTGTATTTTTCTATTTCTTTATGATATGGTCAATGTATGAAATTTTTAATTTTAAAGTAATGGAAATATATTTACTTTATAGATTATTATAGTCCATAATCGATATATTGTAAGTTAGGTAAATAATGTTATTAAAATTAAATTTAATATTGTTAAAAATTTAATGCATTTATATATAATACAATTTATATTCACTATAATTTATATCATGGGCGAACATATTCCTAACTAATGTTAAATTAATATAAATATTCAAATCCCAAGAATATTTGTTTCAAATAAACATAATCGTAAAGTTTTGACCGTAAAAATTTCATATGATCCCCAATCATTTAAAATATACAAAGACGGTTGCTTCCGTCATGGAGTTGGCTTGATGGAAATGCGAGCACACGGTTGAGGGCCTTTTCTTGACATTTTGTTGACATGATGACGCAAGTTGGTTGTCGGCAAGTAGGTCTTAGTAGGTGGGGCTTTGAGTGCTGCTGAAAGGTCCGAACGTTGGTGGCCTATGCTGATGTGTCGGCTTAATGGAAAGATGACGGGCACTCCAAAAAATGGTTTTTTGATCCCTAATCATTTAAAATATAATAAAAAATTAGAAAAACGGTATATACCTGTCCGGTTCGATAAAACCGAACGATCAAAACGTCGGACCAAAACTAGTACTAAAAAACACAGATATACCAATCATTTTTTTTTGTAATTAAACAGCAATAGGTTCTTTTTTATTTAAAAACCGAATCAATGATTGATCGGGTCCAAAAAACCAAAAAAACCCGATTGTTTTGAACACCCCTAGGTGTATGTGGGTACATTGATAAGAGGAAATAAAGAATGAAATCACATATATATTACTATTATATCTTATTGTTTATGCAAAACATATTCTTTACAAATTAGTAGACATATAAATAATTAAATAATTAGTACAAGTTCCATTATCACCGTTATCACCTCTTAATTTCATACGAGCCATTCCAATACTAAATAACTAATCATCTAAATAATACTCCTAATAAGTCCATAATTTGACTTTTATGGTCAAATTATAAAATTATAAAATAATTTATTAAAAAAATTTATACATAAATTTTAAATTCCGAATATTGACAATTGTAGTAAATTCTCCATAATTTATTACGATCATAATCGATAGACGTATATTTTTTTTTTAAATATTTAATTTTAAAAATGGTCAATTTCACGTAACAAAATCAAATGAAGACGTTTAATATAGAACGAAGAGTACTAATTATCTAATAATAATAATAATTATCTATTAAATTAATAATATTTTTATGCATTTTTAATAAATATCATGTATATTACAAGTCCAGAGATCGAAAAGAAATTATTTTTCATCTTTAATATTACAAACATGTAAAAAAAATATTAAATTTTCCTTTACTTATATTTTGTCTAAGAGACTGATATTAATTAAGCTAAGACACAATATTAGTATACTTTATCCTGCTATAATTTTTCGCTCCAATATATTATATTTTCCTCCCAAAATCGTTTAGCGATAGATAAGTCCCTCCAATTAATATATAATCCGGACTTCTCATTCACTTCTCATAAACTTATTTCCAAAATAAGTCGCTAGGTATCCTCTGGGCTCTAGCGTCAACTGTCAAGCGCTGGTTGGGGCAGGTCAGATCCTTTCTTCACCTTTACTTCGATTTATATTGTTGTTTGTTTTTATAATCAGTCTATTTCTGATTATGTTGAATATGGAGTAAATATCGTGGATTATTTTTAGAAGGAGGGGTTTAGTGGTTTATGTTTTGATTTTAGTCTACCGAACTGAGTTTATGTATTGATTTTGGTCTACCG
Organism: Panax ginseng; assembly: GCA_020205605.1. Taxonomy (NCBI): domain Eukaryota; kingdom Viridiplantae; phylum Streptophyta; class Magnoliopsida; order Apiales; family Araliaceae; genus Panax; species Panax ginseng. The sequence goes on along the minus strand of CM035142.1, from coordinate 63,171,438 downwards.
AACTGAGTTTATGTACTTCTCTTCATGTGATTTTAGAGGTAAAACATAGGTTTTACTCTCTTGACTGTATTAATAGTTCTTGAATGCAAAAGCGATTTACATTTCCATTTAGGTACTCTATTTTAGATTTGACATAACTATTGTTGTTGTTAGGCAAATTAAGTAGTAGAATATTCCAATTGTTTTATCTAATTTGATTTTCATTTCATTGTTTAGTTCATATAATTGAAAAAATGAATCAGCTTCTTTTGGATGTGTGAATTTAGGCATGCATGGTGATTCCTGTTATGATTTTGAGATGTACAACATGATTAAGTATTACTTTCTAGTAACATACATGTCTTATTTACTAATACATATAACTGATCTGATTATGTTGTTTCAGAAATTTACACATCTTGCATAATTCATACTTCAAAATGCCTGGCCATGGATTTAAGAGGAAAGGAGCAGCTCAAACAAGAAAATATTTAGCCTCACAAAATGTTGAGGTCATTGAGGATAATGAAGAAGTTGAACTAAACTTAACTGAAAGTTCAAATCGTGTAAAAAGAAGAATTATGCTGACATCAAGTCCTCCAAGAAGCCCAATCACAAGATCATGAATTATGCTAACACCAAGTCCTCCAAGAAGCCCAATCACAAGATCACAAACTCGACTGCTCAACCATCATCTGTGGGTCGAACAAGCAAATTACGTTCAATGATTGCACGTTCACTTAATGCCAATGATGGTCATGCGAATGATATGCGTACTCCCATTTCTACCTCGATGCAACGTACTAATGACACTATAGTTGGTGAAAATTCTACCCCACCAATAAAATGTGGCCCGACACCGATGTCCGATGAGCAAGAGTATGCACAATGTGAGTTTTATGTAAACCTATTTAGTAGACATATGTTATACACGTGTGTGTGTGTGTATATATATATGATATGCATAATTATTACTTTCTTGTTAATTTGTTGTTCCTTTTACTTTTTGACATCTAATATTTTGAATAACTTCATCTTCAGCAAAGAAAATACGCGGACCTACTCGCGGTATTGGTCTTGAGAAACTCACCAAGTCAAAAGGAAAGAAGTTGGCTATCAATGTGTCACCTAGTAAAGGAAGGCCCATATATCCTACAGAATCTGCTAAGTTGTCATCAGAGATAGGATTGATGGTCCGCCACCACCTCCCAATGAATACAGAGTTCAAGGATATTATAGAGGGAGTAATTGAAGAATCATTCTCAAGGGTTGAAGTAAGATGCATAATATTAAATTATACAAATATTGTTATTCATAGTTGAGTTTGTATTTGTCCTTTATGGCAATTAGTTTTTGTTTTATGCCTTGTCTATAAATCCATGGAGAATGACACTCATTAGGATACATGATTTGTTAGATAAAAGGTGCGAGTAACAGTTGAATTCATGGATTATAGTTTAATAGGCTAATTGTTAGATAATACATGATTTTTTCCTTTAGGCTCGCTTCGATATCGACCTTTCTAAACCTCATGTGAAGCGTGTTGCACTTGGAATATTGAAGGATAGGAATAGAGGGCAGAGGTGTAAGCTTTACAAATTATTCAAAACTTTTCAATCAACCGAAGATGCACGAAAAAAATCCTCCAAACAACATTGATATTGCCAAGTGGACTGAAATGTGTGATTATTGGACATCGCCAAAATTTATTGTATGATTATTCTAACTTTCATTTTTTTTTATATGCTTATGATATTCATTTTTTTTTTAAAGATTAGATTTTTATTATTTGTTCAGTGATATTTTTTTCCTAGCATCGCTCAGAAGTAAACAAGAAAAATCGAGGCAATAATGCCATTCACAGTGGAGGGTCAAAACCATTTGTCGTTCATCATTCTAAGAAGGTATGTAATTATGAATGTTCAAAATCATTCTTGTGTGAACCAGCCTATTATTTTAAACAATTAGGATCTGCTAAGATTACTGCTACTAGTTGGTTTCTGATTATGAGAATAAACACTTTGTTGGAAGTGAGGCTGGGGTAGATGATGTGCCCTTCCCCCTTTGCCATCATACATCATGTACGTATTTCCTTGGGAGAGTGTAGGTTGGGATCAAGAAGCAGTGTACCCATCCCCGGCCTTGCTTCAAAATTGGCCTTCAGATCTTTGAGGTGGAAGCCGTGGGTTGAATTGGTCTACTAAGCAAAGACAGTGATGTGGGCCTAAACTAAGCCTGCAAAGATGTCTCATTGTGGTGGTTGACCCTCACGAGGCAAGCTACTTTGGGACCACTTAGCCTTATATCATGCAGTAACAAGTGATTTTTGTGGTCTCAGATTTACTTGAGATTGTGTAGAACCATGGTGGAGATGGGTAAACGAGAATCGGATGGTATATAATGACCACAGACGATTTTGAACACAACATCGGAAACATAAACTGATAAGCTATGCTTGAAACTAGAAAACCAGGATACTTAAACCTTCATTCGTGTTCCTTGTACAAAAAATTATACAATAATGCTCTCGTTATTAATTATTCTAATTTGATTTTTAGGGAGATCCAATCGAAGGTTACAAGAGCACACATCAGAAAAAGGAAACAAATGACTGGATACAACCTTGAAATGAAGCTGCATACGTAAGTTATACAAACCTTATCTTGTTTTTAAATTTGGGATTGTGTAATGAATTAGTTACATTTGTTATTAATTTCACAGAATGAAATGAATTTACTTGAGTCTGAATGAACCTCTGAGACGAACGCAGAATGTGGAAATTTTGACAATAATGACAAAAGGGAGATTATGACTCGAGTGTTGGGTAAGAAGGCAGGGAGATTGATTGGCTTTGGATTAGAAGCGTCTCACAAAAAAATAATGAAGAGCTTGAAGCAACCATTCAGGCACAAGGAAAACGGATGGACAATCTTGAGAATTTACTTAACAAGTTAATGACAAAATCCACAATTTCTCTGATTGAGTCAAGGCAACAAAAATTGTGGACAAAAAAGAGATGGAAACAACTCTTGATCGATATTTATGGACATTCAAAACTATTAGAACTTTTGTTGTGAACACTACTTAATATTTTGGATATTAATGTTGAACTCTATGTTAGACTTGGTAAATCAGTAATTTATAGTATAATGGATAGTATTTGGATTTTGATTTTCCAATTTTTAGTTAAATATGATGGAAAGATTTGATTTAGCTAATCTATTGTTGTAGTTGATGGTTTGTTATTGTTACAGTTCGTAACTTATTTCAGGCCAAAAATTTGTTGGTTTTGTCTATGTTTTCTGCTGTTTGGACTGTCTTGCTCTAAAATTGTAAACTTGTTTGGACTGTCTTAACTTGTCTATGCCTCTTGGGTCCCATAAATCTTCAAATTCAGCATTGCTAGAATATGGGTTCATCAACATTACTATGTATCTTATTTCAGGAAAGTTTAAAGGAGAACTCACCTGTGATTGGTGCTAAGGCATTACGAGCAGTAAGTAGAAGTGTCAATGAATTCTCAAGTCACTTGCTATTGCGGTAACCACTTATTATCTTTCTTTTTGTGGACTTACTTCATGTGCTCCTTGTTTTTCATGAGAGAAGGAGTTAGTATTATTATCGTCGGGTCGATCCGGAGGCTTTACGTGATAAGCTTGTTCAAACTTCTATTGAAGGAAGGTTCTGCGACTCTTCTATATCTGTTACAGAAATAGCTCTCAAACTTGTTGGTCAACATATTACCTCACATCCTGATGTTGGTTTGAAGGTATTTACAAAGTATTGGGAAGTTGTATCATCTGCACTAGCAATTGGCTGGCTTGATATTGTGGTATGTATTGCGTCCCAGTTATCATTTAATGTTTCTCAGTAAAGTTGGGTCTGATACTGCTTGATTATCTCTAATTTGCAGAGCTAGAACATAACTCAAAGAAGAAAACTTGATCTGCCACGCCCATTAAAAAAAGGGGCGAATATGGGAGCTTGTGGATCGAAACCGATAGGCTGTGGAATGGGTATTCGAAGGAATAATAGAAGCCGTAGAAGAGTAACAAAGACACCCTCTTTATCTCATAAGCTCAATAAAGTGGATCCTTTTTCTGTTTCAATAGATCGTAAATACTGAAATCATGCATATCAAGGTATCCTATTATTCAGTTTTTGGTAAGATTTAATGAAATCCTTTTCGGGTAGTTTTCATTTTCTTAATTAGGTTAGTTTTTTTTACTAATCTATCTAAATACTGGTGGTTGTATGCAACCTTTTCTTTTTTTTTTGAAAGACTATCAATCTTGTTAATGCCTTATCTGTATGGGCTGCCATGAAATGTTAGATTTTTGCCTTTTAGTTTTTGCTTCATTCTCAACGATAGGATTACTATCTGCTTTTTCTGTTTCGATGTCTGAAACTTTTGTAATGAATAATCAACGTATTACAAATCGCAAATGTAACACCCCCTTTCCAAAATAGAAAGAGAGGTTACTCAAAACACAACAAAACTAATAAATTTAATAGCTAGGCTCAAAGCCACAAAAGAATAGTCTTAATAACTGATAAATACCACAAGTCAACCATAATAAATCTCCAACTGTCTCAAACCACAATCTAAGATAATTATTACAATTCCAAGTAAACTGACACATCAAGTCTAAACAGAATATTTCTAAATCATTGGAATGAATGGAGCTCTCATGACACTTGCCCTTGATTCCCCTGATTACCTGCCGGAACAAAACACAGCATGAGCCAAATGCCAAGTATGGATATAGAATACAAATAATGAACCAAAATAACTAACTCAATTAAATGAAAAGAGACAAGCGAACTAAGCGAAACGAACAAATCTAACACAACGAAATAATAAATTTGAATCAAATGGTCGGGTGTTATTTCATACCGAGCTCAGAATTTAGAATACACCTTGCCACACAGGCAAGTCAAATAATTCCACATAGGCAAATCAAATAATGCCACACAGGCAAGTCACACACATTGGACCGCGGATCCAATACATGTAAAATCGGAAGGCGTGTTTGGCACCAACATCACCAATCCGTGGAACAGAACAGAACAGAAAACTAGGGTCGACCCATATGCCTCCCACAACAAAACACCAAATGGTCAACTCCCAACGGAGCACAAAACGGAGACGTCGTGGACTGATCACACCACCACGGAAGGTGTCATGCCTCGGTGCCAAGAGGACATGCCTGTGGTACCCCCACAGGTGGTTATAGCGCAGGTATACCCTACGGTATTCTAACAAAATATAACGTCACAACACATGCGACAAAATATCAACACGAAGGGGTTCTAACATGAACATGTTAAATCGAACGAATCGTCAACACAAGTGTCTAAAATATACTAACATGTACATCACTATAAATATAAAAATAAAATTTAGACATGACACACTAGTCTAAAGAGTACAAATGTGAGTTCTAATGCAACGCCAAAATAAATTTATCACAATAAATTGACAAGTAACAATTATGAGAGAGAATACTAAATTTCAAAACGAATAACAAAACGAACGAATTAAAAACAAAAGAGTCTTACTGAAAGAGTACGGAATCCGTACCTGGATTAAGCAATGTAATACCCAAAATTATTATCCCAATATAGTTCGTTAAATTCCTTCCGTCCGATCTAATAATAGAATAATAAAATAAATTTTATTTCAAATCTAGCCGTTACAAACATAATTTTATTTAATTTATTAATAAGAACTTTTATAACTATGCCGGAAAAATTAATTAATTTAAATTAATATACATAATTTCAATTTGATTTACTAATTCTGATTTATAAAATTCATGGCTAAATACTTATTAAAGTATTATATATATATATATATATATATATATATATATATACCAAATTAACACCTGCAGTAGTGCTGCAAGATTTCCAACATACATAGCATACAAATATAATCCTTATATATATATATATATTAATAAATAACGAATCATGTCTGCAGCAAGTATCAATCAAAAGTTATATATATATTTATATATATATATATATATGTGTGTGTGTGTTTGTATATCTTACCGTAATATATATATATGTGTACCATATTCCGCCTGACACAAGCACTCTACTTTAATCACTATAATACATGATATAATAATAATAATATTATTCAACAAAGAATCCTTTTTACCTGATCAATTTCTCTGTACTCTTTTTCTTTTCCTCCTATCTCAGCCGACCTCTACTTTTTTTCCTTCTTTTTTTTCCCAATTCGTATGAAGACTTGAAGAGTATGACTTAAATTAGGTTTTAATTATTTATTAATTATATATTATATTTATCCTCTTAATTAATTGGATTAAAAAAAACTAAATTTACACAAATATAAATTAGCCCAAATAATATAAAGGCCCAAATTAACATAATCCATTTACTTATTATAGTCCACAAATTTTACTGATTAATTTGGCCCAAACAAAATAATAGCCCAAATAAGAAAACAAAGTCCAATTAATATGTTTTAAAACAAAAATAAATTTTTTTTTATCATAAAATACTTTTTTTTCGGGTATCACATCACCTACCCCTTAAAAGAATTCCGTCCTCGGAATCAAAAGAATAGAACGTACCTAATTATCAAAAAAGATGCAGATATTCCGCTCGAATAGACTCCTCAAGCTCCCAAGTGGCTTCTCGTTCCGAATGGTTCCTCCACAGAACCTTAACAAACGGAATCATCTTCCTCCTCATAATCCTTTCTTGACGATCCAAAATCGCCTCAGCTTTCTCCTTACAAGTAAGATCCTCCCAAATCTTATCGAATGGATATTGCACCACATACAACGGATGATAATGATAACTCCTCAACACCGACACATGAAATACATTGTGCACATGAGCTAGTTGTGGAGGCAAAGCTAACCGATATGCAACCTCACCAACTCTTTCCAAAATCTCAAATGGACCGATATATCGCGGACTAAGCTTTCCTTTCAACCCAAATCGCTGAATGCCTTTCCAAGGAGAAACTTTTAGAAAAACATGCTCACTAGGTTCAAACTCTAAAGTCCTCCTATGCTTATCAGCATAACACTTCTGTCGTGATCGAGCTGACTTCAATTTCTCCTTAGCCACCGCTACCTTATCTGTAGTGATTTGAACTAACTCAGGCCCTTTTATGGCCTTTTCGCCAACCTCGTCCCAACAAGTCGGTGCCCGACACTTTCTATCATATAATGCCTCAAACGGAGCCATTCCAATACTTGCATGCCAGCTGTTGTTATAAGAAAACTCAACTAGGGTCAAGTAATCATCCCAATTACCCGACCACTCAAGTGCACAAGATCTCAACATGTCCTCTAATGTCTGAATAGTCCGTTCGAATTGCCCATCAGTTTGCTGATGAAAAGAAGTACTGAAGTTGAGCCGAGTACCCCAAGCTCGTTGGAACCCTTTCCAAAACCGTGAAGTGAACCGTGGGTCTCGATCTGAAACAATAGACACCGGAGTACCATGAAGTCTAATAATCTCCTACTGAAACATTTGTGCTAACCTATCCACTGAGTAACCCTCACGGATAGCCAAAAAGTGTGCCGATTTGGTCAACCGGTCCACTACTACCCATATGGCATCATTCTTCCTGAAAGTCTTCGGCAAACCAGTCACAAAATCCATCGTGATATCCTCCAACTTCCACACTGGAATGTCTAACTGTTGCAGCAAACCACTAGCTCGTTGATGTTCTATCTTCACTTGTTGACAAGTGAGGCACTTCCCAACATATTCAGCCACGTCTCGTTTCATCCCATTCCACCAAAAATTCTTCTTCAAATCCCTATACATCTTTGTAGAACTAGGATGAATAGAAAATGGTGAACTATGAGCCTCAACCAACACAGTCTCTCGAATGATTGGATCCGACGGTACACACAACCGTTCACCCAACCAAATCACACCATGGTCATCAATATGAAACTCGGTCTACTTTCCCTCCTCTAGATTCTGCGTCATACTCCACAACTCCCCATCTTCTTTTTGAGCTTCTTTGACCCGCGAGATAAGAGAGGGCTCAACTCTCATACCCGCCAAATGCCCATCTGAACCTCGTACATACAACTTCAACTCTAATTGATCCATATCCGAAATAAGTTGAGGTTGTGTAATAAGGGCTGCTACACTCCCTGAACTCTTCCGGCTAAGAGCATCTGCAACCACGTTTGCCTTCCCCGGGTGATACTGAATTCTAGCATCATAATCTTTTAGAAGCTCTAACCAACGCCTCTGCCTCATGTTAAGCTCTTTCTGAGTGAAAATGTATTTAATACTTTTATGATCGGTGAAGATATCACAAGTCTCTCCATACAAATAATGCCTCCAAATCTTTAAGGCAAAAATCACCGCTGCCAACTCCAAATCATGTGTGGGGTAATTCACCTCATAAGATTTAAGCTGCTTAGAAGCATAAGCAATCACCTTACTGTGTTGCATCAAAACACACCCCAAACCCTTCTTAGAAGCATCACTATAAATCTGGTAGCCTCCTTTCCTCGACGGAAATGCAAGTATAGGAGTTGTCACAAGTCGTTTCTTCAACTCCTCGAAACTCTTTTCACGCTCCTCATTCCACACAAACTTCATGCCCTTTCTCATCAACTGCGTCAATGGTAAGGCAAGCAAAGAGAATCCTTCCACAAATCGCCTATAGTACCCAGCCAAACCCAAAAAACTCCTAACCTCTGTCACTGTAGTAGGTCTCGGCCATTTAGTGATAGCCTCAACCTTCGCATGATCCACCTTAATGCCCTCAAAGAGAAACAACGTGACCCAAAAATGCCACCGCTTCCAACTAAAACTCGCGATTTAGAGAATTTAGCATACAACTTCTCTTTCTGCAAAATCCCCAACACTGTGCGAAGATGCTCCTCATGTTCTTCCTTAGACTTGGAGTAAACCAAAATGTCATCAATAAAGACAATAACAAATTGGTCTAAGTACTCTCTGAACACCCGATTCATTAAATCCATGAACACCGCCGGAGCCTTGGTCAACCCGAATGGCATCACCAGAAACTCATAATGCCCATATCGAGTACGAAAGGCCGTCTTAGGGATATCCTCATCCTTCACCCTCAACTGATGATAGCCCGACCTCAAGTCTATCTTCGAAAAATATTTTGCCCCTTGAAGTTGGTCAAACAAGTCATCAATCCTCGGCAATGGATACCGATTCCTGATGGTGATCTTGTTCAACTCTCTGTAGTCTATGCACAGCCTCATAGACCCATCCTTCTTCTTTACAAACAAGACCGGATCACCCCATGGTGAAACACTCGGCCAAATCACACCACAATCTAAAAGCTCCTACAACTGCTCCTTTAGCTCTTGCAACTCCAATGGTTCCATCCGATATGGCGCCTTAGAGATAGGCTCCGCACCAGGAACAAGCTCAATAGCAAACTCTACTTCCCGTTGTGGTGGCAACCCTGACAACTCCTCAGGAAACACATCAGAAAAATCACGAACAATTGGAACATCCTCAATATGAGACTCACCCTTAGAGGTATCTTTCACAAATGCCAAATACCCCTCACAACCCTTTGCTAACAATTTCCCAGCCTTCAAAGCTGAAATTAACTTCAACACCCTACTCGGCTGTGAACCCTGAAACACGAATTCTGGAGACTTCACATCTCCAAATATAACCTTCTTCGCATGACAATCAATAGTGGCCTGGTACTTATCCAACTAGTCCATCCCAAGAGTGACATCAAAATCGAGCATACTCATCGGAAGAAGATTAACGCTACGGATCTTATCCCCAAAACTTATCAGACACCCTCGATACAAATCAGAAATAACAACAGAAGTCCCCATCGGGGTAGAAATAGACATAACAGAATCTAATAACTAAGATGGGACCCCCAGGTGCCGAACAAAAGACTGAGCAACAACAGAATGAGTAGAACCCGTATTAAAGAAAATAGACGCCTCACGATTGCCAACTAAAAAGAGTACTGTAAGCAAGATGCGGTGCACTATGACTGGTTATATATCAAGGCAAACACTCGACCACCCTGACGCTGACCTCCATTGCCACCATTATCACCACCTCCACCATTTTCGCTTGGATTGGTACAATCCCTAGCAATATGACTCATCTGTCCACACAAGAAGCATGCACCTGTGAGTCTATGACACTACCTCCCCGGATGAATAGCCCCACAAATAGCACAAGGAGCTACCGGAATGAGATTTGGGTTACCCCCACCAGCTGGTCAAGGATAACGACCCTGATTCTGCCTCTGCTGACGATTCTGCCCTTGCTGACGATTCTGACCATTCCAAGGTAGCTGCAGCTGACGATTTTGCTCTTGCTGAGGCATCTGCTGATAACCCCTATTTTGATTCTGACCACGTCACTGCCCCTGTTGGCCACCACAATTCCTATTCAACTGACCACCCTGATTTCTCCCATGTTGAACTGAAGTTTGACCCTGTTGGTCATCTCTGTCCCTCTTTCGACTCCCATCCGGTTTAGAAGACCGAAAGTCCTGTCGCTCCATCTCAATATTCTTGGCCGCATTGGCCACTGCTGACACGTCTGTAAACTTATTGTTAATAAGATGCTGACGATATCTATAATGAATCCGCCACTTGAACTTCTCCGCCTGTTCCGCTGCAGTCCCTGCAGAAATTCCCGCAAAGCCTGCCAACCTAGTAAACCTCATCATGAAATCCGTGATGGACTCATCATCTTTCTGCCGAATAGACAGATACTCTCTGGCATAGGCCTCTTTATCAACAGCTGGGAAATACTGCTGATAAAAGACCTCACAAAACTCTGCCCAACTAAGTGCCTCAACATAATCATTACCCTTTGTTGTTTTCAACGCTTTCCACCACCTCTGCGCATCCCCTTCCAGCTTGTAAGCAGCTAGCAACACTTTCGGATTATCCGAGCAACCCATCACATCGAAAAATCTTCTTTAAGTGGGCGATCCAATTCTCTGCATCAATTGGAGTTGGAGCTGAACTGAATGCCTGTGGTTTCTGCTTTTGAAACCTTTCCAACCACACATACATTGGAACCACACTTTGATCAAAACCATCGCATTCCCTTCCTCCATATTTGCATGTCGACCATTATTTCCTCAATTCTCCGGTTCAAGAATTTACGGTGGTAACATTCAGATTGTTCGTATAACTCTGTGCAACCAATCGAGGTAAAGCCCGATTCATCGCTTTCGATTCACCAAGGTAGCCAATCGAGCATTTATCCGATTATTAGGTTGCTCATTGGGGTGACCTCACCTCTTCCCTATTGTTGCCTCGCCTCCCCAAAGAACTCAAAGGATCTACGAGCCATCTAACATAGAGATCAACGAATAGATAACAAAATAGATTAGAGATGATTGAATATAAATGATATGATAAATTTGGTGTAAAAAAAACAAAATGAACAAAAACCTAACCTAGAAGTCTACCCATAACTCACAGGTCAAACCTAAATAGGTTTTCTACAAGAAAGAACCTAAGTTTTGATACCAACTCTGTAACACCCCCTTTCCAAAATAGAAAGAGAGGTTACTCAAAACACAACAAAACTAATAAATTTAATAGCAAGGCTTAAAGCCACAAAAGAATAGTCTTAATAACTGATAAATATCAAAAGTCAACCATAATAAATCTGCAACTGTCTCAAACCACAATCTAAGATAATTATTATAATTCCAAGTAAACTGACACATCAAGTCTAAACATAATATTTATAAATCATTGGAATGAATGGAGCTCTCATCACACTTGCCCTTGATTCCCCTGATTACCTACCGGAAGAAAACACAGCATGAGCTAAATGCCCAGTACGGATATAGAATAAAAATAATGAACCAAAATAACTAACTCAATTAAATGAAAAGAGACGAAACGAACTGAAACGAAATGAACAAATCTAACACAACGAAATAATAAAGTCAATCAAATGGTGGGTGTTATTTCACACCGAGCTCGTAATAAAATCGAAATATACCTTGCCACACAGTAAGTCAAATAATGCCACATAGGCAAATTAAATAATGCCACATGTGCCAAGTCACACACATTGGACCGCTGGATCCAATGCATGTAAAATCAAGGCGTGTTTGGCACAAACATCACCAATCCGAGTAATGTAATGTATCAGAAAACTAGGGTCGACCCATACGCCTCCCACAACAAAATACCAAATGGCCAACTCCCAACGGAGCACAAAACGGAGACGCCGTGGACTGATCACACCGCCACGAAAGGTGTCATGCCTCGGTGCCAAGAGGACATGCCTGTGGTACCCCCACAGGTGGTTATAGCTCAAATACCCTACGGTATTCTAACAAAATATAATGTCACAACACATGCGACAAAATATCAACACGAAGGGGTTCTAACATGTACATGTTAAATCGAACGAATCGTCAACACAAGTCTCTAAAAATATACTAACATGTACATCACTATAAATATAAAAATAAATTTAGACATGACACACTAGTCTAAAGAGTACAAATGTGAGTTCTAATGCAACGCCAAAATAAATTTATCACAATAAATTGACAAGTAACAATTATGAGAGAGAATACTAAATTTCGAAATGAATAACGAAACGAACGAATTAAAAACAAAAGAGTATTCCTGAAAGAGTACGGAATCCGTACCTGGATTAAGAAATGTAATACCCAAAATTATTATCCCAATATTGTTCGTTAAATTCCTTCCGTCCGATCTAATAATAGAATAATAAAATAAATTTTATTACAAATCTAGCCGTTACAAACATAATATTATTTAATTTATTAATAAGAACTTTTATAACTATGCCGGCAAAATTAATTAATTTAAATTAATATACATAATTTCAATTTGATTTACTAATTCTGATTTATAAAATTCATGGCTAAATACTTATTAAAGTATTATACAGTGCTGCAGGCGTTCCAACATACATAGCATACAAATATAATCCTTATATATATATATATATTAATAAATAACGAATCATGTCTACAGCAAGTATCAATCAAAAGTTATATATATATTATATATATATATATATATATATATATATTTAAATTAATATACATAATTTCAATTTGATTTACTAATTACGATTTAAAAAAAAATTCATGGCTAAATACTTATTAAAGTATTATATATATATATATATACACATACTGACTAATTAACACTGCAAAGTGGTCTTTGCCTTCCAACATACATAGCATACAAATATAATCCTTATATATATATTAATAAATAACGAATCATGTCTGCAGCAAGTATCAATCAAAAGTTATATATATATATATTTATATATATATATATATATATATATATGTATATCTTACTAGTAATATATATATATATATATATATATATATATATATATATATATATGTGTGTGTGTGTGTGTGTGTGTGTGTGTGTGTGTGTGTGTGTGTGTGTGTGTGTGTGTGTACCATATCTACGCCTAACACAAGCACTCCACTTTAATCACTATAATACATGATATAATAATAATATTATTCAACAAAGAATCCTTTTACCGATCAATTTCTCTTCAGACTTTTTTCTTTTCCTCCTATCTCAAATTTTAATTCTACTCTTTTTTTTCCTTCTTTTTTTTTGAATTTGTATGAAGACTTGAAGAGTATGACTTAAATTAGGTTTTAATTATTTATTAATTATATATTATATTTATCCTCTTAATTAATTGGATTAAAAAAAACTAAATTTACACAAATATAAATTAGCCCAAATAATATAAAGGCCCAAATTAACATAATCTATTTACTTATTATAGTCCACAAATTTTACTGATTAATTTGGCCCAAACAAAAGAATAGCCCAAATAATAAAACAAAGTCCAATTAATATGTTTTAAAACAAAAATATTTTTTTTATCATAAAATACTTTTTTTTTCCGGGTATCACAACAAACACCATTCATCTTTACTGATGAGCATAAAGGAAATCTGTTTGCATGCAAGTATTTGAACAGTGGTTACTCCTAAATAAGTTCTCCATGTAATATGGTGCTACTTGCTACAATTGTATCCAAACATTAATGCATGTTAAAGGTTGAATTATCACATCTGTTGGAAAAACAAGGTTCCAAACAAGTGAAATGGTTCACTACTTTTGTGTTGTGGCGGTACCGCTTACGTTTTCATGATTGTTAAGCGGCTCGATTTACTTTTGCAAAGAGAGCTCCCTTTTTCCATCGGTTTATTTTAGTTTTTGATTAAATTATATAATACAAAAAAGGGTAATAGTCAATTGATGCGGATGATTTGGCGTTGATCATCTAGTGATTAACAATTATTTTGTGGAGGGTCATGCACACAAAATATACGATTGTGTTTCCACCATACTTTGGTCTCATTGCATTTGAATTGTAGGCTGTTTTTTACTTTTTCCCCTTTTGAGTGCATGTCGGTGCGTGCTTTTCACCTGTACTGAATGATCAACGCATAACCGATGGAAAAATTTACTTCTGATTGCTTATATGGGATCTTTAGAATTGTAGGCAAGTATACTATCTACAATATTATTCATGCATTGCAAAAATAAGACTATGAAGGCAAATAGTATATTTATACTTCAAATTATGTGGATTTCTTTGAAACAGTTGGATACCCTCAATGTCCTCATCCTGAACTTGTCAGAGGACTTCGTGAACACAGATGCTGGTGGGATCTTTCTCTTGCTCCAAGATGAGCAAGTCTCCGGTCTCGAGTTCTTCAAAGATGGACAATGGGTGCAGATTCCACCTTCCAAGGACAATACCATCTTCATAAACACAGGCGATCAAGTGGAAGTGTTATCTAACGGAAGGTATAAGAGTGGTTTGCACCGTGTCATGGCAGACAATAATGGAAGCAGACTCTCCATCGCCACTTTCTACAATTCAGTGACAGAGGTACTGTTTTGTTTACAAGGAACTACTGCAGCACACTGTTCTCTTATTCATATACTTTATTATTTTGAAAGTTACCCCTTATAGTTTGTATTTGAAGCATATCATGTTATCTGAATTTAAAGCTTCTAATAAAAAGTACTTGTGACAGGTAAAATGTGACCTATATTTGGTGTTTTGTTCATCTGTGCTATCGGACATCTCAAGGTTTTTGATAAGAATGATTTTACCACAGGTGTTTTAGTGTGCATAATCGCTTCGGTCAATGAAAGCCTATGATAATCTAGAACATTTGAAGACTAAACATAGCAACAAAAAAAAATCCCAACTGTAAAAATTTCATAAACATGTCAGCTAATTCTTGAACATACATGATAACAAATTGATTGATTCAAGATAGTTTGCGTTAAATAATGGTTCGTTCCATACCAGTTCATTGGATATTAAAGATTTGTACACACAACAGCTTTTGGCAGAATATTGAAACATGAGATGGTGCGAGCAATGGATTTTGTTGAACTTACGCGTTACAACAACTGTAGTTTATCGAGGTTAAAATTACACAAAAGTGTTTGCTCATTGAAATTACACAACGGTGCGAGCAATGGCTTTTTGCAGAACATTGAAACATGAGACGGTACGAGCAATAGCTTTTGAATTACACCCTTAACTTGTTTATATTAGACCATAGAAGAATTGCACTTCATAACCTTACGAAAAGAGAACAGATGGAGCAAACTAAGTCACAATTCAAGCATTTCTTATATCAATTAAATAACCTCACATCTTAAATGAAAATTTGTTCTTCTTATTCGAATTGCATTTCACAAACTACCTTTGGCTCATATTCCCCTCAGGGGTGTATATTTAAGTTTCAGTCTTCATAGTCTTTGAACTACAGTAATTTAGGATGATTGGGTTTGAATTTGAAGTTCTTTTCACTTGTAATTATGGTAGGGGTCAAATGGATTATACTTTGTTATTATGACTGTTATTATTATTATTATTGTTTTTATTATTATTATTATTATTATTATTATTATTATTATTATTATTATTATTATTATTATTATTATTATTACTGTTATTGTTATTATTATTATTATTATTATTTATTATTGTTATTATTATTATAATTAGTACTATTATTATTATTATTATTATTATTATTATTATGGTATTATTATTATTATTATTATTACTACTATCAATTATTGTTATTATTATTATTATTAGTACTATTATTATTATTATTATTATTATTATTATTATTATTATTATTATTATTATTATTATTATTATTATTATTATTATTATTATTATTATTATTATTATTATTATTATTATTATTATTATTATTACTATTATCTTAATTTAAGGCAACATTTTAATAGTCGTTGCAAAAAGTTGTATAAAATATGCAACGAAAATAAAAATTGTTTCTAATGAATGTGGTCCATATTAGGCAACGATATATAGCAACAAAAAAACTTTCGTTACCCACGATGAGGAGAAATCAAGTGGTTAAAAATTTTGCAATGAATTTCTAACGAATTTTGTTTCCAAATTTTGCAACTACTTATGAATTTCGTTACAAAAAGTGAAAGCCTGACACAATTTGCAATGATGGACAATTTTCGTTGCTAAACATACACTTTTAGCAACGACTTATAAAGGCGTTTGCCTGAAAAATTGTTGCTAAAGCCTCATTTTTCGCAACAAAAAAGCTTTTGTTGCCCACGATGACGGGAAATCAAGCGGCCAAAAAGTTTGCAATGAATTTCTAACGAAATTTTTTCCAGCCAATGGATTAACAACGAAATTTTGTAACGACTTATGAATTTCGTTGCAAAAAGTGAAAGCCTGACACAATCTGCAACGAAGGACAAATTTCGTTGCTAAACATATACTTTTAGCAACTACTTATAAAGTCGTTGCCCGAAAAATCGTTGCTAAAGGCCCATTTTTGTGTAGTGGGATATGATCTCTGACAGAGATCTGATGTTAGAACTAGGAGGGGAGAGACGAGTAAAACCTTCGCTAGTGTGTCCTACCTAAGCTTATTTGTTATTTAATTGGTCGATCGAAATATAGGGATAATTTGTGGCATGTCAATTTCGTTAATTTACTCTTGTTTTGTGGTAGTATTAAGAATGGCATTTGAAAATCAAGAGATGAACTCATATAGAGTTTTAAGTGATGAATTGAGGAGATTCATTTAAAGAATAAATATTGGAGTATAATATCTTGTTATAACAAAGATTTTTATTAGGGGGTACTAATTAAGTTATTAAACTTGATTGTAGGATGTCAGGAGAAGAAGAAATTAAGGATATCCATGTGATGAGTGAAGAATTAATAGTTGCACCCGAGCTAGTCGCAGAGGTGGCAGCTGAGAGTGAGGAAGAAGAGGAACCTGAGGAGGATTTATTAGGAGAATTTGTGAGTTAATAGAACTGCAAGATCGTATTTGTGAGTTAGAAGAGAAAGGTGAAGAACGGCAAGTGGTCGTGGAACAAAGGGATGCAACAATTCAAAATTTTGTTACCCGATATGCGATGCTTGAACAAAAGCTCTCTTTGGCAGAGTATATAATAATAGAGTTGAAATCTGAAAATTCAAATGTCAAAAATCATCTGAAAAAAGAAATAACTGAACGAGTGAGAATGGAGGATGTATGGGTAAAAGACGCACAACGCGTTGATATTGTAGAGAGAGAAGTCTGATCTAAGATGGATAAAATAGATGATATGTATTTCTCTTTTTGGACAGCAATTAGGAGAACCCAACATCGAGTTTTGAATTACCCTGTACAGAGCGGTCTACCCCAATTCGATATGGATCGAAGATTAATGATTCAGATCATGGATCAGGAGTATGACGAAGCAGTTGAGGGTGGAATATGCCCTATAGTAAAGTAAATTCCAGCGGTAATGATGACACCAAAGGTTATCCCGAACAAGTCAAAGTCGGTGGTTCAAGGGAGAGCGTTTGTCATGACTTCCCAAAAAGCGAGGAACCCGAATGAAGTTATCACGGGTAAACTAATCATAAACTCTTGCGAAGTCTATACCTTATTAGATATTGGTTCTACCCATTCTTTTATTTCATTTGCTTGTGCTCAACATTTAAATTTGACTCTAGAGAAATTAGACTTTGATTTATCTGTTGAAACTCCGTTTGGAGAAACATTCATTACATCCACTATTTATAAAAAAAAATTATTCAAATCGACACTTTCACATTATCTGTTGATCTCATCTCTTTGAAAATACTTGTTTTTGATGTGATTTTAGGAATCGTCTGGTTAACTACTCATCAAGCTAAAATTGATTATTTTCGTAAGGTCGTTAGTTTTTATATTCTTAACCAACCTGTTATGCGAATTCAAGCAACTAAACCACTAAATTCAATCAATGTCATATCAAGCCATAAAGCCATTCATTTATTAAAAAATGGATGTCAAGTTTTCTTAGCCCATGTCACCGATTTAAACAAAAATATGTCTGATTTGAATGATATTTCTATTATTAATAAATTTTCTGACGTATTCCCCGAAGAACTTCCTGGCCTACCCCTAGGGGTGGGCAAATAAATCAGTTTTTTCAGTTTTTGGATGAACCAGACTTATCTGAACTGGTCAATTCGGTATAAATATAAATTGGTCCGGTTCGGTACAAAAAAACATGTATATACCGGTTTTTTGGTACCGATTTGATTCTCAAGCGCTTTATTTATGGTTCTAAGATAAACCGAAACCTAATTCTACAGATATACCAGTTTTTAAATTTTTTATTATTATTAATAATAATACTAATAATAATAATAATAAAATATTGATTATAATAATAATAATAAAATAATAATAATGATAATAATAATAATAATAAAATAATAATAAAAATAATAATTATATTAATTTTCAAAGAAAGCCCAGATTTGAGTCTGCAGACTTAATCCAGTACCATCGGTTAGATATCTTGGTCTAACCGATCTTGCATATCGATTACTTAAATTTGAGTAATTTCGATACCGGTTCGGTTCGGTACCGAGCCGGTTCGGGTCGGTTTTTACCGGTTGCCCACCCCTACCTACCCTAGAGCGTGAAATTGAATTTTGTATTGACCTTGAACCCGGTACAAAACCCATTTCCAAAATCTCATATCGAATGGCTCCTATTTAACTTCAGGAGTTAAAAACCCAACTACAAGGAGTTGGTACCCGAGCCTATGACGCCCCCAAATTTGGACCACTCGCGTCTCGAATTCGATTCGCCATGTGCTACATATCTAATGACTAAATAACATCTCATGCAACGGAAATAACAGAATAAATTACATTATTTAATATAATCATTCAAGTCCCAAGGTTTCATAACTTAAACATCTCTTACATACCTTCAACATACTTAAACATAGCTTAGACATAACTAATACATAACACAATTTATGTCTTTACATTATCATAGTATTCTCAAATAAATATGAAGCTACTCCGTAGCTTTGCCCTTGCCGTTATCAGTGCCCGAGGGTCCGCCTTGCTCTGCCTTAACTGAAATGTTTTTAGGGAAAGCAAGAATGAGCAACAAGTTTGCTCAGCAAATAATATAACAATAAGGGTGGTCAATATAGTTTTAAATTCTTAAGAGTACAACAATAATTGATAGTTCAAGAATTGCAAGAAGTATCGATGGTTCTCAAAAATAGTCGTTAAGGATAGAAAGATATCAATAAGATTCAACATTTAATCATTTCGAGATTTCAAAATAATGAATACTGAGCAGTCACTAAGGACTATGAACTTCTACTAGAATTAACAGTAATATGCTGATAATCCAACAAAAACAAGTACAACATGAGATCAGCCTAAAGTACCCTATTTTTTGCATAACATTTAATCATACTCATGTGTGCACGTCTGTCTCTCGATAATTATATAGTTTCCCCTTTAAGGAAGGGTTGTCTATCTTAGTCAATTATAAGAGTCCGCACCAATTCGATTGGTTTGGATAGCTTTCAAATTCATGATTTAGGTATAGTTGAATCAAATGGCATAGAACGCTTTTTCAAAGTATATACGAACAATTATAAGTTCAACACCCGAAATCAAAGTTTAAAGAATGTAACAACTTTATCTTAAGCTACGAAGTATTAAGTCAGAAGACATGAATCATACTTTCAATGGTTTACTTGTACGACCAATAATAGTACAAGCTTAAGTAATGCTCCATAAAGAATAGGGTTAGGAACTTGCATCAAAGAGGGAAGGTTTAGATACTTGTATAATATTCAAAGTTGTGTAAGTTAGAAATTTGCCTTATGCGTAGCTTACCAAGGTATAACTTATCAACACTTTTCGAATCCTATTATAACATAGTTACTCGTATAGGATATTCATTAGTTACGTATATTCAATACTCATACTTGATATTTAAGTTTAAATGCATACATAAGAGTCTAACTTAGTCGTAAAATCTCATACGTACGTCATTACATACCTTACATACACATACCTCAAAAATCAGTTTATAAGACACTACGAAATCAAATAACATAGTTCGTAATCAACTTTTGACTTAACGTTTCAAAGTTTATAAACACTTATCAAATATATGATTCTATCGTTAACATGCTTATTGACACTTTAAATATTGTACTAGTCATGTATTATAGCTTAAGACGTTAATGTACACATGCTGCAAGGTTCTAAATGCAAATAAAATAGTCAGATTGTTTTGCAATGTGGAATACGATCCGTATTTGAATTTAGACTAAGGAGTGATGGCATGGCCACATGCTCCCCTGTCAAACATAGACCTGAGTTTTCATGTATTCAGTTCCAATCTAAGCATGTGGGGGTACTTATATACATCTCATACACATATTAACAGATGTTGGACTAGGTCTTATGTTCTTTATACTCATTTCAAGATTTCTTTAACTTCATGTAGTTTTATTTGACAAATGTCCATTCTACAAGGCTAAGAGAGTTTTTTATGCAAACGATTGACCCTATTACCCATTATAACACATAATAATGCTAAAAAAATCTTTACTACGCATACTTGCATGTATTTAGTTCATTTACACATAGCTAGTATAGTCCTCCACTTGAAAACTCACTTTAAATCATGCTTGAATAGTCTATATTACGCCTAACAATATAAACCAACATATTAGTAACATGCTAAGGCATGAAAGAGCTTGATATATTTGTACACAAGGTCAGAATATAATTTACACAATGCTCACCAAAATTAGTTTCCAAATCTTTAAGTTTTCTTTGAATACACATACTAAACCAAGCTAAAATGTCTTACTGTAACCAAAACAACATCAATTCATATGTTAGGGTCATTTACATGCATAATCAAACCAAAATAACATGCTCATGACAACACAAGGAAAACAAAATCAGTTTCAAGGCAAATGACTTCTTGGCAGCCGCTTACGTTTTATCTTATAGAAGTGGCGCTTGACAAGCTGAAAGTAGTATGTTCACAAGCCAATCATGTTTAATGACAAAGCATATACTTTGTAACAATCTTATTCATTTATTAATAAAAATTATTAATTTATTAAAGGCTTTTAATTATCTACATGATGCTGCTGTATAATATGTGATAAACCCATAGTTTTAACCAATGCTTTTAGAATAATGATCATGATCATTCTAATGAGATCTAAATTCTTATAAAGCTTAAAAACTAAAATAGTTCCCAATCGTTGGATTACTAAATTGGGGATTAGTGAATCCGGATAGATTGGTACATACGTTGCTTGCTCATTGGATGATGATGATTGATCTCAAAATCATTTGTGTGGAGACACTAAAGCAAGTACGTAGGTGCTTATTAGAGAATAAGTACACTTAGCGTGGCTCGTTAAGGAATACCTAATGTAGTTTTACTTGCCTGTCAATAGGAATTCCTATAGTGATAGTAGTACAAGTGATCCTTGGACTTGAGATCATCATAGTATCTTGTGTATGATGAGTTATACTTTGACTTATTCCTTAAGACCCTTAGGTTATATCAAAGGGCATGCTTGGGTATAATAAGTTGTACATGGAGATAATGAATGATCAATAAAGAATCTACCGCTTCTAGTAAAAGAACAGAAATGTCCTATGTGATTCAATAAATGACAACCCAGTATTCATTGGCCAAGGCAGAATGAAATTAGAAAGGAGTTTCTAATTTGCATTATTTGGAGTTGTGCATTTAAGAGTCGAAATACATATAATTAAAAAAAATAAGACTTGACAGTAATTCCATGTCTTATATTTAATTGAGACATTGTATGGTGGAAGGATTGAATTGTATAGTAACTATTTACTCAAAGGTTCTTTTATGATTATTGTTGAAATCTATATTATCTTGAAAGTCGTTAATCACTATGGAGGCTTATCCCTATTTTAGAATAAATATTATTTAAATAAATTAATAGTTTAATTTATTTATTTAAATAAAATTAGAATTGTTCTAATTGATTTATTCACAGCCGGTTCAATATGGAGAACCTAAAGGGTCAGACCGCAAAAGGAAGAATTTTTATTGAACAAGAAATGGCATAATCGTAATAATAAGTTAAACGTATTTAATTTTATCTATGGTGATAGAATAAATTAAATAGCTTAATATTTTTTATTTAATATTTTGAAAATATTAAATATAAATTAATAAGAGGAGTCTTATTATTATTATTATTATTATTATTATTATTTAATTTCTAAAGGAGTTTGGGAATTAATTAATAAAAGTACTCTCATATATTCCTAATAAGATTAGGAGGCAAATTAATTAAAAGAGTTTAATTAATTATTCCTAATAAGATTGGGAGTCTAATTAATTATAAGAGTTTAATTAATTAAAATAAAACCTAATTCCTTAATTGTTAAGGAGGGTTACCTATATCTATAAATAAGAGGAGTCTTATTATGGGTGAAAGTTGATGCTTTCACAACACACATGAATGCGTAATTCCAAGAGTTGGGAGAGTACATCTTTTTTTCTATGAGAGATAGAAAAACTAGGATTTTGTCAAACACCCATCTTCTTGAATCTTTCTTCTTCCTTGTGGATCACCTCTAGAGGTCAAACACTTGGGTGGCTAAAATTGATCAAATGAAGGAACTAAACCCCGTGGATTTAAGTTGAACGCGAAAATGATTGGAGGTGAACTTGTACATGAGGAAGCTCGAATCTTCAAGGGTATAATTCTTGTTCTTTATCTTTTCGTTTAATTAATAATTGTGTATAAAAAGATGATCCGGGTATATGATTTGTAAAATTTCAAAACTCTTATTTTCTATGATTCTAGTTACTTTGTGCAATTTGATTGCGTTCATGAATCTTACGAACCTAACAGTGGCATCAGAGCCAAACTTTTATGAAAATTATTAATTGTTTAGATTCGATATGTATGTTGATATATGTTTAGAACAAAATTTTTGGACATACTTATTGGTATAAATCATGTTTTTGGAGAAAAACTGCACATAATGTTCATTTTGATTTTTATTAACATAAAAGGTTTATTTTACTTAAAATTAAATTAAAAAAAAATTCCCAGTAATTCTAAATTAAAAATAAAGAAGTTTATTTTGATTTGAAATTGGATTAAAATAAAGTTGTTTATTTTAATTGGAATTGGAATCCACGTTTGTTTGAATAAAAGAGTTTATTCAAAAGTTTTATAATAACTTGGAATTGAATTTCACGTTTGTTTGAATAAAAGAGTTTATTCAAAAGTTTTATTCTAATTGGAATTAGACTCCACATTTGTTGGAATAAAAGAGTTTAATCAAAAAGGTTTTATATTAACTTAGAGTTGGATTCCACGTTTGTTTGAATAAAAGAGTTTATTCACATATAGAATTGAATTCCAAATTTCTTAGAATAAATTTGTAAGACCCCAAATTTTATGAATAAATATTAATTTTTCTCGAAATATATTTTTGAATATTATGGTGTGGATTTGATATAATGTTATAGTTGTGGGTATTATTTACAAATTTTGCAAAGTAACCAAGTTGTTATATAATATTCGATTGGTCGGAGAATATTCATTTTAACGAGGAATATTAATCGACGACAGCACAATCATTGGTGGACCCCTACAACGGAAGTATTGTCGTAGTTAGAAAAGCGACAAAATTATCTTTTATAAAATAATAATGAAAGTTTTACCGTTAAGCTGTTGAACTACCCGGTGGTAAAATTACGATGTCTGGCGTGGTTGCGTAGTAGCACTACGGTATTGATTATTGATGCTTACGTGAGAAGTCACTCAGTTATACTCAATTATTGCTACAGTAGTTGATGCATCATATCTCTCATATTATTGATTCAATTATTGTCACAGTATCATCTGCATAATATTTATTATTATTAAATCAATAATTGAGACGACAAAGTTATTCATATTATTATTTGAAATATTAACAATGTCTAGAAGTTCTATCAAGGAGAGGTTTGGTCACCTAATTGCGCGCCAATAAGGAGTAATTCTTATCGGAAAGCCCCCTCTTTCCTGGGAACGACCTGGTTGTTAAATATTGTGAGTTATAATATTAATGATGAATAAGTTCGTGTTGATTAAAGATGAAATTGATAGTTCCATTGTGTTGGGATTATTAGTGTTAGTGGAAATCGACATTTATTTCGATAATAATTGATGTCTGGAGGTTATATTAACCAATTGGGTAATTAATCAGATAAATGAGCAATTAATTGCTATTATTTCACATGCTTATAACTATTTGTTCACATGTGTGTACTATTGATTCACATTCATGTACTATTAGTGGAGGTGGTACAAGATTGATAATACTTGCATGACTAAATTAAAAATTGAGGTATAGGTGAAGGTATTATACTGTAATCGGTTTTTTCACATGATTATACTATTAAGTCACATGAATGAACTATTAATTCACATTATTTACTATTAGGAGAGGTGGTGCAAGTTTGATAATACTTTCTTAAAAATGAAGAAAAAGAGGAAGGTATTATACTTTAATATTTCGAGCCCCAAAACGTGCAATTATCAAAACTATTTTTTCCTATAAATAGAAGCTCATTCTTCTTTCATTCTCACCAATTCACCAGGTCTCACAAGAGCAATTATCATAGAGATAAATTATAGAGAGAAAGAAGAAGAGAAGTCTGCTACCTCACTATTCCAGTATCCAGTTTCTTCTAAGGTAAGGGGTATTATTTCTTTTCGTATTCATGAAAGAGTTATTTTCTTTCAATACTCGTAAGGGTTGTTATTCCATTCTTTATTATTTTGTTGGAATAACTTTTGTCATGCGGTGATCTATCGCATGCATGGTGAATTCTTTTGTTATTCCATTCTTTATTATTATGTTGGAATAACCTGTCTGTGCAGTCTATCGCATGCCTGGTGAATTCTTATGTTATTCCATTCTTTATTATTCTGTTGGAATAACCTGTCTTTGCGGTCTATCGCATGCATGGTGAATTCTTCTGTTATTCCATTATTTATTATTATGTTGGAATAATCTGTCTATGTGAACTATCGCATTTATGGTGAATGATCATTTGTATTCATTCCTTATTAAATTATAGAAATGATTTGTCTACGTGGATTACCGCATGGCGGGCAAAAATCCATTTGCAGTTTCATATATTCTATTATACTCAGTTGGTTAAAGTTTTGGCTTCTATACTCCATGAAATTAGTAGAATATCCTGGATATCTGCACTTCATCCAGTATCTTTTCATGAAAATATTCTTCTGAGCATTCTTGAATTTTACTCCACAAAACAGTATAATGTTGACAATTTGGACGTTATTGATTTTTGGATAAATTAAATTATAAATCTTTAAAAATTTATCCTTGAACTTGTTTTATTGAATTCTTATATCATTGTCATCATCTCATGTTTATAATATGTTGAAAGTCATCTGTGCCCTGTATTGCATAGATGAACTTGGTATGATTATGACCAGGGATTATTCGGTATAATCATGACCGTAAGGTTACAAATGATGTGGTAAAAGTACTCATTGGCCGTAGTGCATTGATGGACAGTTGTTGGCATGATCATGACCATTGATAAATACACGAATATCCTTGGCCCGTAGTGCATTAATAATTTGTGGTCGTGATACTAATGAATATCCTTGGCCGTAGTGCAGGGATGATGTGGTTTATTTATTAAGCTGAGTCTCAGGGATAAAAGTGATGAAAAACCTTTTAAATCATAGAAGATAGTAGGTTTTATGCTCTACTTGACTCTTCTAATGGATTGTTTGTTCCTTTGCAGTTAAACTTGATGTTTGTTATATTTTATCAGTTTAACACTGTTGAAGGCTAACGATAAATTATTACGCATTATCTTAGTCATAATATTTCTTCTTTGGGCTAGTTGAGTTCACCCTTTCTTTCTTTGTTCTCTTGAAATGAGAATATAATTTGGGACGAGTCGGGGAGCGGATTTGACCGGTCGAGATGGTTGTTTTAGTAGTCCTCACTATTCTATAAAATAGTGTGACAATAAATGTAATGAGGACTCCATTGAGTGTGGATATTGTCTAGATGACAATATTCTTATTAAAACTCTTAGATTATGTTTTGTCGTATTTTTACATTGTTGTATAATTAAGTTGTATTTGAATTTTTTGTACCATGTATTTGGCGACTCAAGATGGGTGATGTATACCTATTTTGGGGGCATCACAGTTGGTATCAAAGCTTAGGGATATGATCACTGGCTGAGATGTGAGACAAGAACTAGGAGGGGAGAGACGGAGAATTCCTTCGCTAGTATGACCTACCTAAGTTTATTTGGTATTTAATTGGTCGGTCAGAGTATATGAATAATATATGACATGTCAATTAACCCTTGTTTTGTGGTAGTATTTGAAAATGACATCCAAGAATGTTGAGAATAGCAATGGAGCATAGGAGACCGTTGAGTCACCACAGATCAACACCAAGGATAATGTGCATCAGGAAGGTAATAATCCTCAGGTGAACAACAACACCTACCAAATGGCGAACGACGAAATGTTTAGGAGCTTTCTGCAATTCGTGCAACATCAGGCAAGAGAGACTCCTGTCCAAAATGTAGGTGGAAACACTGGCAACTCTCGGACGGTCACCGCTAAACATTCAAGGAGCTGGAACCACCAGAGTTTATTGGAGAGCCAAAACCAGTTAAGGCGGAGAAGTGGATAAAGCAGATCACCAAGATATTTGATGCCTTGGGATGCTCCGAGGAGCAAAAGGTTCCCTTTGCCACCTTTATGTTGCGAGGAGAGAAAGATTACTAGTGGGAATCGGTAAAGCATACTCAACCTGCCGCACTGAAGATGTCTTGGGAGAAGTTCCAAGAACTATTCAACGACAAGTACTTTCCCGAAAGTATTCATCACACGAAAGAGGTAGAGTTCATCAAGATGGAGCAGAACAATATGGCGTAGTGTCACGCGACGAAGCTAAGTTTGCCGAGTTGTCCCGGTTTGCGTCTCACTTAGTTGATAATGAGGAGAGAATGACGCGAATGTTTCTAAGAGGTTTGAAACCCGAGATACGTCAATACCTTATCTCTCTTAAAATGTGTTTATATTCAGATGTTATGAATAGGGCTCAGTTATTGGAGCGCGATAACGAGTCAACCAAACCAAGAGAAAGCAGCCGGTAAAATGATAATACTAGTGGTAGCAGTCATCGAAGCGGTGATAATAAACGTGGAGGGAATCAACATGCCAGAAATGGTAACCACTTCGGTGGTAATCATGGACAAGACAATAAGAGTGGACATTTTAAGAAGAGGAGATTCAACAATGATTGAAAGACATCAGCACCAACACCCGTTGTTAAGGAAGGAGAACGACCACCTATCATATGCTTCAAATACGGAGGGGAGGGACACATAAGTCCAAACTGCGCGATGCAGTCCAAAGCGTGTTATAATTGTAGAAGGGAAGGTCACATAGCCCAATTTTATTATGCACCGAAGACAAGTTCAGCTGGGATGGAGGCACCAAAGGCCGTCCCAAAAAAGTCAAAACCGGTAGTTCAAAGGAGAGCGTTTGTCGTGACCTCCCAGAAAGCAAGGAACCCGAACGAGGTGATCACGGGTAAGCTAATCATAAACTCTAGCCAAGTCTATACCTTATTTGATACCGGTTCTACCCATTCTTTTATTTCTCCTACTTGCGCTCAACGTTTAAATTTCACTCCGAAGAAATTAGACTTTGACTTATTTGTTAAAACTCCGTTGGGAGAAACCTTCATTACATCCACTATTTACAAGTCTTGTTTGATTCTAATCGGTAACTGCACGTTACCTGTCGATCTTATCTCCTTAGAAATACTTGCATTTGACGTGATTCTAGGGATTGATTGGTTAACTACTCATCATGCTAAAATTATTTATTTTCGTAAGGTTGTTAGCTTTCATATTCCTAATAAACCTATTATGTGAATTCAAGTGACCAAACCATTAAAATCAATCACGGTCATCTCAAGTCATAAAGCTATTCTTTTATTGAAAAACGGATGTCAAGCTTTCTTAGCTCATTTCACAGATTTAAACAAAAATACGTCAGATTTGAATGATATTTTTGTTGTTAATAAATTTCCTGACGTATTCCCTGAAGAACTTCCTGGCCTACCCCCGGAGCGTGAAATCAAGTTTGGTATCGACCTTGAACCCGGTACAAAACCCATTTCCAAAGCCCCATATCGAATGACTCCTATTGAACTTCAGGAGTTAAAAACCCAACTGCAGGAATTATTAGACATTGGTTTCATTCGACCTAGTACGTCTCCTTGAGGTGCTCTTGTTCTATTCGTGAAGAAGAAAGATGGAAGTATGCGACTTTATATTGATTATCTTGAGTTAAACCATGTCACTGTCAAAAATAGATATCCGTTGCCTTGTATTGATGACCTGTTTGACTAGTTGCAAGGCGCCAAATTCTTTTCAAAAATTGATCTTCATTCCAAATATCATCAGTTAAAGATTGGAACTGATGACATTCCAAAGATGGCTTTCAGAACTCGGTACGGGCATTATGAATTCCTAGTCATGTCTTTTGGATTGACTAATGCTCCTGCTGCCTTGATGGATATGATGAACTGAGTATTCAAGGAATATTTGGATCACTTTGTGGTCGTCTTTATTGATGACATCCTCATATATTCCAAAAGCCGTGAAGATCATGAGCAACACTTGAGGTTGATACTCCAAAAGCTTCGTGAAAACAAGCTTTCTGCCAAGTTGAAGAAATACGAGTTCTGGCTTGAGGAAGTAGCATTCCTTGGGCACGTAGTATCAAATCATGGAATATCTGTTGACCTGGAAAAGATTGAAGCTATTTAAAGCTGGGAGCAACCTAAATCAGTGACTGAAGTACGTAGCTTTCTCGGCTTAGCTGGTTATTATCGAAGATTCATAGAAGGGTTTTCTCGAATCGCTACTCCATTAGCTCAGCTGACTCGGAAAGATACAAAGTTCGGTTAGAGCGAGGAATGTGAGAAGAGTTTTCAAGAACTCAAGAGGAGACTCATTTCAGCACCTGTTCTGACAATACTATTTGGCTCGGAGGGATTTGTCATCTACAGTGATGCTTCAGGCAAAGGGTTAGGATGTGTTCTCATGCAACATGGGAAAATTATAGCCTATGCCTCTCGACAACTTAAAGAATATGAGAGGAATTATCCTACTCATGATCTAGAGTTGGCAGATGTTGTCTTCGCACTTAAAATTTGGAGGCATTACCTGTATGGGGAGAAAGTGGAGATCTTTACGGATCATAAAATTCTCAAATATTTCTTCACTCAAAAGGAACTCAACATGCGGCAACGATGTTGGCTCGAACTGTTGAAAGATTATGATCATACTATTCAATACCATCCTGGAAAAGCGAACATGGTAGCTGACGCATTGAGTAGAAGATCGTATGCGGGTACGAGTGCGATATTGTCAACGTAAAGGCCCATTTTGTATGACTTGCAAAGGATGGAGATAGAGTTAAAGACTCCAGGGACCCATGTGATGATGGCTAACATACGAGTTGAACCCACTTTAATCGATAAAGTTAAAGCTGCTCAAGCTACAGACCTGGAGCTGATGCGTATGAGGAAGAAAGTGCAAGAAGGTGCAAGAAGGTGCTTTGCCAGAAACAAGAATAGATGAAGAAGGAATACTTTAAGTCAACTCCAGACTTTGTGTTCCTAACGACCCTGATTTAAGGTATAAAATCATGATGGAGGTGCACAACACAACATTTGCAATCCATCCTAAGAGTACCAAAATGTATCGTGATCTTCGACATACATTTTGGTGGAGTAATATGAAGAGAGAGATTGCAGAGTTTATCTCAAGGTGTCTAACTTGTCAACGAGTCAAGGCGGAGCATCAAGTGCCAAAAGGTCCATTGCAACCACTTGAAATTCTAGAATGGAAGTGGGAGCACATTATTATGGATTTTGTTACTGGTCTTCCCAAGGTTTCTCAAGGCATAGATGCATTTTGGGTCATTGTTGATAGATTGACCAAGTCTGCTCATTTCTTACCTATACGAAAAACTTATACACTTAAACGTCTTGCTCGTATATACATAAACAGGCTGTAAGATTGCATGGTATGCCAGTATCCATAGTTTCTGAACGAGACCCAAAATTCACTTCAAGATTTTGGGTTAGTTTACAAAAAGCTATGGGCACGGATTTACGATTTAGTTCGGCATATCATCTTCAAACGGACGGGCACTCGGAGAGTACTATTCAAACTCTTGAAGATCTATTAAGACTATGTGTCCTTAACTTCAAGGGAAGTTGGGCCAAGTTCTTACCATTGGTGGAGTTTTCCTACAACAACAGTTATCAAACAAGTATTGGCATGGCTCCATTTGAGGTGTTGTATGGAAGAAAGTGTCGTTCTCCAGTATGCTGGGATTGTAACGCCCGAGAAAAATCGGATTTTTGAGAATTAAAATTTTATTTTTATTAAATGAATTTAATTGATTATTTATGGAGCAAGCTAATTGAAGATCGTTATATGACCTAGATATGTCAGAACATCGTAGTATTTTGGTTACGTGATAGAATTAAAGTATTTGAATTTCCAAGATGAAAGTAAAAGCTTTCTGAGAAATTTTCCGAAAAACACTATTCACGCATTTCGGCTCGGGAATTATTTTTGAACTTCCAAGAAATACGTAACGATAGAATATTGATGTGAGATTGAATATCCAATAATATTTCAGTTATGGAAAATGTAATATTTCGCCTGTGGACTTAAAACCTAACGTTTAAGGAAAATGATTTACGGGAAGGAAAGGTAATGCGATTAATGAATTAAAGCAATAATCGGATAATACGTAGGTATTATACGAGGTAATGAATACTAGTATGATATGAGGTATTATACGAGTACGTACGAGAGATGGTATGGCGTATATGTTTAATTAGTATACGAGTTAGGTTACGAGAATTATACGTATAGTATACGTTATAAGGCTTTAAGCCAAATTTATGGAATTAATAGGATTGTGTAGGAAATGGTTAAGTCCAATAGAATTAATGTGCAAGCCTAAGTGTTTGTAATGTGAAGCCCAAAGTAAGTTAATGATCAAGCCCAAGTGTTTGTTTAATTGCAAGCCCAATATATAAGTTAAGATAGTTAAGTAAAATTATGCTAGAAGTCCAAATGAGTAAATAAGTTAATTAAGCTAAGTCCCAAAGTAATTATCCAATGGGTAAGAACCATGGAGCAACCCATGGATGATCCAATGTGATGAACAAGTAAACCTAGAGGCTAAGTAGTGTGGTGATCACACAAAGTGCTTATAAATGATGACCAAGTTTACTTAGTGGCTAAGTGTTGTGATGGCCAAGTAAATTATTTGGAGAACAAGTAAGCTTAATCGCTAAGTTAAGTAGCAACCAAGAAATAAGAGTGGTGAGCAAGTGTTGTGGGGAGCAAGTTTACTTAATCCTTAAGCTATGAATAGTAAGGAGGTGGATTAAGGAGGTGGAAGGTCCTAATGAGCAAGTGTTCTTGGTTGTTCAAATTTCATCCAACTTCTCTCAACCTAAACAACTTATTTGGTTGAGAGAATAAGCTAGAAAAGTAAGAAAGCTAGTCTTTCATATTTCAAGGATCAAGAAGGAGATTAAAGATTGAGCAAGGCATAGTTAAGTGAATATCAAAGAGTAAGTGATACTAAGCCATGATTTTCTTTCTCTTCCATTGGTAGAACAAGCATGTAGAACAAGCATGCTAAGAAGAGGTTGGAATAATGAATCAAAGGGCTTAAGTCTAAATAAGCCAGATAAGTCATGAATAAGAAATTCAATTGTAAATAAGTTATGAACTTATAATGAAAGTATAAGAACGCGAAGAATGAAAAAGGTAATATTTTATAAACGTTAGTCTTCATCTTTTTCGATTTCTTTTTTAGTAGAGAAACGAAGATTGATGGAGCATGTTAGTGAGGAGGAATAAAGATGACTATTAATAATGAAAACATTGATAAGTCATGATCAAATGGAAATCGTAAATGTTTACGTAAGTTCAAAACCATAGAAATCGTTGAACGTTAATATGGTTGTTGATGGACAAATTGAAAACCATCATAGATAAGGTATGTGCATCTTGATTGGTTAGGATGTAGATAATGAATCAATGGAGTGTTCCATTTGATTTGGCTTATAGAACTCGAGTAACGAAGTTTTGGCGAATTTTGCGAAAATAGACGTTAAACGTTGAAAACGTAGAAATCCCGGATTAAAGGTCAAAAGTTGTCATGTGACTTGAAAACGTTGGTTTCCAATGTCAACACGTGAGATAGGGTGATTAAGAGTTTTGGGTTCGAGAATCATCGGATTCCGACTTAAAACGAAGAAAACGAGCATTGAAGGCTCATTAAAGTTTTCGAACGTCTAGAAATTTAACTCAATAGTGAATTTTAAGTTATCAGATTCGAAAGTGTCGAATTCTTATATGAACACGTAAAGGATGTAATTCCTGACTTGTAGGAATTCGAATGGGTCAATTCGGATGTAAAACGAACAAATTAGGAAGCGGGAGTTTCGTTAGAAAACCAAAAGCTATTTTTGGCCAATGCCTGCCGCAGAGAGACCGCCTTGGCCGTAAAACCGATTACAAAGTGAAAGCGTCAGAAGTGCTAGACTACGTGAGAGTATCCTACTAAACTGCTTGCATTACCACTAAAATATAAAAGGTGCCATGCCAGCTTGCCATGGCGTGATGGGGAAAAAGTTGACCAAGTTAGGTTTTCATTCCTTATGAATGTAGACCAAAAGTAAGACAATAAAGGTACTTAATATACATAATAGGATTGACTTTAAATCACTTATAAAGTGATAATGTTAGAAGATTATGTATGGTTTAACCATAATTAAACGAAGAACGCAAGAGGGTAATAAGTAAACCGTGTATTATGTTCACCTTTGGTACTTTACCAAAGATGATCATGGGTTGGTTAATAAACGTAAGAACGTTAATGAGCCGCAACGAAGCATGGAAAGTTGATTTGACTTTATTGATAAAATAAATATGATTAAGTATACAAGATGAAGGGTAGTTAATTGATGATGAATTAATTAACTTAAAGTAGCATCTATGATGTGACAATAACGTTGAGAGTTACAACTAAAAGTTGTTGAATATTAAGTGAACTTGAACAGTATGCAATAAGTATACTTAACCAATAAACGATCGAATTTCGATTGATAACGAAAGAACGTTAGTAAGATGTGAGGAAGGACGATTAATTCAAAACGAGTGGTATTAATGAAGTAAATCCACTTACAACATAGAAGAGAAAGAAATTGGTTATAAACGGCAAGTCGGAACCAATAGTAAACAATCTAATAAATGATTGGATTGAGAAGAAGGGTAAGATTCATTAGGAACCATGTATGTTCGTTCATGACCTATTGTGGTATGTTATGTGATTATATGTTGTAGAGACTGTAAAGACTCAAAGGGAAGGTAATTATACTATAGTAGACGCTTAAAGGCAAGTCTTTCTTAACGCTTGTCTAACCTTCGTGTTAGCCAAGTTTTATGTGATGCCTGTTATATAATGCATGAATGGTTTTAAAGAAAGAGTCGATGCCTGTTTTAACTCGGCTAGACCAGTATTGGAGAATGAATGGATTTATTTATCAGTCTATTTCAAATAGAACTATTAGCATTATCCTATGCCAAGTATTTGGTACAGATGTAAAGATAAGTTTGTCTATAAACAAACAAAAAGTATTTTCATCGATATGTCGATGGGAACACGAGTTTGCCAAAATATTAAACTTAAATACGCTTAATGAATGAGTGTTGATTAACATAGGGTACTATAGAATGATCACCTAGACATACTCGTAAGTTAGACGGATGAACGGCCTTAGTGTTGTGGACTCCTTTTCAAGTATGAAAACTAAAAGTTACTGTTCATAGTCTATCGACCAGTTCAGAATTCCTAAGCTATTATATATATACTTTGGAATTATTGTTATGATATGAGATGTACCAGTCAAATGTTTCATAGTGCTTCGTAGTTAATTGTTCAGTTACGGGAATAAAGCATGGAATTGTTAATGTGATAGTCATATGATTCGTTGTTAAGACTTGCTAAGCTAGTTATGCTCATTCTTGCTTGAACCATATGTTTGTAGCTAAAGCCGAACGAACTGAGAGTTCTAAAAGAGATAAAGGCAAGGCTAAGATGGACAAGAAATCATCATGTAATATATTAGTGTAATTGTATGTAATATACTTATGAAGAACAAAGAATGTATTCGGTTTATGAACCTGGGAAAGGATTTATTACAAATGTAATATAAAGATAGTAATTACACCCATTTTGTTGTTATTTCAATGGAATGATTGTATCGATTGTAGCATCGTGGAGCACCATCTGTCGGGTTGGAAGATACCCAGATTTGGGGGAGTCACAGGTTGGTATCAAAGCATTAGGTTATAAAACTTAAGGGGGAAAGAACCTTAGGATAATAACCTCATTAAGAAAGGAAAAGTCCGAAGGAAGTAAAAACTCAAGCTTTACTTAAGTCAAAGGAGTTAATAAGGTATTGAGGAAACTCAGTACCGAAAGATTTAAAAGATAAAAAATAACCCTAAATGAATTAAATGTGATTTGTACTTATACTATTGTGTGTTAAGTACTAATCAACATGTTATGTGTTATTGTAGGATGTCGAACGATAGCTTGATGTATAGAGATATACACGTGGTGAGTGAAGAGTTTGTGAACAGAGTAGAGCCTGTACCCATGCCAGTGGCGGAGGTACCACTAGTAATTCTAGAAGAGTCGAAGCCAAAGGAGTACTTTTCTGAGGAAGACTACTCCGAGGGAGATGTAGCTTTGACATCATACCTTGATATGATGGTTTATGAGGAGGAGGAAATGGAGGTAGCCTCGGTTAATACGGCGATACCTACACTAGAGTCAACATCTCGGATGCAATGAGAGCATTGTATCTGGCGGTTATAACAAAATGCATAATCGAGTAATGCAGTTGTACAAAACCAGAATGAAGAGATTTATTATCTCCATGAAGCTAAGATGTCTGCAGAAGCAGATTTGGACTCAGAGCATGATAAACATGTCTTTATGACAGAGCAGGCTAGGAACTATAAGGAAGAGGCCGATGAGCTTCGTAAGAAACTGGTTGAGAAAGATCAGAAGATAGCACGAATGTCTTACATCCATGAGAGTGCTCATAGGGATTTCAAAAGTTGCGTGTTATTCCACTGAGTCGTGATAGACTCGATATACTGTTAGTAGGGATACTGTAGCAATAATTGCGATTAAGGAACTCATAGATGCTGTTATGCATTATTTAGAAGTCTACAGTTATAGATATGTGTGTAGTGACGTAAAACCCTCTTTTTCATAAAAGGGTAGTCTTTTTGTAAATCCCAACTTTTGTGAAGTTAATTGTGGGATATAAATGTAATAGCTTTTGGCTATAGAAGCAAATTGTAAATAGTTTCAAACTATGAAGAAGCATATTAATATAATGAAGTTTTTATTTAATGTGCTTTGATGTAGCATGAGTCATTATTGTGGAATGATAACCAAGGGGGTTAGAATGACCCTATGCAAGAGTTCGTTAATTTATTAACGGCTGCATTTAACCAAATCGGGAGTAGAATAATCGTGGAACCTAGGGTAGCAAGCACGACTACCTTTAAAGAAATTAAAAGCGTTGGTCCGCCGGAGTTCAAAGGAACGACGGAACCATTAGAGGCCCAGACATGGGTAAAAGAAATAGAGAAGGCGTTTCTTATTACGAATGTGGCTGAGGCACAAAAGACTTCTTTTGCGACCTATATGAAGAAAAGAGGAGACAACTTTTGGTGGGAGGCTCACCAGGGTGGGGCTAGAACAGATGTGGTAACGTGGTAACAATTCAAGAAGGCTGTCTTCGAGAATTATTTCCCTACAAGTATGCAGAGGAGGATGAAGATTAAGTTCTTAGTAAGAAATGGGACATGATAGTTCCCCAATACGTGGCCAAATTTAAAGAATTGGTAAGGTTTTCTCCACACCAAGTAAACACTGAGGAGAGGAAGGCTCGTAGGTTTGAGCAGGGCCTGAAACCCTGGCTCTATAGTAGGATTTCGGTATTCCAGAGTGTTTCTTTTGGGACTATTCTGGAGAAGGTGATTATAACATAAGGCAATAGTGAGTTGTAGACTTAATACCACAAAGAGGGAAAGAATAAGAGCAAGGGAGAGGGAGGAACTAAGACAGAGAATGCCGGGGGTAGTGGCGATATACCGAAAAGAAAGAATTTTAACTCTGGGAATACTGGAGTGAGATAAGGGGATCCTAAACATAGGATGGAAGCATGTAAGATATGTGGGAAGACTCCTTTAGGAGTCTATCTGAAAGGGAAATCGGGTTGTTATAACTATGGACAGGAGGGTCATATATCACCTAATTGTCCTAATTCTAAGAAGAAGAAAAAAATGATGATTGTATTGTATGTGAGTAGTTGAACCACATGGTAAGAAATTGCCCAAAGAAGGGGTCGGAGAAGAGTAAGGGTGTTAGTAGTGGTAAATTAGCCATCACTAGACCACCATCATCGGGCAGAACCTATGGCCGTGCTTTTAATAGGGATCATCCAAGATGCGGTTGCATCAGTGGATGTAGTAACATGTATCATTCCAGTCGGTACAATGAATGCTTAGGTGCAGTTTGATAGGAGTGCTACTTGATCTTTTATAGCAAGTAAATTTGCTAAGTGATTAAGTTCATTCCCAAAAAGATTATAAATACCTTTAAATGTTAAGGTAGAGAATGAGGAAATAACTTTCGTTAATAATATCCGTGGAAATTGTTTCATGAATAAAAGAGTAAGTAAGTATTGGTAGATAAACACCGATAAAGTTGAGAGAATTTGAAGTAATTATCGGTATGAATGGGTTTATTAACCATAACACCTTAATAAATGGTCTAAGGAAAAGTATGAATCTTCGGTTTTCTAAGAAACCCAAGGTAGTAAGATACGATAATAAATCACCGGAACATTTTTTTGTTGTCTAATCAAGACGCAATCTAGAAGGATGTTAAGATAAGTTTAGGTTGTGGTACAATCGTAACCTTTGATGGTTGACATATGGGAACTGGGCTAAACAATTCCTTCAGAGAGAGAAGGTATATACGAAACTGGCAACCGATCTAATTCACTGTGATGGCAGTGTAGATGAGACGGGAGCTTGTTTGTTGGTTGTTTGTGGGAAACCACTCAGAGTACCATATGGACTACTAGCAGAGAAGCGATGTGTGCTGAATCCAAGAGAAGTAGTAAGGAAGATGAAGATACCTAAGACTACATTCAGAAATCGTTATGGTTATCATGAGTTTCTAGTTATGTCGTTTGGGTTGACTAATGCATTGAAGTTAGACTTTCCGTAAGGGGCGCCGAGAAAGTCGGTGGTAAGCTGATAGGAACTCTTGTGAGGTGTTATGGTTGAAAGTACCATTAGTGTCACAGAGTGTTCGAATAATATTTGGACGAGTGGGTCGTAATAAAAAATTAGTGATATTCTAGTCTTTCTAAGACGTCAGAAGATCATGATGAAAATGTGAAGATAGTGATGGAATCACTACGGAGGGAGGAGTTGGATACGGAATTCACTAAGTGTGAATTTTAGTTTAAAAGATATGAAGATTTGTTATTGATAAATATCATGGGAATGAGTTAAGGAAGTACCGCTAGGTAACTAGGATTGTAAGTGAATGAAGAAAATGAGGCAGGATAAGTAGAAGACTAAGTATAGTCTTATTTTGAGGGAGGAATTTGAGTTCCATATAAATACAAGTTAAAAGGATAACTGAGATGATATATAGATTGTGTAATGTGTTAATAAGCATTTAACTTCCAACTCAGATTATTTATAGGAAGTGATACGTCATGTGAATTAAGATAATACCTTTGTTGAAGGTGAAATGAAAGAACCCCAATGTCGAAGAAGCATTATGGGAACTCGAGATTTAAATGATGGGAAATTTTTTCCTCATTTAGTGGTATAATTGCAGCATGATTCTGGGGACAGAATCCTTTTAAGGGGGAAGAATGTTACGCCCGAGAAAAATTGGATTTTTGAGAATTAAATTTTTATTTTTATTAAATGAATTTAATTGATTATTTATGGAGTAAGCTAATTGAAGGTCGTTATATGACCTAGATATGTCAGAACATCGTAGTATTTTGGCTACGTGATAGAATTAAAGTGTTTGAATTTCCATGACGAAAATAAAAGCTTTCTGAGAAATTTTCCGAAAAACACTATTCATGAATTTCGGCTCGGGAATTATTTTTGAACTTCCGAGAAATACGTAACGATAGAATATTGATGTGAGATGGAATATCCAATAATATTTCAGTTATGGAGAACGTAATATTTCGCCTGTGGACTTAAAACCTAACGTTTAAGGAAAATGATTTACGGGAAGGAAAGGTAATGCGATTAATGAATTAAAGCAATAATCGGATAATACGTAGGTATTGTACGAGGTAATAAATACTAGTATGATATGAGGTATTATACGAGTACGTACGAGAGATGGTATGGCGTATATGTTTAATTAGTATACGAGTTAGGTTACGAGAATTATACGTATAGTATACGTTATAAGGCTTTAAGCCAAATTTATGGAATTAATAGGATTGTGTAGGAAATGGTTAAGTCCAATAGAATTAATGTGCAAGCCTAAGTGTTTGTAATGTGAAGCCCAAAGTAAGTTAATGATCAAGCCCAAGTGTTTGTTTAATTGCAAGCCCAATATATAAGTTAAGATAGTTAAGTTAATTAAGCTAAGGCCCAAAGTAATTATCCAATGGGTAAGAACCATGGAGCAACCCATGGATGATCCAATGTGATGAACAAGTAAACCTAGAGGCTAAGTAGTGTGGTGATCACACAAAGTTCTTATAAATGATGATCAAGTTTACTTAGTGGCTAATTTTTGTGATGCCCAAGTAAATTCTTTGGAGAGCAAGTAAGCTTAATGGCTAAGTTAAGTAGCAACCAAGAAATAAGAGTGGTGAGCAAGTGTTGTGGGGAGCAAGTTTACTTAATCCTTAAGCTATGAATAGTAAGGAGGTGGATTAAAGAGGTGAAAGGTCCTAATGACCCTTATGCCCTCACTTTGTGATGCCTATAAATACCAAACTCCATTTCAATTGTTGGTTGTTCAAATTTCATCCAACTTCTCTCAAGCTAAACAACTTATTTGGTTGAGAGAATAAGCTAAAAAAATTAAGAAAGCTAGTCTTTCATATTTCAAGGATCAAGAAGGAGATTAAAGATTGAGCAAGGCATAGTCAAGTGAATATCAAAGAGTAAGTGATACTAAGCCATGATTTTCTTTCTCTTCCATTAGTAGAGAAGGGGGTATTGGTAGAATAAGCATGCTAAGAAGAGGTTGGAATAATGAATCAAAGGGCTTAATTCTTAATAAGCCGGATAAGTCATGAATAAGAAATTCAATTGTAAATAAGTTATGAACTTATAATGAAAGTATAAGATCGCGAAGAACGAAAAAG
This sequence comes from Panax ginseng, assembly GCA_020205605.1. Classification (NCBI taxonomy): domain Eukaryota; kingdom Viridiplantae; phylum Streptophyta; class Magnoliopsida; order Apiales; family Araliaceae; genus Panax; species Panax ginseng. The sequence continues at coordinate 63,131,439 of CM035142.1, read as the reverse complement.
GTAATATTTTATAAACGTTAGTCTTCATCTTTTTGGATTTCTTTTTTAGTAGAGAAACGTAGATTGGTGGAGCATGTTAGTGAGGAGGAATAAAGATGACTATTAATAATGAAAACATTGATAAGTCATGATCAAATGGAAATCATAAATATTTATGTAAGTTCAAAACTATAGAAATCGTTGAATGTTAATATGGTTGTTGATGGACAAATTGAAAGCCATCATAGATAAGGTATGTGCATCTTGATTGATTAAGATGTAGATAATGAATCAATGGAGTGTTCCATTTGATTTAGCTTATAGAACTCGAGTATTGAAGTTTTGGTGAATTTTGCGAAAATAGACGTTAAACGTCGAAAACGTAGAAAGCCCGGATTAAAGGTCAAAAGTTATCGTGTGACTTGAAAATGTTGGTTTCCAATGTCAACACGTGAGATAGGGTGATTAAGAGTTGTGGGTTCGAGAATCATCGGATTCCGACTTAAAACGAAGAAAATGGGCATTGAATGCTTATAAACATTTCCGAACGTTTAGAAAATGAACTCAATAGTGAATTTTGAGTTATCGAATTCGAAAGTGTCGAATTCTTATATGAACACGTAAAGGATGTAATTCCTGACTTGTAGGAATTCGAATGGGTAAATTCGGATGTAAAACGAATAAATTAGGAAGCCGGGAGTTTCATTAGAAAACCAAAAGCTGTTTTTTGGCCGGTGTGTGCATGACTCGGTGTCCAGTTGCCAAAACCAAAGACAAAGTGGTGGAAATACTTAACAGGCCAGACTCAATGAAAGTATCCCGCTAACTCGCATCTGCATGGCGCCACTAAAATACAAAGGGTGCTTGCCGCAAATAACAAGCGATGGGAAAAAAGTTGACTAAGTTAGGTTTTCATTCCTTTTGAATGTAGACCAAAAGTAAGACAATAAAGGTACTTAATATACATAATAGGATTGACTTTAAATCACTTATAAAGTGATAATGTTAGAAGATTATGTATGGTTTAACCATAATTAAACGAAGAATGCAAGAGGGTAATAAGTAAACCGTGTATGATGTTCACCTTTGGTACTTTACCAAAGATGATCGGGGGTTGGTTAATAAATGTAAGAACGTTAATGAGCCGTAACGAAGCATGGAAAGTAGATTTGACTTTATTGATAAAATAAGTATGATTAAGTATACAAGATGAAGGATAGTTAATTGATGATGAATTAATTAACTTAAAGTAGCATCTACGATGATGACAATAACGTTGAGAGTTACAACTAAAAGTTGTTGAATATTACGTGAACGTGAACGGTATGCAATAAGTATACTTAACCAATAAACGATCAAATTTCGATTGATAACGAAAGAACGTTAATAAGCTGTGAGGAAGGACGATTAATTCAAAACGAGTGGTATTAATGAAGTAAATCCACTTAAAACATAGAAGAGAAAGAAGTTGGTTATAAACAACAAGTCGGAACCAATAGTAAACAATCTAATAATTGATTGGATTGAGAAGAAGGGTAAGATTCATTAGGAACCATGTATGTTCGTTCATGACCTAATGTGGTATGTTATGTGATTATATGTTGTAGAGACTGTAAAGACTCAAAGGGAAGGTAATTATACTGTAGCAGACGCTTAAAGGCAAGTCTTTCTTAACGCTTGTCTAACCTTCGTGTTAGCCAAGTTTTATGTGATGCCTGTTATACAATACATGAATGGTTTTAAAGAAAGAGTCGATGCCTGTTTTAACTAGGCTAGACTAGTATTGGAGAATGAATGGATTTATTTATCAGTCTATTTCATATAGAACTGTTAGCATTATCCTATGCCAAGTATTTGGTACGGATGTAAAGATAAGTTTGTCTATAAACAAACAAAAAGTATTTTCATCGATATGTCGATGGGCACACGAGTTTTCCAAAATATTAAACGTAAATACGTTTAATGAATGAGTGTTGATCAACATAGGGTACTATAGGCTGATCACCTAGACGTACTCGTAAGTTATACGGATGAATGGCCTTAGTGCTGTGGACTCCTTTTCAAGTTTAAAAACTGAAAGTTACTGTTCATGGTCTATCGACCGATTCAGAATTCCTAAGCTATTATATATATACATTGGAATTATTGTTATGATATGAGATGTACCAGTCAAATGTTTCATAGTGCTTCATAGTTAATTGTTCAGTTACGGGAATAAAGCATTGAATTGTTAATGTGATAGTCATATGATTCATTGTTAAGACTTGCTAAGCTAGTTATGCTCATTCTTACTTGAACCATATGTTTGCAGCTAAAGCCGAACGAACTGAGAGTTCTAAAAGAGATAAAGGCAAGGCTAAGATGGACAAGAAATTGTCATGTAATAGATTAGTGTAATTATATGTAATATACTTATGAAGAATAAAGAATGTATTCGGTTTATGAACCTGGGAAAGGATTTATTACAAATGTAATACAAAGATAGTAATTACACTCATTTTGTTTTTATTTCAATGGAATGATTGTATGGATTGTAGCATCGTGGAGCACCCTCTGTCGGGTTGGAAGATACCCGAATTTGGGGGCGTCACAGGGATGAGGTGGGTGAAACAACATTGTTGGGACCGGAGTTGGTACGTATGACTACGAAAAAGATTCAAACAGTCCGACAACGTATAAAAACCTCACAAGATCGACAAAAGTGTTATGCTGATCTTCATCGAAAGGACATGAAATTCAACATTGGAGATCATGTGTTGTTACGTGTTGCTCCATGGAAAGGAGTTACGAGATTTTGGAAAGAGAGGAAAGCTCAATCCTCGATTCATTGGCCCATTTTTAATCCTCATTCGAGTAGGAACTGTGGCCTATAGACTCTCCTTACCGCCAAGTATGTCTCATGTTTATAACGTTTTTCACATATCTATGTTACGTAAATATGTGAAAGACCCGAACCACATTATTGAATTAGAACAAGACGAGATAGAAGAAGATTTAACGTATAAAGAGGTACCTGTTAAAATCTTGGATAAGAAGGATCATAGTCTACGCTCCAATGTTATACCTCAAGTCAAAGTTTTATGGAGAAACCACGATGTTGAGGAAATGACCTGGGAGTTAGAATCTGAAATGAAGTCAAGGTATCCTCACCTCTTCGACATACCAGGTACGCACCTTAATTTTGAGGACGAAATTTCATAAGAAGGGGAGGTTGTAAGACCCCAACTTTTATGAATAAAGATTAATTTTTCTCGAAATATATCTTTAAATATTATGGTGTGGATTTGATATAATGTTATAGTTGTGGGTATTATTTATAAATTTTGCAAAGTAAACAAGTGGTTATATAATATTCGATTGGTCTGGGAATATTCATTTTAACAGGGAATATTCGTACGATGGCACAATCATTGGTGGAACCCACAACAGAAGTATTGTCGTAGTTATAAAATGACAGAATTATATTTTTATAAAAATAACGGCGAAAGTTTTACCGTTAAACTGTTGAACTACCCGGTGGTAAAAGTACAGTAATACACATGGTTTCATAGTAGCACACGGTATTGATTATTGATGCTTACATGAGAAGTCACTCAGTTGTACTCAATTATTGTTACAGTAATTGCTGCATCATATCTCTCATATTATTGATTCAATTATTGTCGCAGTATCATCTGCATAATATTTATTATTATTAAATCAATAATTGAGACGACAAAGTTATTCATTTAATTATTTGCAATATTGACAATGTCTAGAAGTTCTATCAAGAAGAGGTTTGGTCACCTAATTGCGCGCTAATAAAGAGAAATCCTTATCGGAAAGCCCTCTCTTTCTTGGGAACGACCTGGTTATTAAATATTGTGAGTTATAATATTAATGATGAATAAGTTCGTGTTGATTAAAGATGAAATTGATAGTTCCATTGTGTTGAGATTACTAGTGTTGGTGGAAATCGATATTTATTTCGATAATAATTGATGTCTGGAGGTTATATTGACCAATCGGGTAATTAATCGGATAAATGAGCAATTAATTGCTATTATTTCACATGCTTATAACTATTTGTTCACATGTGTGTACTATTGATTCACATTCTTGTACTATTAGTGGAGGTGGTACAAGATTGATAATACTTGCATGACTAAATTAAAAATTGAGGTATAGGTGAAGGTATTATACTGTAATCGGTTTTTTCACATGATTATACTATTAAGTCACATGAATGAACTATTAATTCACATTATTTACTATTAGGAGAGGTGGTGCAAGTTTGATAATACTTTCTTAAAAATGAAGAAAAAGAGGAAGGTATTATACTTTAATATTTCGAGCCCCAAAACGTGCAATTATCAAAACTATTTTTTCCTATAAATAGAAGCTCATTCTTCTTTCATTCTCACCAATTCACTAAGTCTCACAAGAGCAATTATTATAGAGAGAAATTATAGAGAGAAAGAAGAAGAGAAGTCTGCTACATCACTATTCCAGTATCTAGTTTCTTCTAAGATAAGGGGTATTATTTCTTTCGTATTCATGAAGAGAGTTATTTTCTTTCAATACTCATAAGGGTTGTTATTCTATTCTTTATTATTCTGTTGGAATAACCTGTCTGTGTGGTCTATCGCATGCATAGTGAATTCTTTTGCTATTCCATTCTTTATTATTATGTTGGAATAATCTGTCTGTGTAGTCTATCGCATGCCTGGTGAATTCTTATGTTATTCCATTCTTTATTATTCTGTTGGAATAACCTGTCTTTGCTGTCTATCGCATGCATGGTGAATTTTCTGTTATTCCATTATTTATTATTATGTTGGAATAATCTGTCTATGTGAACTAGCGTATGCATGGTGAATGATCATATGTATTCATTCCTTATTAAATTATAGAAATGATTTGTCTACGTGGATTATCGCATGGCAGGCAAAAATCCATTTGCAGTTTCATATATTCTATTATACTCAGTTCGTTAAAGTTTTGGCTTCTATACTCCATGAAATTAGTAGAATATCCTGGATATCTGCGCTTCATCTAGTATCTTTTCATGGAAATATTTTTCTGAGTATTCTTGAATTTTACTCCACAAAACAGTATAATGTTCACAATTTGGACGTTATTGATTTCTGGATAAATTAAATTATAAATCTTTAAAATTTTATCCTTGAACTTGTTTTATTGAATTCTTATATCATTGTCATCATCCTCATGTTTATAATATGTTGAAAGTCATCTATGGCCTGTAGTGCATAGATGGACTTGGTATGATTATGACTAGGGATTATTCGGTATAATCATGACCATAAGGTTACAAATGATGTGGTAAAAGTCCTCATTGGCCGTAGTGCATTGATGGACAGTTGTTGGCATGATCATGACCATTGATGAATACACGAATATCCTTGGCCCGTAGTGCATGGATAATTTGTGGTCGTGATACTAATGAATATCCTTGGTCGTAGTGCAAGGATGATGTGGTTTATTTTTTAAGCTGAGTCTCAGCGATAAAAGTGATGGAAAACCTTTTAAATCATAGAAGATAGTAGGTTTTATGCTCTACTTGACTCTTCTAATGGATTGCTTGTTCCGCTGCAGTTAAACTTGATGTTTGTTATATTTTATCAGTTTAACACTGTTGAAGGCTAACGATAAATTATTCTGCATTATCTTAGTCATAATATTTCTTACTGGGCTAGTTGAGTTCACCCTTTCTTTCACTGTTCTCTTCAGGAAATGAGAATATAACTGGGACGAGTCGGGGAACGAATTTGACAGTCCAGATGGTTGTTTTAGCAGTCCTTACTATTCTATAAAATAGTGTGCCAATAAATATAATGAGGACTCCATTGAGTGTGGATATTGTCTAGATGACAATATTCTTATTAAAACTCTTAGATTATGTTTTGTCGTATTTTATACGACTGTTGTATAATTAAGTTGTATTTGAATTTTGTACCATGTATTTGGCGACTCAAGATGAGTGATGTATACCTATTTTGGGGGCGTCGCAAAAGGAGTTTATTCAGATATGGAATAGGATTTCATGTTTCCTAAAATTAAAGGTGTTTAATTTTAATAAGGAATAAGATTCAGCACATTTTATTTTTCCAATAATTTCAAGTTAAAATAAAGGAGTTTATTTTGTACTTAAAATTGGATTCCTTGTTAATTAAAATAAAGGAGTTTATTTTGATTGGAAATTTGATTAAAAATAAAGGAGTTTATTTTTATTAAAATTTGGATAAAATAAAATAAATAAATTTATTATGATTTTGATTAAAAATAAAAGAGTTTATTTTATTTCAAAATTGGATTTTATGCTAATTAAAATTGCCCATTAAATCGATATCAATGTATAAATTGAATGTTTATTATTCATGAGATGAATGTTATTTATTGATGCATCTGTTGATATGTATGATAATAAATGGGATTTGTGACGCCCCCAAATTCAGACACTCATTTCTCGAATATTATTTGTCACGTGTTAATTCTAATATCATACTAAAGTCATCAACAATGGAAATAATAGAATAATTTACATTGATATAATATAAATATTCGCGTCCCAAGGTACCGTAACCATTACTACAACAATCCAGTGATTAAACTTAAACATAATTTAATCATCCTTAAATACATCATAATAAGCATAACAATAATAATAATACTTCTACACTTAAAGGACTAAGCTATTATGTAGCCTTGCCCTTTCCTTTATCCTTTCCTGATGTATTGTCTTGCTTTGCCTTAACTGTAATGTTTTTAGGGAAGCAAGAATGAGCAACAAGTTTGCCCAGCAAGTAATATAGTAACAAGAATAAGCAGTTATAACGTTTGAATCATCAAAGGTATAAAGGTAATTGATAGTTCAAGGACATCAAAAAGTATCAAGAGTGTTCAATAAGTGTCTCTATAGACTGAAGGACATCAACAGAATTTCAAAGTTTATCAAGGTTCAATATAGAAATGAACACTGAGCAGTCACTAAGGACTAACAACTCTTACTAGAATTAACAGTATTATTCTGCAAATCCAATATAAACGAGTACAACAGGTGATCAGCCTAAAGTACCCTACGTTATGCATAACATTTAATCATACTCACGTGCGCACGTCGGTTCCCCGACAATATAAAATTTTCCCTTTTTAAGAGGGTTGTTCATCTCAATAGATTTACAAGAGTCCACACCAAGTCAAATTGTTTGGATAGCTTTCTAACACATGATAATAGTCTAACCGAATCAAAGGCTTAGACAACTTTTATAATGCATTTAAGAATAATAAGTCCAATACTCGCAATAATGTCAAGGTATACAATGATTTCCGAGTAGTAATAGATATTTGCTCAGTATAAATATGGTTGATATGGAAAAAATTCGGATTATACAATGTAAAGAATTTAGAAAACTCGCATTCAATATAAGAATTCAAATGAAGTTAGAGAACTCGCACAAAATCCAAAGTTGTGTGATTTAGGAGACTTGCATTTAGCGTTGATTACCACTTATAGCGTAAAATCACCTCAATGAACTATGTTATCCTATTTATGTATGTATAGGAATTCATTAGTCATACAACTTGACGTACATATCCACAAACATTTATCACACATATTTAAACTCATGTAGTCTATACACAGTCAAACTCATAGATGTATAATTTGTGACACCCCCAAATCCAGGTACTTCATTCCCATAGGATTTGGTGCTCACTATCAAAATAATTACATCTAACTACTTATAATAAAGGATAAAACATTAATTAATTTAATCAATAATCTCTCCCATTAAAGGGTTACATCATCTCATAAACAATCCCAGGTAATCTAACCTTAATTTATTACATAAGTTTGCGGAAAACATCATAAAAGAAAACAAGTCTTATAACATCATGCATTTAAATAAATTCTAAATAACTCTTCAACACTTGGACATCTTGCCCTTTTCTTTTGTTAGTAGATGGCTCATCGATTCTTTCAACTTTTGCTACATTGTTAATTACAAGAGTGAGCAAACAATTACTCACTGATATAAAGAGTAGTAATAATAATCAACATGAGAATGTACAACGAATGTTGAACGATAATGAACTTGTTCTACGAATCTAAAAATAGAAAACAAGTTCGAATTTAATATCTGAGGGTCTTAAGACCATGAAATATGTCGTCGGTATTTAGGTATTATTACCTCAACCTTAACAGTCATTTAGTCTATACAGACTCTTCTTAACGTATTTAGGGGGATCAGCCCTTTGTACCATGTATTATGCACAATCATCTAAACATTACACGTACAAAATCCTTTATGTTAGGGTTGTTCGTCTCAGTTTGAATTTAGAATTTCCACACTAAAGAAAGTTTAGTTTGGAACTAGCTTATCAGTGTTTCTAGAATTTTAGAACACTATTCAATTATAAATTAATGAAATCAATAAAAGTTTACTTACTACTTGAAGGTATAATACAACAATAAAGCTTTGAACAAGGTTATCAAAATCAAGGACCAAATAACAATAATGTATAATTGAATAATCATGATATACATGCAAAGTGCTATATCTAAAAGAGTTAGAACAATCTCATTTGAATCGATGTACTAGAATAATATATGCTTTGAATAATAATATCAAGGTGTAGAAAAGTAAAACTCGCTCAAGGTAACGAATTAGGTTACAAGAGCTTGTACAAACCTACGCAAGATAGATTAGGCTTGCTCAACTATACATAGAATCTTAGGAACTTGTACATTGATAATTAAAGAATAGAAACTTGCATTCACTACGAAAGGAATGAAATTAGAAAACTTGCTCAATGTAAAGAGTTAAGGTTTAGAAACTTACCTTGTATGTAAGCTACACAAATGTAATATTCGCCAATTACCCTACATGTATCATTGGAATCGCAACAACAGTTAGTTGTATTAATATTAGCTTTATAGGGTTAACCCATCATTTAGGTCATAACCTTACTTAACATTTTAAGGTTACTAACCACATGATACATTTCTGTTTTAACCTTGTTATTACATATTTGACATACTAACATAATCATTAAGCCAAGTTATAATGAATGTCCAAAGTCTGCAGAAGTAGCAGACTTCACTATCTCAGAATCGACTACTAAAGCACGGTCGCGCCAGCTTTTTACACTTGGGTTACAATAGCGCATGCTTGTGCAAAGAAGACTCTCAAGACTAAGAGACAATATACCAAGATGGCATCGGTGCAGTTCGACAGCGCGCCTCAAGCGATGCATCGATTCAGATTTTATAGAACACGAACTTAGACTCTGTTATAGGCCAAAAATCCCAATTCCATAGAATTTCGCCATACTTCAACATCTAAAACTTTGTAATATCATAGTTAAGCATGTTATTCATCATTCTAACTACACAAACATCATATATACACAAATTTGAAGAATCAAAACTGTATTTTTCCAGATTTCTTCAATTTTGACACTTTTAGCGAATTCAATCGCCACGAATTCGTTTCTTAATCAATTGACATGATTTAAACTATGATGTTTTCGTTTCTTATCATATTAACACATTCTAACATCAAATTACAGATTATAACACACATTATGCATGGAATTTTGTACTTTGTAAGCCATATTATATGAACATAAACACTATTATTTCAATTCTTTCCTCAAACCCAATTTCACGTTTTTGACAATCAACAATTATGTATATATATATATATATATATATATTGATAATAACAGATTCTACAAAAACAATACATATAAATCCATTTTCAACAACCATCCAACATACTTCCAACAACAATATCAAAACTTAATAGTTAAAATTAAAGTAGGTTACACCTTGATTAGCAAGAACAATTAGCAACCCTTCTCTTTCTCTTGACAATCTCAGAACAACTTCTTTCTTCTCTAAATTCTCTGTGATTCTCTCTTATCTCCCAAGCTCTCTCTCTATATTTCTATATTGTTTAGCCTTAGGGAAAAATAAGAAGCGTAAAACTGACTCCCACTCCCCCACTATCGTCAGGTACAAAATCAAAAAGACGTCAGTTAAAATAGGCCAAAGGCCTCAATGCCTTGTTTGGTCTCACACTAACTCCCCCAAACTAGATTATTTTAATATTATTTATATTATATAGTTTCCACTTATTACACTTTAGTTAATTTAAATAACTTATAATAGTAATAATAGAAATCTTATTATCATTATACTTATAATTAATAAATAATTATATATCTAATTTAATTAATAAATTAGAAACATCACTTTATTTAATTTATTTATTTCCTTTAAATTAAACAATTCATTTAATTTAATTATTTTCTTAAATATTAAGCACTTGATTTAATTTAATTATTTCCTTAAATTAAATCCATCGGATAAAATTAACATTATTCAATTTAATTAACATTTAATCAATTTAGTTACTAAATTAATTCACTACAATTCATCAATTATTTATTTCCTCAATAAATAAATTATTTAAAATATTTATTTAATTAAATAAATATTTAAATCAAAATACAAATTTCTCGATCGTTACATCATTCCCTCCTTAAAAGGATTATGTCTCTAGAATCACAACTCAAAAAATTTATTCTGTACATTTTCCCCTCCTTAACAAGATTCTGTCCCCAGAATCGCTATATAAAATCAAGCAAACATTCGAGGATAATTTCTCATCATAACATCTTCAAGTTCCCACGTAGCATCCTCAGCATTGTGGTTCCTCCAGATTACCTTAACAGAAGGTATCACTTTATTCCTTAGTATTTTCTCTTTCCTGTCGACAATTTGAACAGGAACTTCTTCATAGGACAAATCTTTTTCAAACTGTAAGGGCTCATATTCTATAACATGTTTATAGTCATGCTTATATGGTCTCAACACCGAGATGCGGAAAATATTATGGATATGCACCAATTCTGGAGGTAAATCTACCTCGTATGCCACTTCACCCACGCGTCGAAGCACTTCAAAAGGTCCTATAAACCTAGGGCTTAATTTTCCCTTCTTGCTAAAATGAATTTTCCCCTTCCAGGGAGATACTTTTAAGAAAACATAACTACCGACATCGAATTCCCAATTCCGTCGATGTTGATCGGCATATTTCTTCTGTCTATCATGTGCAACTATCAATCTTGCTCGAATCACCTTGATGATCTCGACGGTTTGTTGTACCAACTCTGGACCCAATAGCTGACGTTCACCTATCTCCTCCCAGCATAACTGAGTTCTGTATTTCCTGCCGTATAATGCTTCATAAGGCGGCATGCCGATACTCACGTGATAACTATTATTATAGGAAAATTCAACCAACGGTAAATGATCGTCCGAATTTCCCTTGAAATCCATAATACATTCTCTGAGCATGTCCTCTAGTGTCTGGATGGTTCTCTCACTCTGTCTATCTGTTTGAGGATGGTACGTTGTGCTCATTCTTAGCTATGTTCCCAGACATTCTTGTAATCGTTTCCAGAAATTTGATGTGAAACGTGGATCTCTGTATAATACAATGGACACAGGTACACCGTGCCTTAAAACAATTTCCTTAACGTATAGTTTTGCCATTCGATCCAGGTTAAATCTAATCTTGATTGGTAAGAAGTGTGCTAACTTTGTCAGTCGATCAACAATCACCCAAACGGCGTCATAACCTTGCTAAGTCGTTGGAAGACCTACCACAAAATCCATTGTGATATGCTCCCATTTCCATTCTGGTATCTCCAACGGTTGCAATAATCCACTTGGCCTTTGGTGTTTAGCTTTAACTTTCTGACACGTTAAGCATTTTGCCACACACTCAGCCACATCCTTCTTCATATTCGGCCACCAAAAATGATGTCTAAGATCCTGGTACATTTTCGTACTTCTAGGGTGAATCGAATATCTTGAGTTGTGAGCTTTATTCAGAATTTCCTCTTTAACTTTCGGTACTAGCGGAACCCAAATTCTCGCTTCGAATCGAAGTAACCCTTCTGAATCGATTTTGAATTTTTTTTCCTCCCCTTCAGATACTTTATATTTTATCTTTTTGCAGTCTTCATCCAGAAGTTGTGCATTCTTCACTTTATCTACCAACGTTGAACCGTTTCCTATCTGGAACGACTTTTCATCGGATTCTGCCAGATATTTAATTTCCAACTCCATCTTAGCCATTTCGGACACTAGTTTCTCTTGAGCGGTCAACATCATTAACTTCTCCCGTCCCTTTCTACTTAAAGCATCAACAACAACATTCGCCTTTCTGGGATGATAGAAAATATCCCAGTCATAGTCTTTGATCAACTCCAACCATCTTCTCTGTCTCATATTCAAATCTTTTTGTCTAAAGATATACTTTAGACTTTTATGGTCAATATATATCTCACACCTCTCTCCATAAAGATAATATATCCAAATTTTTAGGGTAAACACCACCGCAGCCAACTCTAAGTCATGAGTCGGATACCCTTTCTCATAATCTTTTAATTAACGTGATGCATACGCAATAACTCTGTCGTTCTGCATAAGCACACAGCCTAGTCCTTTATGCGATGTGTCACTATACACCACAAAATTCCCTGTATCATCAGGCAATTACAACACAGGTGCCGAGCTCAACCTCTTCTTTAATTCGTGAAAACTTTCCTCACACTTCTCCGTCCAAACAAACTTAACTGCCTTCATGGTTAAATTCATCAACGGGGTCGCGATCTTGAAAAAATCTTGAATAAAACACCTATAGTAACCTGTCAATCATAAGAAACTCCTTACTTCTGACGACGTCTTCGGCTGATCCCAGTTTACTACAGCTTCAACTTTTGATGGATCTACCGAAATTCTATCCTTATCAATAACATGTCCGAGAAACTGTACACGTTCCAACCAAAACTCACATTTTGACAATTTTGTGTACATCTTCTCTTTTCTCAATGTCTCCAAGAAACATGTTCTTCCTTGGTCTTAGAGTACACCAGGATATCATCAATAAACACCACCATAAATTTATCTAAGAATGGTTTAAACACCCTGTTCATCAAATCCATGAATGCTGCAGGTGCATTGGTTAAACCAAATGACATAACCAGAAACTCGTAATGACCATACCGAGTTCTGTATGCCGTCTTCGGTATGTCCTCTGGCCTCACCTTTAGTTGATGATAACCACTCCTCAAATCTATCTTTGAAAAATATAACCTCGCACCCTTCAGTTGATCAAACAGGTCGTCGATTCTTGGTAACGTATACTTATTTTTAATCGTGACCTTATTCAATTTTCTATAATCAATGCAGAGCCGCATCGATCCATCCTTCTTCTTAACAAATAACACTGGCGCTCCCCATGGCGATATGCTTGGCTGGATATACTTCTTGTCTAGCAATTCTTGCAATTGCACCATCAACTCTTTCATCTCTACCGGGGCCATTCTGTATGTTGCCTTAGATATTGGACCCGTTCCTTGTACTAAATCAATCACGAACTCGATTTGTCGATCTGGCGGAAGACAAGGAAAATCGTCTGGAAATACGTTTGCAAAATCTCTTATGATCGATTTCTCTTCTAACTTTACACTTTTCTTCTGTGTATTAACTATGTAGGCTAAGTATCCTACACATCCTTGTTTTAACAACTTCTTGGCTTGCATCACTGTCAGACAACTTTCTTGTCGAGGTGATTTGCTGCCATAGAACACAACCTTTGACGAAGTCATAAGGTTAACACACTTTCTTTGGCAATTAATTACTGCTCCGTGATTGAATAACCAATTCATTCCCAGGATAACATCAAACTCACCCAGTCTAATTGGTATCAAATCTACCATCATCGCTTGACCATTTATAACCACTTTACAATTCTTATATATGAACCTAACAGGAATCACTTCCATATTTGCAATCTCTATGCTCAAAGGATAATCTAATTCTTCCTGAGGCAAATCTACGTTTTGAGCAAATTCATCGGATATAAATGAACAAGTAGCACCCGAATCAAACAGTACATAAGCATTAATACTATTAATCGGAATGATACCTGACACCACATGTGACACCCCCAAAATAGGTCCAATCCAACCAACCTATTCTGAGTCGCCAAAAACATGGTACAGAAAATAACTACAACTTTATTACTACAATTGTCATGCAAAATACAACAACACATATGTTGTGAGTTTTGATACAAATATATACCAACTGTGACTCATGTCTCAACCTTGAATAGCGCGTCACCATGGCACCTTACATAAAGGTACAGTCAATAGCTGTTTTAGAAATTAAAATCTTTGGGAAGTGCTCAAAGAAACCTTCGTACATGGGAGGCCATGCGTCTAGGTTATGGTAGATATCATATGCCCATAGAATTATCCTTGGTTGACCCAATAAACCCCAAAGAAAAACGAGAAGATTACTATCATATTCTTTCTAATGGTGAGTCTTCTCTTGACATATCATTATCTCCATCGTCTTTAATTGAGCATTATACTTCAACCAAACTCCAAGATCATATAGGTAGTGCTTGTAGATATACTCAGCAAGTGGATGTGCACAACCTTGTCTTATGATAACACGAAGTCGCATGTCATTAGACATCTTGTATGATAGTGGCAAAACACCCTTCCAACATTGGGTTCGCCTCACCGTATTTGGTTCACCAAATATAACTACTAAATGATGTATAAAATACAACACACTTTTCTATACTGTTTAGGGAGAACCTCCACAGCTAGAGACCACCGTTCTATTATCCTGTTACCCTCGCTCGACCCAGCTACACTCTTTTTACCTGAAAGGAATTGTGAAGCAAAATGGTGAGCACAACTAGCTCAGTAAAGAATATTATGACTAAAGATAATTAAATTCTCAATAGCCTTCATCAATAATAAATCAGAGATTTAGAACATATGGTAGATGATAAAACTTTTCAACCATAGTTGCAGCAGAATGAGCAATCCATTAGAAGAGTCAAATAGACCATAAAGTCTATTATCTTCTCCATGTTAAAAGTCCACCAACAATGTTTTATCCCTGTAATATCAATCAACAATTCTGGTCCACAATCATATGAATAAATCATAATCATAATTGTGGTTCTAAATTTCTCTTCTCATCCAGGACGAAGATAATTTTTATCACTTGTCTTTACCTGAAACATCAAAGATCATGGTTATACCAAATCACAGTTCCTGTTCATAATCATACTAATAAATTCATCTTTGCACTATGGGCCAAAGATATTCATCAACAGGTCATCTTTGCACTACTGACCAAAGATATTCAACAACCGGTCATCTTTGCACTATAAGCCAAAGATATTCAACAACAAATCATCTTTGCACTACAGGCCAAAGATATTAATATCTCGAAGAAATATATAATCATTTCAGAATTTATATAAACAATAATTATAACCATGTTGATCAATTCACCTTTGCACTTAAGTTAAAGATATTCAATTATAAACTCAATGGTCATGATCATACCAGTCAACAATTCATCTTTGCACTACTTGCCAAAGAGAACCCATAGTCACAATCATACCAATAATCTACCCATCTTTACACTCAAGTCAAAGAGAAATTTCATCACCAGGATTATAAAAAAATGTTATCTATGATAATAAAAATAATATGACCAACAACTGCATTTAATTTCAAGAGTAAGATTCATAAATCAATGATAATTTGGTCAGAAAAAGAAACCAATATTGTCGTGAATAGTAACTCATGAATAGTACTCTGTATTCGTACATAGTACCGTATACGTAAAAATGTCATATACATAAATAGTGTCGTATACGTGAATAATGTCGTATACGTGAATAGTGTCGTATACGTGAATTGTAACCCCGACACAAAAAGGTAGAACTTCCACAATAAAATCCATACCAATATTTCAGTATAATGATATTAAAAGAAATAATATCATTTACGAAGAAAATAACATCCCTTACTATCCCTTACAATCCCTTACTATCCCTTACCTCAAAAAGACAGTACTTCTAACTGGAATACTGGATATAGTGCTAAAGGAACTTGCACCGTATAGTAACACTCAAAGTATTAAAATACTCACAAGAATACGCTCGATAATATAGAGAGAGAAAGAGAGAGAAAACTTTAGTTTCTGGTGTGATTTTCAATTATAATTTAAACACCCTATTTATAGGAAAATGCTTAGAACACCAAAGTAGAAATTTTAATAAAATATTAATATATATATATTATAAATTCCTACGCACACCTCCACTGATCCAAAACATCAGCCACTCACCCAACAAAAATAAAAAAAAATGTTTTTCTTAAATAAAACATTTTAAACTCCAAAAATTAATTATTCCGGAACTTCAATAATTCATAATAAATAGCCCTTTTATCAGAAAAATTCGAACCTCATATCCTTTCCATAGGAAATTCCATTCTCTACAACTTTACAGAAGAAAGGTTTTCCAAATTCCAAACAGAAATTGACCGAAATCCATAAACTGGTGATTTTACAAGCTATAATCAAATTTCAGTCAAGAAATGGGGTCCACCAACACACAAAACATGTGTTAATCATTTAATGCAACAAAAATACTCTTCCTCCTCATATACTCATATATCCCAAATTCATTGTAAAAATATCACCATTATTATATTATTAAAATATAATAATATATTTAAATGAATTATTTTATCATAAAAAGATAAAATATTAATTTTCAACAATTGTCACATTAAAAATTTTCTCCATCTATATCCACAAAAAAATCAATATTTTCCTCATCATATAAATCAATAATTAATTATTCATAAATAATATTACAGAATCACAATACTGACAACCAGGCCGTTCCCAGGAAAGAGGGGGCTTTCCAATAAGGGGTTCTCCTTACTAGCACGCAATTAGGTGGACAAACCTCTCCTTAGACAAAACTTTCTAGACATTGCCAATAATGCTATCTAATAATATTATTCAAATAATATGAATTATTGATTTGATAATTGAAAATATTGTGTAGTGATAATTATTGAAACAACAGTAATATAAAATATCAACGTAGAATTACTGTAACAATTATTGGTAGTGCCTTCTTACGTAAAAATCAATAATTGGTGCAATACCATGTGCTACTGTGCAACAACGCGTATTACTGTGTTTTAACCACCAGGTATTCCAACAGTGTTAATGGTAACAACTACGCCGTTATTTATAAAAACTCATACTTGTCGTTTTCTTCATCCAATCGCTTTCTGTTATGGGGCCCACAAAAAGCTGCGCCGTCGTACGAATATTCCCCGACAGGAAGAATATTCCACGACCAAACGAATATTCCCCGACAACAATGAGTATTTTATAACCACTTGCTTATTTAAAATATTTACATATATCACCTTTAACTTTAAACTTTTATCAATTTAACCATTTACTGAATAGTAATTATAAGAACAATTGAATACTTTTATTTCATAAAAGTCGGGGTCTTACACCACATCCTTAGACTGAACAGCATCCTGCACGGTCATATTGAAAGTTCTCACAGTAGGTCGGCTTGACTGTGTTGGTCCAGTGATAGTCCATGCACCACCACCGTTGTTGTTTCCCTTTCCTCCACTTGCACTCCCCGCTGGCTTTTTAGGACAATTATGAGCCATGTGATCCTTCGAACCGCAGGTAAAACATGCTCCTTTCTTTGGGCTAAAATAGTTCGGTCCAATGTGTCCCTCCTAACCACAATTGAAACACACCTGCTTCCCCTTCAAACATACCCCAGTATGGTTCTTCCCGCAAGTAGAACAAGCTTCAAACTTTTTCTTCTGCTGACTTCCTTGCTGTCCTCCCGTAGTCGAATTCTCGTTCCACTTCCTCTTCTGATTGTTACTTCCAATATTACTTCCACCAGCCTTATTTTCACTATCATTCTTCCTTTTTCTTCTGTTCTTGATTGTACTTGGTCAAGGCATCGCTTCCACCTTCTGCGATAATTGCCTTCTCCAGTACAGCCGCAAATATATTTAACTGGAACATTTAAACCTTGTTATACAGCCAGGGTTTCAATCCTTGTTCGAACCCTCTCGCCTTACGCTCATCCGTATTGACTTGATAAGTGGCAAACCTTGTCAACTCGTTAAACTTCGTAGCATATTCTGGCACCGTCATGGTTCCAGAAATTGCACCTCCAACTGATTTTGAGAACTCGCTGGAAAGTACATTTCAAAAAACATCTCCTTAAATCTATCCCACATTATCACTCCTTGTCCCTCATGAACCTTATTTGTTTGCCACCAATAGCTAGCTTTGAATTTCAACATAAACGTCGTAAACGCAGTCTTCTGATCTTCGTTAACTCTAGCAACATCAAACACCTTCTCCATTTCCATGATCCAGGTTTGGGCTTCCACTGGATTCATAGACCCTTGAAACTCTGGCGGTCCAACCGCTTTGAATTCCTTGAAGGTCGTAACTTGAGCTTGCGGTTGATTTACAAGTGCTCCCGTCAACAGAGTTACCACCTATTGAACCGGATTAGCGTTGACCTCATTGTTATTGTTAGTAGACCCCTTAAGAGGTGGTTGTTGACGTGGTTGTCTTCTTCTAGGAGGCATTTTCTATTAGAATATACGCTTATTAGTTTCTCACTCAACTTCTTGTGTATTTGAAGTTTAACTTAAACATTCTATTATTAAAGCTATAACACATAATATTTCAAATGTGATACCCCCAAATCCGGGTACTTCGATTCCACGAGATTTGGTGTTAACTGTACAAATATCATCTATTTATCTACCCATAATAAAAGCAAACCATGCAATAGATAGAAATAAAATTTTCCCCTTAAGGGGATACAACATCCGAATAATAATACAATCCCAAGTTGAGCTAACCTTAAACATCTGTGCGGAAACATAAATAATAAGTCTTAAACAACATCAAGCCTTAACACATAAATTCAACATCTCATAAATACAAGTCTTCAATATTTGTAAATCTTGCCTTTGCCTTTACTAGTAGAAGGCTAATCGGTTCTTTCATTCTTAACTGCAATGTTATTATTAAGCAAGAGCGAGCATGATTACCCATAAATAAAATAATGAAATAACAATGTATAATAACATGCGAGGGAATCAAAGACTTCTGAAATAAAAGCTCAACTTTTGAATCAAGAATGAATAACAAGAATCAAAAGATTTCTGAGGGTCATAAGACCTTGAACTATGTCCTAGGTTATCAAGGGTTATACTTGAAACCTTTAATGATCATAAGACTATGGACCTTTCTACTCGCATGCCAGGGGATCAGCCCTTAGTACCACATCATGCACAATATCTTAACGCTAATGCATAAGTAAATCCCTTTATAGGGTTGTTCATCTCAGTTTGACATTCGAGTCCGTACCAAAGGAAGTTTGGTTTGGATAATTCAATAAGGGTTCTGAAATTTAGAATGTTCATCAACTATGGACTAGTCGAATCAATAAGGTTCACTAATCTAACAAGGTTCAACAATAATGATATTCAAATTGAATAATAATCTCGAGAAGTATACAATAGGACAAATATTGTATAACAG
The DNA here is from genome assembly GCA_020205605.1 of Panax ginseng. Classification (NCBI taxonomy): domain Eukaryota; kingdom Viridiplantae; phylum Streptophyta; class Magnoliopsida; order Apiales; family Araliaceae; genus Panax; species Panax ginseng. Next base: position 63,111,938 of record CM035142.1, on the reverse strand, counting down.
ATTCATACTTTGAAAAGATAATCAATCTTTAATATAACAATTCGAACTTGAGTAATAGTAATGAGAATTTACTCAAAGTAAATAATAAACTTGAACTATGATAACAATTAGGGTTAGGAAACTTGCCTCGTGCGTAGATTACACTTTAATTAAACACGTTCCTTGAATTTAATCCTACATACCATTTACATTCACAATACCAGTTAATTATAACTTAACTAATCATCAAAAGTTCATTCTTTTTGTCTAACTCGAATTATGACTCTACTTAGTCAATTTATCACATTCATAGTCATATAATGAATACTTCACGAATACTAAGCTAACTATTCATTTAATAATTTAGTCCACATGTAATTATGTTATTTACATGATAAACATCTATTTTAATATCTCATTATACTTCTAACATATCTCTATGTTCTTTAAATCAAGTTGCTATCACATTGCTAGACTTGAACATTTAAAAATAATTCATTTACGGACTTTTCGGAGAGAGTGGTATTTGTGGCCCCGGAATCTTAGTGACTGCAAGACTCATTTTCCTTCCCTGGATGGTATAAAATCTCACAGTCGTAATCCTTGATTAATTCCAACCATCTTCTTTGACACATATTTAAGTCTTTCTGTGTAAAAAATATATTTCAGACTCTTGTGGTCTGTATATATTTCACACTTCTCCCCGTAAAGATAGTGCCTCCAAATTTTCAAAGCAAAAACAACTGCAGCTAACTCCAAGTCGTGGGTCGGGTATCCTTTCTCGTAATCCTTCAATTGTCGTGATGCATACGCAATGACTTTGCCGTTTTGCATCAGGACACAGCCAAGTCCTTTATGTGACGCATCACTATAAACAACAAAATTTCATGTATCATCCGGAAGAGATAACACAGGCGCCGTACTCAACCTCTTCTTTAATTCTTGAAAACTTTCCTCACACCTATCCGTCAAAACAAATTTCACAGCTTTTCGAGTTAAATTCGTTAACGGAGTTGCGATCTTTAAAAAGTCTTGTATGAACCTTCTATAATATCCTGCCAATCCAAGAAAACTTCGTACTTCCGACGGCATCCTCGGTTAATCCCAGTTAATCACGGCTTTGACTTTGGATGGATCTACATAAATTCTGTTTTTATCGATCACGTGCCCAAGAAATTGCACTCGTTCAATCAAAAATTTGCATTTCAAAAACTTGGCATACAACTTTTCCCTTCTCAATACTTCCAATGTTAATCTCAAATGCTCTTCATGTTCTTCCTTGGTTTTTGAATAGACCAAAATGTCATCTATAAATACCACTACGAACTTGTCCAAAAATAGCTTGAACACACCATTCATTAGTCCCATAAATGCTGCAGGAGCATTCGTAAGACCAAACGACATTACTAAAAATTTGTAGTGACCATATCGCGTTCTGAACGCTGTCTTCGGTACATCCTCTGGCCTCACCTTTAGTTGATGATAACCGCTTCTCAAGTCTATCTTGGAAAAGTATCTCTTTCCCTTCAATTGATAAAACAGTTCGTCGATCCTCGGTAATGGATATCTGTTCTTAATCGTGACCTTATTCAGTTCTCTATAGTCAATGCAAAGCCGTATCGACCCGTCCTTCTTTTTCACAAACAACACCGGCGCTCCCCACGGCGATACGCTCGGTTGAATGTACTTCTTGTCCAGTAATTCTTGTAGTTGTACCAAATTGATCACGAAGTCTACCTCTCTATCTGGTGGAAGTCCTGGAAAATCGTATGGAAATACGTCGACGAAGTACCTCACAATCGGTATTTCTTCTACCTTCGGATTCTCTTTTCGACTGTCGACTATGTAAGCTAAGTATCCTACACATTAATAACTTCCTGGCCTGCATCATCGTCAAACAACTCACTTGTCTAGGCGACTTTCTACCATAAAACACAACCTTTGACAGAGTCATAAGGTTAATACGCTTCTTTTGGCAATCAATTACAGCCCCGTAATTGAATAACCAGTCCAATCCCAATATAACGTCAAATTCCCCAAGTCGAATAGGGATAAGATCTACATTCTTGATATTACCCTTAATATCTACTCTATAGTTCTTATACACGTACTTAACAGGGATTATCTCTTTATTCGCAATTTCTATGTTCATGGGATATTCCAACTCATTCTTAAGCAAATCTAAACTATTAGCAAAGTCATCGGATATAAAGGAACAAGTAGCACCCGAATCAAATAAAACATAAGCATTAATTTTATTGATCGGAATGATACCTGACACCACATCCCGAGACTGAACTGCATCCTTCACCGTCATGTTGAAAGTTCTGGCAGTCAGTCGATTTGTAGCGGTTGGTCCGGTGATAATTAAGGCATTTCCACTGTTGTTTCCCTGGTTTCCTCCTTATCCTGACCCTCTCGATCCCTTCTTAGGACAGTCTCTTGTCAGATGGTCCTTTGAACCACAAGTGAAGCAAGCACCCTTCTTTGGGTTAGGACAGTTAGGTGCTATGTGGCCTTCCTGATCACAATTGTAGCAAACTCTTTTTCCCTTCATACAAACTCCCAGATGAGCTTTCCCGCAGGTCGGGCATGCTTCGATTCTTTTCTTCTGACTTCCTTGTTGATTTCACGATGATGAATTGTCATTCCACCTTTTCTTCTGATTAAAATTACCACCTCCTGTGCCACTTCCATTGGCCTTGTTATTTCCTTCACCTTCACTCTTCTTCTTCTTCTTATCTTGATTGTACTTGGTCACCGCATCACTTCCACCTTCAGCGAGGATGGCCTTTTCCAGTACTCCAGCAAAAGTGTTTATCTGAAACATTGATACTTTACTGTATACCCAAGGCTTTAGTCCTTGTTCGAATCTTCTGGCTTTTCTCTCATCCGTGTGTACTTGATACGGGGCGAACCTCGCTAATTCGTTGAATCTAGCCGCATAATCAGGTACGCTCATATTTTCCTGCTTCAATTCCAAAAATTGAACCTCCATCTGGTTCTGTGAGCTGGTTGGGAAGTACATCTCGAAAAACATTGCTTTAAATCTCTCCCAAGTAATTACACCTTCACCTCCTCGAACTTTGTTTGCTTTCCACCAATAGCTAGCTTCAGACTTCAGCATAAATGTTGCAAAAGCGGTCTTCTGGTCTTCTCTAACCCTAGCAACGTCGAAAACCTTCTCCATCTCCATAACCCACGTTTGAGCCTCGATCGGGTTCATGAAACCTTTAAACTCTGGCGGTCCCACCGCCTTGAAATCTTTAAACGTAGTATTTGGTGGAGCTTGAGGTTGATTATTCATTGCTCCAACTAGTAAGTTAACCAACTGCTGAACGGGATTAGCATTGGCATTATTGTTGTTATTTGTTGACTCTTCCTGAGCTGGTTGACGTTGTTGTCTTCTTCGTGGCGGCATAATTCTGTTAAAATATATGTTTATTAAATCTCTATTAAATTCTCTAAATAGTTAAGACTTAACTCAACAATTTAATATAATTATTTAACACATCATCTCAAACAACTTAATATATTTAATTCAAATCAAGAGTTTTACATCAAATGATAGCATCACTGCTATTTACTTCAACTATCCTGAGATAAAGAATCCACATGATTTAATATTAAACTATTCCTTTGTTCATAACAACATCGGAATTTACATCTAGATATCGAATAAGTTTATCACATAATTAAACAAATTCTATTACTGTTTGTCAAGGCGCTGAATAGCCTTGCTACGCTCATCTTCCATGATGCGAGACATCGTCCTGCGATCCAGCATGTACGATGGAAGTCCTTCGAACTGGATGGGGTACCTCAAAACTTGATCCTGGGCCTCATCCATTGCATGATTAAGTGTAGAGTATGTCTCTCCAAGCTTTGCCTTCTTTGCACGACCATCCTCTTCCGCAAGATCAGCATGACGTGACTCTCTTACCCAGCCCTCCTCTGCTATGGCAAGCCTCTCTGAACTCTCTTTCATATCCTTCTTCAACTTTTCTATCTCTGCGGTCTTATCTTCGGTTTTACCCTTCTCGTGGGCCAAATCCCATTCTACATTCCCCAGTCGTGAGTGAAGAGTCGAAATCTCCCTCTTCTTCTTCTCTAGAGTAATCTGCTGAATAATAGCCCGCTCAGTCAGAACATGCACCTCATCTCGTAACTCCACGTTACGGTCGTATAATGTGTCGTACATCTCAGCATCAATGGAGTGCTGTGGAAACTCATCTTCTTCCTCTTCCCTGTCAAATTCCTCCTCTGGATCCTCCTCAGGATCAGTCTCATATTCATGCTCCTGACCAACAACGGTGATTAATGGAGATGACTCCCTCTGTACCAATTGTTCCCTAACGACATGAATGTCTCTGGGCTCCTCCTCTATAGGTACTATAGGTATTCGGGGTTCCTCCTCTCCTGCTCGACTAGTTCCTCAAACATCTGACATCCTGACAACAAAATTTTGAATTTTAGTTACTAAGTCATACTAGTGAGCACATAATTTAACACATAAGCACATAAAGTCTTTTATTATCTTCAATGAATTACAAAAATTCATTTCCTAGAACTCGATAAGAGTTTTCCATCACTACGTTCTTTCTAAGGCTATTACCTAAGGTTGTTCCCCCACCTAAGGTTCATAACCTACAGCTTTGATACCAACTTGTGACACCCCCCAAATCCGGGCACTTCGATTCCATGGGATTTGGTGTTCACTGTACAAATATCATCTATCTATCTACCCATAATAAAAGCAAACCATGCAATAGATAGAAATAAAATCTTCCCCTTAAGGGGTTACAACATCCGAATAATAATACAATCCCAGGTTGAGCTAACCTTAAACATCTGTGCGGAAACATAAACAATAAGTCTTAAACAACATCAAGTCTTAATACATAAATTCAACATCTCATAAATACAAGTCTTCAACATTGGTTAATCTTTCCCTTGCCTTTACTAGTAGAAGGCTCATCGGTTCTTTCGTTCTTAACTGCAATGTTATTATTAAGCAAGAGTGAGCATGATTGCCCACAAATAAAATAATGAAATAACAATGTATAATAACATGCGAGGGAATCAAAGACTTCTGAAATAAAAGCTCAACTTTTGAATCAAGAATGAATAACAGGAATCAAAAGATTTCTAAGGGTCATAAGACCTTGAACTATGTCCTAGGTTATCAAGGGTTATACTTGAAACCTTTAATGATCATAAGACTATGGACCTTTCTACTGCATGCTTAGGGGATCAACCCTTAGTACCATCTTGTACCACAATATCTTAACGCTAACGCATAAGTAAATCCCTTTGTAGGGTTGTTCATCTCAGTTTGACATTCGAGTCCGCACCAAAGGAAGTTTGGTTTGGATAATTCAATAAGGGTTCTGAAATTTAGAACGTTCATCAACTATGGACTAGTCGAATCAATAAGGTTCACTAGTCTAACAAGGTTCAACAATAATGATATTCAAATTGAATAATAATCTCGAGAAGTATACAATAGGGAAAATATTGTATAACAAATTCATACTTTGAAAAGATAATCAATCTTTAATATAAAAATTCGAACTTGAGTAATAGTAATGAGAATTTACTCAATGTAAATAATAAACTTGAACAATGATAACAAGTAGGGTTAGGAAACTTGCCTTGTGCGTATATTACACTTTAATTAAACATTTTCCTTGAATTTATTCCTACATACCATTTACATTCACAATACCAGTTAATTATAACTTAACTAATCATCAAACGTTCATTCTTTTTGTCTAACTCGAATTATGACTCTACTTAGTCAATTTATCACATTCATTGTCATATAATGAATACTTCACGAATACTAAGCTAATTATTCATTTAATAATTTTGTCCACATGTAATTATGTTATTTACATGCTAAACATCTATTTTAATATCTCATTATACTTCTAGCATATCTCTATGTTCTTTAAATCAAGTTGATATCACATTGCTAGACTTGAACATTTAAAAATAATTCATTTCTGGACTTTCTAGAGAGTGGTATTATAAATACCACTATATATCGGTACTTTGCTCGGTTTTCTGGTAGCGATATGGCTTCTTGTTGGACTCTTTTAGCCGTAAATATGCGGATGTTAAAGCATGAGGCTGGTGTGCGCGACACGGCGAACGTAAACCTGATTCGCAACTTCGCGAAAATTGCAAAACATAGCCAAAAACTCCAATTAAATTATTACTGCACGAATTTAATCATACCCACATTTTAGAATTCGTATATAATCATTACCCAACATTTATAGAGTGACTTTAACCATGTAAACACATTATTATAGAATTAAAATATGTAAATTTTAATGTTCTAGATGTTCTTGAAGATTTTGAACATAAATCATGAAAATTAATATTACGGATTCGTTATAACACCGAATCCGTTCATTTAAAGTTTGGTCTCTTCGTATTAACATGCATAATAATATAAGAGTGTAAATTTTACAAAATCATTTATGTTTGACACATTAAAGTTACGTATAAGGGCCATATGGCCAAAACCCATACTCTGTAAGTTTTGATCAACATATACGACGTATTTTCATGAAACTGGTGACGTGATTTATAAAATATATATAATCAAATAAGATATGGTAACATTTAACACATATATAAACTCATAATCATTCCCTTTCCCAATTACAGAGACTTTACCAAAGCTTGAAAGCCATTTTCATAAAAAACTAAATGACGTGAAATAGAAATTGGGTTTGGAGAAATTACCCAGAGTATAATTTAGATGAGATGATCAATGATGATCCTTTTACAATTGATTGATGATTACACACTCACAATTCCTCTCAAACTTCTTAATTTCTATCTGACAATTTCTCAAACTCTCTCTCCCTCTCTGTTTTTAGACTTAGAAATAATAAGAAAGAAAAGGATACGTATAATATAATAAAGCAACTAACGCGCATAATAGTCAGTTAACCCAGTCATGGGTAACTATTAATAACTCCCACTAAGGCCATGTTTGGCTAGCTTTAAAAACTTAATCCCATTTAATTTAATAACTCTTTTATCATATAGTTTAGATAATGTCACACCCTTTGTAAAATAACTCAATTAATTTATTTAATTTAAATTAAATAAAATATAATAATCTATCATAAATTCACATAATCATATAATTAATTTTCTCATTAATAAATAATGTCAAATTATTAACTCTCTAATTAATAATTAAATTAATTAAAATACCAATAGGCTTATTAAATATTTCTTTGAATATAATAAGCTCACATAATCACATACTTGATAACAAAATTCTCCACATTAATTTAATAAATGTAACGCATATAATTAAATTAATCTACCACAATTGTATCAATTTATTATTTAATCTAATAATTAAATCATCGAAAATATTTATTTACTTCAATAAATATTAAAATTAAATTAAATCCCGTTCGTCACATCAAATAACTTTTATATTTTATTCATTCATAATACTTTAAAATGTATAAAAGATAGCATATCTACTATAAACATCCACTTTCCTGAACTAAACAAGCTTCAGGATTACATCCTCATACTACCCCTTTATTCATCTCAAAATAAGGGATCTAAAATTTTATCTATTCACATAAATAACCACATATTATTATCACTCTTATTCTTTATCTATGCATATTAAGACGTCGAGAGGCTTCCTTGCGCTCTTCCTCCATAATACAACACGCCGTCCTACGATCCATCACGAACCACGACGAGTTTTCAAATTGAGGAGGGTAATAAAAGACTCGGTCCTTGGCCCTATTAATCGCAGAATTAAAGGCATGATCCATTTCGTTCATTTTGGCCTTCTTCACTTGGACTTTAGCCTCAGCACGGTCTGCACGTTGAGTCGCCTTCATCCAAGCATCCTCTGCTCTTGCACGCTTAGCTGATTCCTCTTTGAAGTCATCTTTTAATTTCTCCATGTTAGTCTTCATCTTCTCGTTCACTGCCAACAGATCTTCATGATGGCCCTTGGTATGAACTAAATCCCATTTTGTGTTTCCAAGTTTTGAGTCAAGTTCTAGAATTTCTACATCCTTCTGGTCCAACGCAACGTGATGTATATCAACCAACTCTTTCAGTTCCTCTACATTATCCTGTAACTCTATGTTACGATCGTACAAAGCATCGTACATCTCAGCCGATATGGAGTTTGGTGGAAACTCCACAGGATCCTCTTCCTCATCATCCTCCTCTATCTCCTCAAAACTATCATCCTCGGGATCGGTCACAAGCTCATCCTCCTGGATCAACTGTTCCCGCACCACATGAATATCCCAAGGTTCGACATCTCTAGGTATCTGAGGTATCACCTCCCTAGCTGGACTGGATCCTCCTTCGTTAGTCATCCTGACAACAAAATATTTTAAGTTTTACTTAACATTATCGATACTCGCGAGAACATAAGTTATTAACACATAACACATAATATCTTTTATTGTTTAGTTTCGATGGATGCCTTAATCCATTCCTTAAAACCCGATAAGAGTTAAACACTTCTATGTTTTCTGACTTCTTAAAGGCTACTTCTTAAGGTTTTCCCCACCTAAGGTTCATAACCTAAGGCTTTGATACCAACCTGTGACACCCCCAAATCCAGGTACTTCATTCCCATAGGATTTGGTGTTCACTATCAAAATAATTACATCTAACTACCCATAATAAAGGATAAAACATTAATTAATTTAATCAACAATCTCTCCCATTAAAGGGTTACATCATCTCATAAACAATCCAAGGTAATCTAACCTTAATTTATTACATAAGTTTGCAGAAAACATCATAAAAGAAAACAAGTCTTATAACATCATGCATTTAAATAAATTCTAAATAACTCTTCAACACTTAGACATCTTGCCCTTTCCTTTGCTAGTAGATGACTCATCGATTCTTTCAACTTTAGCTGCAGTGTTAATTGCAAGAGTGAGAAAACAATTGCTCACTGATATAAAGAGTAGTAATAATAATCAACATGAGAATGAACAATGAATGCTGAACAATAATGAACTTGTTCTACGAATCTAAAAATAGAAAACAGGTTCGAATTTAATATCTGAGGGTCTTAAGACCACGAACTATGTCTTCGGTATTTAGGTATTATTACCTCAACCTTAATAGTCATTTAGACTATACAGACTCTTCTTAATGTACTTAGGGGGATAAGCCCTTTGTACCATGTATTGTGCACAACCATCTAAACGTTACACGTACAAAATCCCCTATGTTAGGGTTGTTCATCTCAGTTTGAATTTAGAATATCCTCACTAAATAAAGTTTAGTTTGGAACTAGCTTATCAGTGTTTCTAGAATTTTATAACAATATTCAATTATAATTAATTAAATCAATAAAAGATTACTTACTACTTGAAGGTATAATACAACAATAAAGCTTTGAACAAAGTTATCAAAATCAAGGACCGAATAACAACAATGTATAATTGAATAATCATGATATACATGCAAAGTGCTATATCTAAAAGAGTTAGAACAATCTCATTTGAATCGATGTACTAGAATAATATATGCTTTGAATAATAATATCAAGATGTAGAAAAGCAAAACTCGCTCAAGGTAATGAATTAGGTTACAAGAGCTTGTACAAACCTACGCAAGATATATTAGGCTTGCCCAACTTTACATAGAATCTTAGGAACTTGTACAATGATAATTTAAGAATAGAAACTTGCATTCAATATGAAAAGAATGAAGTTAGAAAACTTTCTCAATGTAAAGAGTTAAGGTTTAGAAACTTGGCTTGTATGTAAGCTACACAAATGTAATATTCGCCAATTACTCTACATATATCATTGGAATCGCAACAACAGTTAGTTGTATTAATATTAGCTTTATGGGATTAACCCATCATTTAGGTCATAACCTTACTTAACATTTTAGGGTTACTAACCACATGATACGTTTCTGTTTTAACCTTATTATTACACATTTGACACACTAACATAATCATTAAGATAAGTTATAATGAATGTCCAAAGTCTGCGTAGTATAGGAGACTTCACTGCTCAGACCGACTCTTTGGCGCGACAGCGCCCCATTTCTATTGAGTTACAACTGCGCACCTGACGGCAGTGAATGCCTTACGCTAAGAGCAGTATGCCAGCGTGGCATCGGCATGAGGCAGCATACCGCGATGCATCGATTTCGATTTTTATAGAACGCGAACTTAGACTCTGTTATAGGCCAAAAATCCCAATTCCACAGAATTTCACCACATTTCAACATCTAAAACTTTGTAATATAATAGTTAAGCATGTTATTCATCATTCTAAATACACAAACAAAATATATACACAAATTTAAAGAATCAAAACTGTATTTTTCCAGATTTCTTCAATTTTGACACTTTTAGCGAATTCGATCACCACGAATTCGTTTCTTAATCAATTAACATGATTTAAACTATGTTGTTTTTGTTTCTTACAATATTAACACATTTTAACATCAAGTTACATATTATAACACACATTAAGCATGAATTTTTGTACTTTCTAAGCCATATTATATGAACATAAACACTATTATTTTAATTCCTTCCTCAAACCCAATTTCACGTGTATTACAATCAACAATTATGTATATATATATATATATATATATATATATATATATATATATATATATACTGATAATAACAGATTCTACAAAAACAATACATATAAATCCATTTTCAACAACCATCCAACATACTTCCAACAAGAATATCAAAACTTAATAGTTAAAATTAAAGTAGGTTTTACCTTGATTAGCAAGAACAATTAGCAACCCTTCTATTTCTCTTGACAATCTCAGAACAACTTCTTTCTTCTCTAAATTCTCTGTGATTCTCTTTTCTCTCCCAAGCTCTCTCTCTCTCTCTCTCTCTCTATTTCTAAATTGTCTAGCCTTAAGGAAAAATAATAAGCGTAAAACTGACTCCCACTCCCCCACTATCGTCAGGAACAAAATCAAAAATACGTCAGTTAAATTATACCAAAGGCCTCAAGGCCTTGTTTGGTCTCACACTAACTCCCCCAAACTAGATTATTTTAATATTATTTATATTATATAGTTTCCACTTGTCATACTTTAGTTAATTTAAATAACTTATAACAGAAATCTTATTATCATTATACTTATAATTAATAAGTAATTATATATCTAATTTAATTAATAAATTAGAAACATCACTTTATTTAATTTATTTATTTTCTTTAAATTAAACAATTCATTTAATTTAATTATTTTCTTAAATATTAAGCAATTGATTTAATTTAATTATTTCCTTAAATAAAATCCATCGGATAAAATTAACATTATTCAATTTAATTAACATTTAATCAATTTAGTTACTAAATTAATTCACTACAATTCATCAATTATTTATTTCCCTCAATAAATAAATTATTTAAAATATTTATTTAATTCAATAAATATTTAAATCAAAATACAAATTTCTCGATCCTTACATAATTCACATTGTTCTTACTTTTGAAAATCTTTAGTACTATATGTTCATCTTTTATTTGTATTCGTGAAATATCACTTACTTCACATATTCTAGTTTAAGTTGCTTCACATATTAAAGAACCTTTAAGCTAGGTTTGGCCCTTTGTTAAAGTTACTCATACATTTATATTTTACAAAGTTAAAAGAGCTCATTATATCAACTACTAACTATAGTATTCATTAAACCACATAACATCGCCAAACAACCTCTTTCTACGTATGCTTGCATGTATTAGATTTGGTTGTATAACTTTCTACTTAAAAACTCTTTTAGTTCATGCTTGCGTAGTTTATACTAGATGTGTGAACATGTCGATTATCTCTAAAGGCATAAAGCATCCTATCATAGTTGTTCAAAAGTTCACAATACAAGTCATAGAGTTTTCAACTCAATTGGTTTTCAAATCTTAAAATTTCATGACAAATAACTAATGTGAGATCCCGAAATTATGAAATGAAAGTATTCAATTTTTTTATAATTGTTATTTTATTTAGTAAATGGTTAAATTGAAAAAAGTTAAAGTTAAGGGTGATATATGAAATTTTTTCAAAGTAAGCAAGTTGTCATAAAATAATCGGTGATAAAATTACAGTAATACACGTGGTTGCATAGTAGCACACGGTATTGATTATTGATGCTTACGTGAGAAGTCACTTAGTTATACTCAATTATTGCTACAGTAATTGCTGCATCATATCTCTTATATTATTGATTCAATTATTGTCACAGTATCACCTGCATAATATGTTATATTATTAAATCAATAATTGAGATGGCAAAGTTATTCATATTATTATTTACAATATTGAAAATATCTAGAAGTTCTGTCAAGGAGAGGTTTGGTCACCTAATTGCGCGCCAATAAGGAGAATTTCTTATCAGAAAGCCCCCTCTTTCTTGGGAACGACCTAGTTGTTAAATATTGTGAATTATAATATTAATGATAAATAAGTTCGTGTTGATTAAAGATGAAATTGATAGTTCCATTGTGTGGGAATTATTAGTGTTAGTGGAAATCGACATTTATTTGGATAATAATTGATGTCTAGAGGTTATATTGACCAATCCGGTAATTAACCGGATAAATGAGCAATTAATTGCTTTTGATTCACATGATTATAACTATTTGTTCACATGTGTGTACTATTGATTAACATTCTTGTATTATCAGGGGAGTTGGTGCAAGATTGATAATACTTGCATGACTAAGTTACAAATGGAGGTATAGATGGAAGTACTATACTGTAATTCATATTTTCACATGTCTAGAACTATTAATTCACATGATTTACTATTGATTCACATGATTTACTATTAGGGGAGGTGGTGCAAGTTTGATAATACTTGCAGGACCAAATTAAAAATAAAGAAAAAGAGGAAGGTATTATACTGTAATATTTTGAGTCCCAAAACGTGCAATTATTGAAACTATATGTTCCTATAAATAGAAGCTCATTCCTTCATTATTTTTCACCAATTCACTAAAGATATAGAGCAATTATTATAGACGGAAATTATAGAGAGAAAGGAGAAGAGAAGTCTGTTACCTCACTATTCCAGTTTTCTTCTAAGGTAAGGGGTATTATTTCTTTCGTATTCATGAAGAGAGCTATTGTTATTCCATTCCTTATTATTCTATTGGAATAACTTTTATCACATGGACTTCTAGTATACATGGTGAAATTCTTATGTTATTCCATTCTTTATTATTACATTGGAATAACTTTTGTCTGTGTGGATTACCCATGACTGGTTCCATTCTTTATTATTACATTGGAATATCCCACATGCATGCGGATTACGCATGACACAGTTCCACTATTTATTATTCATTGGAATAACTTTTGTATATGCGGTCTATCGCATGCACGGTGAATTTTCGTTATTCCATTCTTTATTATTCTATTGGAATAACCTGTCTACGCGGACTACCGCATGCATGGTAAATTCTTCTGTTATTCCATTCTTTATTATTCTGTTGGAATAACCTATCTATGTGGATTACCGCATGCATGGTGAATGATCCTTCGTATTCGTTCTTTATTAAATTGTGGAAATGATCTTTCTACGTGGATTACCGCATGGCGGGCGAAAATCTATTTGCAGTTTCATAATTTTTATGACCCTCAAAAATTTTTGAAATATTTGAAATGATAATTTGATGAGTTTTCTAGATTGTGTCCAAAAATGGTGATTTTTTGATGTATAGATTAGGAGTTATGAAGTTTATAGGAAAAGACTATTTTAAAAGTAAACCCTTATAACTCCTTGTGGTTAACTCCAAAATTTATGAAATTTTCATTGGGAGTACATATATATAACAGGAGTATACCTTGTAAATTTTGGAATTTATGGATAAAAGTACAGTTTATGATAAATGTCTAAATATTCGGCAGTTTTGGCCATATGAAAAATAGTAAATGAATTTTAAAACTTCTGAGAAAAATATATGTTCAATATGGGACTATATTCTACTAAATCCTAGAAAAGAAAACTTTTTGGGACTGATTTGTTATTTTTCATGAAAATGGTTTAGTTACGAACATATGAATTAAATATGTTATGTGAAGTTGAAAAATTGGTCAATAGGATTTTATGGTTTGGAAATCCTATATAAGATATATGCAGATTTTTGATAAGGAATTTGATCATTGGTGATTAAATCTTATGAGTATGGCATTTTTGAATGATTAAATACATTATTTGGTAAAGTGTAAACAATTAAAATAAATTGTTTATAAGTTTAAGAAATGATTAAAAAATTGTTATAATATTAATGATATTAGATTATGGGATTATTAAGTGACTGATAACATTTGGATATTTTAAACTCTGGATAAATTTAAAGTCTTTAATATTTATCCTTGATTTCGTTTGATTAATGCTTATATTATTGTCATCATCCTCATGCTTATATTATGATGAAAGTCATCTTTGGCTTACGTGCAAAGATGAATTTGTTGATTATTAGTTTCTGATTGATTTGTATATCTTTGGCTTACGTGCAAAGATGGACATATTGATTTTTAGTTTTCTGATTTGTATATCTTTGGCTTACGTGCAAAGATGAACTATTGATTGATGAGTATCTTTGGCTTATGCATAAATAAAGCTATTTATTGGTATGATTATGACCGAGGATCATTGGTATAATCATGACCCGTAATGTTATAGATGATGTGGTAAAAGTCCTCATTGGCCTGTAGTGCATTGATGGACAGTTATTGGTATGATTATAACCAGGGATTATTCGGTATAATCATGACCATTGATGATTACATGAATATCCTTGGTCGTAGTGCATGGATGATTCGATGATGTGGATTATTTATTAAGCTGAGTCTCAGCGATAAAATATTGATTATACACTTTTAATTTGTAGAAGATAGTAGATATCATGCTCTACTTGACTCTTCTAAAATACAGTTGTATGTCTTTGGCCTGTAGTGCAAAGATGAATTGTTAATGAATATCTTTGGTCGTAGTGCAAAGATGAATTTATTAGTATGATTATGAGCAGGAATTGCGATTTGGTATAACCATGATTTTTGATGTTTCAGGTGAAGATAGGTGATGAAAATTATCTTCGTCCTAGGTGCAAAGAGGAATTTAGAATCACAATTATGATTACGAGTTATTCATATGATTGTGGACATGAATTGTTGATTGATGTTATAGGGATAAAACATTATTGGTGGACTTTTAACATGGAGAAGATAATAGACCTGATGGTCTATTTAACTCTTCTAATGGATTGCTCGTTCCGCTGTAACTATGGTTGAAAAGTTTTATCATCTACCATATGTTCTAAATCTCTGATTTATTACTGATGAAGGCTATTGATGATGTAAATTATCTTTAGTCATGATATTCTTTACTGGGATAGTTGTGCTCACCCTTTTTGCTTCACAATTCCTTTCAGGCAATAAGAGTGTTCTTAGGGTAGAGGGGGGGATAATGATGGAATAGAACGGTGGTCTATAGTTGTTGAGGTTCTCCCTAAATAGTATGGAAATAATTTTGTTAAGAACTTTAGATAAGTGTGTCGTATTGTATATGTCATTTGATATTTAATTTTGGTGAAACGAATAGGGTGAGGTGAACCCAACTTGGAAGGGTGTTTTGCCACTATCATACAAGATGTCTAATGACATACAACCTCGTTTTATCAAAAGACAGGGTTGTGCACATCCACTTGCTGAGTATATCTATGAGCACTACCTATATGATCTTGGAGTTTATTTGGAATATAATTTTCACTTGGAGAGAACGGAGATAATTATATGTCAAGAGAAGACTCACCATTGGAAAGAAGATGATAGTAATCTTCTTATTTTTTTTGGGACTTTTGGGTCAACCAAGGATAATTCTTTGGACATATGATATCTATCATAACCTAAACGCATGGCCTCCCATGTACGAAGGTTTCCTTGAGTATTTTCCAAAGATTTTAATTTCTAAAACAATTATTGACTGTACCTTTCTGTAAGGTACCATTGTAAGGTCTTATGGTCAAGGCACCACTAGAGTTATATATATTTATATTAAAACTCACAGCTTATCTGTTGTCGTACTCTGCACGACAGTTCAACAGTTGTATAAATGAAGTTTATATATTTGATTTTTATAGTACGATATCTGGCGACTCAGAATGGGTCGTGTGGACCTATTTTGGTGGCATCACAACTAAGCATGCAAAGTTCGTTGAATTCACATTTCATACATATTTATAAAACTAACTAAGTTGCGAATACATGCTCAAAAGGTTAGATTCAAAAAGGCATAAGGTTTTATAAACATGGTCTTCGTCTTTTAACTTTTCTTTTAAAAGGTTATAATTCAAACTCCAAACCTACTAAAACATCTTGCAACACGCATTGACACATGTTTAAGGATTATGTAAGCTCTTTAAGTTAAGTTAGGACTTCTTATATCAAATAACCAAAACAGTAACATAAGTCATTGCAGAACCCCACCCCGAGGGCGTGCATTTATATCTCTGGGACCCTGCCGGGGTGACCATAGCTACTGCAGAACCCCCTCCCCCCTGCTTTGGGCGGGCCTTTTATGTTGCAGGACCCCCGTCGAGCCAGGCATGGCTACTGTAGTTAGAACAACGACACTCCCCTGCTACGAGCTAGCATGCCCAACTCCCATCCAAACAACAATGTAATGATACTTAATTGATATCAACTTACTACTAAACATCCCTAGCATTCTTCTAACAATTCCAAACATACAAACAATCAAATTCCAGAATTAATTCAAGATTTATGCCATTTTTCCAAAGTTTAACACATTTAGCGATTCTCTTCACTACGGATTCGTTACTTGACCAAATTACTTCATTTAACTTTCGTTGATTTCGTATTTAACCATATTAATAATGTCTAGCATCAATTAACAGATTCTATCATGCTTCAACCATAAACCTTTCAACTCAAAACAAGTATTTTTCGTACTTTTCTAAGAACTTTGCAAAACTTGAATTTAAGAACATATAGAGGGATATTACCTTCTGAAATTGTGAAGTTGAAATGTTACTCTAGCTTCAATTTACAGATTACTCAACAACACTCTCACTCCAATTAGAAATTCTCAGAGAAATCAACAATTCACATTTGAGAGGGGGACTTCTATTTATAGAGGGATTATTGTCCATTTGGAGGTTTTACCCTAAGGATTGTTTCCATGGAAGATTGAGGAACCATTGTGCAACAAGAGGTTGGTGGAAAGCTTCACCAACTCCATCTTCTCCCCTTCCTATAGTCATCATCTCCATCTTGGTTTTCAACAAATATAGAGCTATAGTCTTTTAGCAAAACACGGCTGAGACTTTTGGGAATGGGACTATGATTTTGGGACACTACTAATACTTAGTATTTACAAAACCATTACTTACCATACTTAGGTTTATTTGATACTTGTCCACAAATGAGCATACATATACACCCACTCATACATTACACATAGAATCATATAATCCATATACATTGGTTTAATTCCAATAATATTTACATTAGACTTAGGATGTAATTTTAATTGGGTACCAATATTATTTGAATTAAAACTCATTATTCCAATTCTACATAGATATTAAAATAATCACTTAGTATTGATTATTTATTTAATCAAAGTTATTTTCTCTCATAGGTTTAAAATACCCATTTAATTACTCTCGCACACATCTTGATGTCACATAAGACTCTTTCACACAACTTAAAAAATTACACAAGTTAAGCTTACTTTTATCATATAGTTTTATATAATAATTATTTACATTCCAATGTCACACCTCATCATATATTGAATGAAAAACCATATTATATATGATTTCTCCTTACATGCTATTGTTCATGATATTAGGAATTTGTCAATCACATTAAGTAATTATTTATTTATTAATAGTACAAATTAATTTAATCCATTTCATCATTAATAAATTAGTACTTTCTCATTTCACCACTTTGTCACATTAGGCATAATTCCACAAGCTTAAACTAAGCTTCTCATCACATCTGCTACATTGCTTAATTATCACATGATTAATCAATTAAATTAATTATCACAACTCATGCCAATACTATATATATTTATATTCAAATAATTATGCAAACAATCTTCATTCTCAATATTATAATTTATTAAAATTTGCGGGTATTACAGGATTGATTATGGACTATTAACTATTGTGATTGGATTTTATTTTAGTTGGATGCATGAATGTATGAGTTTTATTAAATGGGGTCAGCGTACCTCGTCTTCTCTAATTTTTCTTAATGTAAATTATATCTCCCTTATATGTACTTCCCCTTGACTGTTGATCAAGGTTTCTATTTATTTTAAATAGTTTTGTAATAGGAATAGTTAGAATTAATTTTGAAGAATTGGAAATCAAAGGACTAAGGAGTGCTTGAAGACCCGTTTGTAATGGAGCCCGGGATTTAAATGTAATAGTTATATTTAAATTTAATTATTGGACCCTAGGTTTGACCTCTTGGTTCACTTGGTGACTCTAGTGAACTAAACTAGAATAAAGTTCATAATCAATCCGGGTAGAATATAGTATTCTATATATGCAATGTTATACTATATATATATATATATATATATATATATATATATCTGTGTGTGTGTGTGTGTTTGTGTGTGTGTGTGTATGTGCATGCGCGCTAAACAAGATGAGACAAATTAATAACAAATCCCTCAAAGATTTTATATTAAGTCGTAAGCGTTCAAAGATATTTGGAATATCGAACGTCGCCTTCTAGCATGATAAAAAATAATAGAGTATCAATTAATTATTATAAGTTTGTTGTGTCACCACAAGGCTTATCTTAACTTTTTTAAAATGTTAATTTTATCACATTTGATGCTTATAAAGAAAATTGAACAATGTTGTTTTGTTGTGTCACCACAAGGACAATGTTTTTCTTTTTTGAATATATGGAAGTGCTAGGTTGGACTTAACTTAGATAATTTTGATTCGGATGTGCCACCACTTGATTAAAATAATCTAAGAGTCAAAATAAAATGAGTTACATGATGATGTAATTGACAAGAATTGTTTACCTATTTATTTATATATAGTTTGTTGTGTCACCACATGGCTATATACATTTGAATGGGATCCTTATTCTCACTAGCAAATCTTTAATTAGATTTTGTCGAACTATATAAGTGAGGGTAATATAGTTTGATGAAAATAGTGGGAGATACCAATTTAAAACAAGACCTAAATTATTTTGGTAATTAATAAAAAAATGTATGATATATTGTTGTTAAATTACAAATTCATTTACAAAATTTTACAATGTCTAAATTACTATCTCTACGAAACATATTAGATGTTAATTAACCGGACCTAATTAAATGGATTGGTAAAGGAATTTGAGAATAGTTCTCGTGGCTGAAAAGTTATCTTATGTCCTTAATACGCATATCTCTGTAATGGTTGCAGACAATGCCTCTGAGGAAGACATTGTTGCTTTTAGAAAGTGGCAAGATGATGCAAAGTTGGCTCAATGCATCATGCTCGTATCCATGAGTAACGAGCTTCAGCGTCAGCATGAAACTATGGATGCTCTTACTATACTTCTGCACGTCAAGTAGTTGATAGTTTGGAAAGTAGGACTAATAGATATCAGATATCTAAGGAGCTCTTCCGATCTAGAATGACTAACGACACTACAGTACAAACACATGTCCTAAACATGATCAATTTGATTGAACAATTAAGACAATAGGTTTTGTCATGGATGGAGAGTTGAGCCAAGATTTGATCTTGCACTCACTCTCGGACTCCTTTCACAATTGTTGTGAATTTTTCATATGAACAAGCTAGATATCAGCTTCGCTGATTTGCTTAACATGTTGAAAAATGTTGAGAGTCACTTTCCAACCAAGAAAGACCAAGTCTTACTGGTAGGGGCCAAAGGATCTTCTGAAAAGAAGAATGATTCTAAGAAGGTACATAGAAAAGGCAAAAATAATGGATAATAAGAACAAAACTGATACGGATAGCAAAGGAGTTTGCTTCCACTACAATAAGCCTGGACACCGGAAAAGGAAACTGCGAGAAGTATCTTGCAGAGTCTAACCAGAAGAAACTTAGTGAAGCTTCGGTTACAAATATAGTTTTGTTCATGATTGAAATAAATTTTTCTTTAAGTCAAGTTTCTACTTAGGTATATTAGATACCAACTTTGGTTCCCATAAATTTAGATTTATGAAGAGACCAAACAGAAGTAGAAGGCTAAACAAAGATAAGTAATCCTATGTGTGTGAAATGAAGCAATGGTTGTTGCATTAACAATATGAACTTATAGTTTAGTACAGCCTACGGGCAAGTCTATTAAGTCAATAATTTGTTATTACATTTCAGTTCTCCTTAAAACATTATTTCCATTTTGTTGTTAGACAACACAACTTTTGGTATTATATTTAAGAACAATTGTTGTTCTATTTATAATAATAATGTTTTGTATAGAATTGGAATATTACTTAATGGATTTTGTATACTTGATTTACATGAAAATAATTTTGCAAATTGAACAAATTAGTATAAAAAAAGGAGATGATTATTCAAAGAGTTGAATATTTATATTTGATGAAATACAAGTCTGAATCATTTGAAATGTTCATAGAATTCAGAAGTGAAACTAATTGGTAAAGTATTAGAATTCTTTGATTGGATCAAGGAATAAATACTTGTGCAATAAGTGTCTAGATCATCTTAAATGGTTTTCTCATAATGGACGCCTCTTGATACATAATAATTATGAAACAACCCGGGTCAAATCCCGAGTCCGGAACAAATCTCTGGTCAAATCCCAAGTCCGAATCGAATCAAATCCATCAAAATAAGGCCTCAAACTACTAGCCCAATTGTATCTTCTTGGGTCATCTTAGCCCACCACAGGCTCCCCAAAAGGTCATGACTTGAAGGTACTATTGGTAGTAACTTATTTCCTTATATGCAGACAAATTTTCCCCCTATCTTTCGATGTGGGACTGGGGTGTTACAAACTCCCCCACTTAAATTTCTGACGTCCCCGTCAGAACAAATCATACACATGGCCCAAAGATCTTTGCCTCTCTAGCCATTGTGGGATAATACTAGCTGGCTTCGTGTCCCCATCTCCGGCAACCCGATCGGATGACCCGACCCGAGCTTTTGAGAGTCGGATTTGATACCATATGAAACAACCCAGGTCAAATCCCGAGTCTGAAACAAATCTCGAGTCAAATCCCAAGTCTGAATTGAATCAAATCTATCAAAATAAGGCCTCAAACTACTAGTCCAATAGTATCTTCTTGGGTCATCTTAGCCCACCACAGGCTCCCCAAAAGGTCATGACTTGAACGTACTATTGGTAGTAACTTATTTCCTTATATATAGACAAATTTTCCCCCTATCTTTCGATGTGGGACTGGGGTGTTACAAATTGATTGGTGTATCTGAAAAGAAAAATCGTACCTTATTGGACATGGTGCAGCCCATAATGATTTTATCGAAATTCTAGTATCCTTCTGGGGTCATGCCCTAGAAATGGCTGCTTATCTACGAAAAAGGTAACGTCAAAATCCAACCCCAAGACTCTGTAAGAGTTATGGACAGGGAGGATTCCTAATCTTAAAGTATTTTAAGATAAGGGGTTGTCCAACTTATGTGAAAATGTTTCAAAGGATAAGCTTGTGACAAGATTTGACAAGTGCAGATTTGTGGGACATCCTAAAGTAAGTTTAGGGTATATATTCTATAATCCTATTTAGCAAAAAGTGTTTGTTGTGAAACACATTGCCTTCTAAGATAAAGATGTTTATCATTGAAGGGGCTAGTGGGAGGATAGTAGATCTTGAAGAGTTCAAGAACCACAAAATACTATAAGTCAAATAAGAGGAATCTATAGATAGACCTATTGTACCACAACCGAATCGTAAATCTGGATTAGTACCGAAGATAACTAGGAGGTATGGATTCATCGTAGATGATGATGATGATGAGGTACACATCATAGAAGATGATGATCCAGTTACATATGATGAAGTAAAAGTTGTAGACACTCAGTGAAATGAATTGAAGCAAGCTTCTCAAATATGGAACATTCGTTTTGATGAGACAATAAAAAAAGTTTGATTTTATCAAAAACAAGAATGAACCTAGTGTGTACAAAAGGGTCAGTGGGAGTGTCGTGACATTCCTAGTATTATATGTTGATATACTATGGATAAGGAATGACATACCAATGCTACAATCAGTAAAGATAAAGTTGTTTAAACATTTCTCCATGAATGATTTGTGAAGAGTGTCGTTATTGGGGATACAAATCTATATAGATAGATTTAAAAGGATACTCGGCTTAACCTAAGAAATGTATATTCATTTGATCCTAAAGCCGTTTAGCATGGCAAACTCCAAGATATGTCTCATGTTGATGAGCCATGGAGTGTATCTATCTTAATAGTCCCCATAGACTCCTAAAAGAGAGATCACATGAGTAACTATCATGTATGCAATGAAATGTACGAGACCTGATGTTGATCAGTCATATTCTGGAAAAGATCACTGTAAGACAGTGAAAATTTTCTTAAAGTACTTTATCCGCACTAAGGATGTGATCATATTCATGGTGGGTATGAATTAAAACTAGAGGGCTTAATAGACTCAAGTTTTTTCGACGGACCAAGACGACAGAAAATTCACTTTAAGGTAAATCGTTACCTTGAACGGTGATGTAGTGAAATTGGAAAGGTTTTAAACAACAAAGAGTTGTTGGTTAAGTAATAAAGACGTGGTATATAGCTATAAATGAGGCTACAAGTAGATTGTTTGGATGAAAAGTTCATTACAGAACTAGGAATAGTTCTTAAGTCTCATCTTGGATCTAAACATGTGTTGCAGCACTTTTATTTGATTAAAGAATCATTGAAAATAGAGAAGTCACTATAGAGATAGTGCACTCTCAAGAACAACATTACATATCCATTCATTGAAGCTTATCCAACAGCAGGATAATCGGCACTTAGAGAAGAAGATTATGAGATACCATGGCGATTGACTTTAGTGCAAGTGGGAGATTGAAAGTAGTATGCACATAAGTCAATCATAGTTGATGATAAAGCATATACTTTGTAACAATCTTATTCATTTATTAATAAAAAGTATTAATTTATTAAAGGCTTTTAATTATCTACATGATGCTGCTTTATAATATATGATAAACCCATAGTTTTAAGCAATGCTTTTAAAATAACGATGATGATCATTCTAATGAAATCTAAATTCTTAGAAATCTTAAAAACTAAAATAGTTCCAAATCGTTAGATTACTAAATTGGGGATTAGTGAATCCAGATAGATTGGTACATACGTTTCTTGCTCATTGGATGAGGATGATTGATCTCATGATCATTTATGTGGAGACACTAAAGCAAGTATGTAGGTGCTTATTAGAGAATAAGTACACTGAACGTGGCTCATTAAGGAATACCTAATGGAGTTTTACTTGCATGTCAATAGGAATTCCTGTAGTGATAGTAGTACAAGTGATCCTTGGACTTGAGATCATCATAGTATCTTGTGTATGAGGAGTTATACTTTGACTTATTCCTTAAGACCCTTAGGGTATATCAAAGGGTATGCATGAGTATAATATGCTATACATAGAGATAATAAATGATCAATAAAGAATCTACCGCTTCTAATAAAAGAAGAGAAATGTCCTATGTGATTCGATAAATGACAACCTAGTAGTCCTTAGCCAAGACAGAGTGAAATTAGAAAGGAGTTTCTAATTTGCATTATTTGGTGTTGTGCATTTAAGGATCGAAATACATATAATTAAATAAAATAAGACTTGACAGTAATTTCATGTCTTATATTTAATTGGGACATTGTATGGTAGAAGGATTGAATTGTACGGTAACTATTTACTTAAAGGTTCTTTTATGATTAATGTTGAAATTTATATTATCTGGAAAGTCGTTAATCGCTAGGGAGGCTTATCCCTATTGTAGAATAAATATTATTTATTTAAATAAATTAATATTTTAATTTATTTATTTAAATAAGATTAGAATTGTTCTAATTGATTTATTCACAACCGGTTTAATATAGAGAACCTAAAGGGTCACACCATAAAAGGAAGAATAATTATTTAAGAAGCAAATTGCATAATCGTAATAATAAGTTAAGTATATTTAATTTAATCTATGGTGATAGAATAAATTAAATAGCTTAATATTTATTATTTAATATTTTGGAAATATTAAATATAAATTAATAAGAGAAGTCTTATTATTATTATTATTACTATTATTATTATTATTTAATTCTTAAAGGAGTTTGGTAATTAATTAATAAAAGTACTCTCATATATTCCTAATAAGATTAGGAGGCAAATTAATTTAAAGAGTTAACTAATTATTCCTAATAAGATTAGGATCCTAAAGGAGTTTAATTAATTAAAACAAAACTTAATTCCTTAATTGTTAAGGAGGGTTGCCTACATCTATAAATAAGAGGAGTCTTATTATGGGTGAGGGTTGATGCTTTCATAACACACGTGGATATATAATTCCAAGAGTTGGGAGAGTACACCTTTTTTCTATGAGAGATAGAAAAACTAGAGTTTTGACAAACACTCATCTTCTTGAATCTTTCTTCTTTCTTGGTGGATCACCTCTAGAGGCTAAACACTTGGGTGGCTAACATTGATCAAAGGAAAGAACCAAACCCGGTGGATTTAAGTTGAACGCGAAAAGGATTGGAGGTGAATTTGTACCTGAGGAAGCTCGAATCTTCAAGGGTATAATTCTTGTTCTTTATCTTTTCGCTTAATTAATAATTGTCCATAAAAGGATGATCCGGGTATATGGTTTGTAAAATTTTAAAACTCTAATTTTCCATGCTTCTGCTTACTTTGTGCAATTTGATTGCGTTCATCAATCTTACAAAACCTAACAGTCGCGCCACTTCGGTCAGAGGCAAAAAAATGACTCTGTTTCTGCAGAGCCTCAACACAAGCATTGTTAAATCCTTCTAGCTTCAACACAGACCAACTACAATGCTTCTAGACATGCATATAAACATAGATAACATATGGATAACAATTACCAAACTAATTAACAAGAAATTCATGTAAATTCTAAAATTTCAAAATCTTAGAATCAAGAACATGCTTAACAGTAATGTTACCTCTTGAGGCTAAATTGCTAGCTTTTACTCTCACAACCTCTGATTGCTCTTCAATTTCACAACACTCACTCTTTTTATAGCACTTGTTGGACAAATTAGCAACAAGAATTGTGACGCCCCTAAAATAGGTATACTCAACCCATTTTGGGTCGCCAAATACATGGTACATAATTCAAATACAAACTTAATTATACAACTGTCGTATAAAATACGACAAAACATAGCTGAGAGTTTTAACACGAATATTATCTCGTAGACAATATCCAAACTCAAATAGAGTCCTCATTATATTTATTATCACACTGTTTCATAGAATAGTGAGGACTACTATAGCAACCATCTCAGACCATCACTCCATTCCCCGACTAGTCCCAGCTATATTCTAATTTCCTGAAAAGAACAATGAAAGAAAAGGGTGAGCTCTACTAGCCCAGTAAAGAATATTATGACTACGATAATGCAGAATAAATTATTGTTAGCCTTCAACAGTATTAAACTATTAGAATACAATAGACAACAAGTTTAACTGCAACAGAACAACAATCCATTAGAAGAGTCAAGTAGAGCATAATATCTACTATCTTCTATGATCTAAAAGTTCATCATCAATATTTTATCACTGTAACACAACTCAATAAATAATCCACATCATCGAATTATTAATGCACTATGAGCCAAGGATATTCGTTAGTATCACATCCATGAATTATCCATGCACTACGGGCCAAGGATATTCATTATTATCACATCCACGAATTATCCATGCACTACGGGCCAAGGATATTCGTTAGTATCACCAGTGGTCATGAGCATGCCAACAACTGTCCATCAATGCACTACAGGCCAATGAGGACTTTTACCACATCATTTGTAACATTACAGGTCATGATTATACCGATACATAGTCATAATCATACCGATCAATAGTCCATCTATGCACTACGATCCAAAGATGACTTTCATCACAATATAAGCATAAGGATGATGACAAAGCTATAAGAATTCAATTAAGTGAAACCAATGATAAATTTTAAAGATTTATAATTCAATTTATCCAGAGTTCAAGAATGTCCAAATTGTCAACATGATAACTGCTTTGTCGAGTAAAATTCAAGAATAATATTGTATCAAAAATAATTTGGATGGAAAAGAAATCATATTTTATCATGAATAGTACCCCGGGTGAATAGTACCTGAGTGAATAGTACCCCATGAATAGTACTTCAGGAATAGTACCCCGTGAATAGTACATCGACATGAAAAGATTAAAAATTAGAAAGAATGTTCAGAAAAATATTATTGTGAAACGATACTAGATGAAGCACAAATTTCAATGATATTCTACTAATTTCAAGGAGTATAGAAACAATACTTTAACAAAATGAGTGTAGAATTCAGAATCTGAAACGAAATAATATTACTTACATACTACAGAGTATGGAAGAAAATATTATTTCCTACGAATATTGAACAAAAATATTATACCTTACCTTAAAATGAGAGTATTTCTGACTGGTAGGGCGGGGATATTCTTAAAGAAAACTTATACTGCTTTCTACGCTCAAAACTTTCTTAAACTCTAAAGAAATACGCTCAATATTATAGAAGAAGAATATTCTGATTCTGGTGTGATTTTTAATTCTAAACTAAACATCATATTTATAGGAGAATGGCAGGATACTATTTGAATTAAAAAATCATGGACTGCACAGGAGAAAAGTTCAAGGGCGCCGAATTTATTCGGCTGAAAAAAATTGATTTTACTATGTTGCACTATGCATTACTATGCAAACACTATGCAGTACTTTGCAAATAATAAAATATAAATAATATATATTACCTACCCTACAGGGCAGGTAATATATATATATATATATATATATATATAAGTAATAACACAAAACTGAGATAACTTTCTACCGATGATTTTGAAAAATGGGTAAGTGGGGGTTCATATAATAAGCCAAATTTACAACAAATACTTCATAAAAATCCCCTCCATTTATCTCAATTCACTTGGCTTCACAAAACATATTTTTAATAATATTTATTCATCATTTATAACTCACAATATTAACAACCGGATCATTCCCACGAAAGAGGGGGCTTTCCGATATGGATTTCTCCTTATTGGCGTGCAATTAGGTGACCAAACCCCTTTCCTCGACAAAACTTTCTAGACATTGTCATGAATAATACAAATAATAATATGAATAACTTTGTCGTCTCAATTATTGATTTAATAATATACAATATTGTGACAATAATTGAATCAATAACGTGATATACTATGCAACAATTACTGTGGTAATAATTAAATAAAATTGAGTGACTTCTCACGTAAGCATCAATAATTAAGATATTGTACAATATTGTGTGCTACTATGAAACCACGCGTATTACTGTACTTTTATCACCGGGTATTTTAACAGTTAACGACAAAACTTTTGCCATTATTTTTATAAAATGTTAACTCTGTCGTTTTTTAACTCCGACAATAATTCTGTTGTGGGGTCCACTAATGATTGTGTCGTTATACGAATATTTCCTGATAAAACGAATATTCCCCGACCAATCGAATATTTTATGACAACTTGCTTACTTTGAAAACTTTATAAATTTTACCCACAACTATAACATTATATCAAATCCACACCTTATTATTCAAAAAGATATTTCGAGAAAACTAAATCTTTATTCATAAAAGTTAGGGTCTTACAAGAATTGTGAAGATGATAGTATAAATTTATAGGGAAACCATTACCAAAATTTGGGCCTTTGCTCAATGAATTCAACCAAGGGTTTGGTGAAAAGATTTCACCAACTCCTCCCTCATTTCTTAACTCATCATCACAACTATCTAGCAGGCTTGAGTTAACGTAAATGGAGATTAGGCTACTGTTGAGTATTGTTTGGTCACTTAATATGGGACATGAAACTTGTTGTGATTTGTAGTAACAAAATGGTTATTAATACACTTAGGTTTATTTCCTTTTTGGCTTATAATTCCACATTTGATAACTAAATGCTATTACAAAATGAAAAGTTAGGGATTATATATACCCCTATCATATAATTCATGTACATTAGTCTAGCCCAATTAATATGTATAACATGTATGCACACAATTTAATTGGTTACTAATAACTCATTATTTCCTTAAAACATTATTATTTAATTACACATAAATGTTATAATAAATATTTATTTACATAAATTCATTTTCTCCCATTAAAATACTCATTTAATTTCCCCAATACACATCATATCGTCACATGAGCTACTTTATGCAATTTAGTGAATTATATAATTTCATTCATTTATATCATATGCTCCCATTCATATATTAATGTCACACCTCATATTATCTAATGCATAAAGAAACTTTAGTATAAAAGGCTACACATTATATGTCATTGCACATAGCAATTAATTAACAGAGATTAGTCTATCACACTAGTTAATATAATACTACTTAATCTCATTATTAACTCATTCCTTCATTAATTTACTTAATGAATTTCTTAGTCTTGCTTTATGCCATACTAGGCAATTCTCATAAGCTTTGAATTAAGATTTTCATCAATTCTACCATATTACTCAATTATCATAGGCTTATTCAATTAAATGAATGATCACAAACTCATGCCACAATATATATATATATATATATATATATATATATATATATATATATATATATATATATATTCAAATAAATATTCAAACAATTATTATTCTCAGTATTAATATTATTTATTAAAATTCATGGGTATTACATCATCCCCCTTATAAAAATTTCGATCTCGGAATTGGTACAAGGTTACACAAATAGATGTGGATAGTCCTTCGCCATCCTATCTTCTAATTCCCACGTGTACTCCTCGGCGTCATGGTTTCACCAAAGTACTCTTACAGAAGATATAACTTTATTTCTTAATGTCTGCTCTTTCCTATCTAATATCTGGACATGAATTTATTCATATTCCAGATTCTTCTCCACTTGAATGGGCTCGTAGAAAATCACGTGTTTGTAGTCAGGCTTGTACGGACGCAACACGGAGATGTGAAACACGTTGTGGATGTGCTCCAACTCAGGTGGTAATGCAACTTTGTATGCCAGTTCGCACACTCACTTCAATTTCTCAAATGGTCCTATGAACCTCGGACTAGATTTTCCCTTCTTGCCGAATCGTATTTTTCCTTTCCAGGAGATACATTCAAGAAAACAAAACTTTTGATTTTAAAGTCCCAACCTTGCCGATGCAAATCTGCGTACTTTTTCTGGCGATCTTGAGCTGCTACCAGTCTGACTCTTATCACTGTCACCACGTCTGTGGTTTGTTGCACTAACTCTGGTCCCAAAATTCGTCATTCTACAACTTCGTCCCAACATAACGGCGTTCAACATTTTCTCACGTAAAAAGCTTTGTACGGTGGCATGCCGATACTCGCATGGTAACTATTGTTATATATAAATTCCACTAAGGGTAGGTGATCGTCCCAATTTCCCTTGAAGTCCATCACGCAAGTTCTAAGCATGTCCTCCAACGTTTGTATCGTTCGCTCACTTTTTCTGTCTGTCTGCGGATGATAACCAGTATTCAACCTCAATTGTGTTCCCATCCTCTCTTGCGAGCTTTTCTAGAATTTTGACGTGAAGCGTGGATCTTGATCATAGACAATTGACACCGGTACTCCATGTCGTGAAATAATTTCCTTTATGTACAGGTGCGCTAACTGATTCAAATTATATCAGATCTTGATTGGTATAAAATGAGTTATCTTTGTCAGTCTATCTACGATAACCCAAATGAGATCAAAACCTTTCTGCGTGACTGGAAGTCCTACCACGAAGTCCATCGTAATGTGCTCCCATTTCCAATCTCGTATTTCTAATGGTTGAATTAGACCACTCGGCATCTAGTGCTCTGCATTGACCCGTTGGCAAGTAAGACATCTACTGACGCACTCTGCGACTTCTCGTTTCAAATTGGGCCACCAAAAATGTTTCCTCAAATGTCGGTACATCTTTGTGCCTCCTAGATGAACGGAATACGTCGTATTATGTGCCCCATGCAAATATTTTTCCCTCAACTCAGTTACCGTTGGCAATAACACTTTCCCTTCGAATCTCAAAATACCGTCTTTATCCAATTTGAATCTCTCTTCTTCATTTTCTGTGATCCTCTTCCTGATTTTCTCGCACTCTTCATCATTCTCTTGTGATTCATTTACTCTGTCCAATAAGGTTGGACGAGCTTCCACTGCAAATAATTTTTCTTCAGACCTCCCCGGTCCCTTTACCTCTATTTCTAATTTCTCCGTTTCCCTTATTAACTCCTCCTGAGTTGTCAATTGAAAGAACTTCTCCCTTTCTTTCCTGTTTAGCGCATCGGCTACTACATTTGCCTTTCCCTGGTGATAAAGAATATCGTAGTCATAATCCTTGATTAATTCTAACCACCTTCTCTGACGTATGTTCAAATCTTGTTGTGCGAAGATATATTTCAGACTCTTGTGGTCCGTGTAGCGCCCCCAAATTCTATTCTTAAATCTCCACGAATCTGGTACACTAGTTCTAACTATTGCGGAAGATATAAACATAAATTGTCTATACATTAAAAATTACACATTATCCCCAAGGTCGAGAAACTTACTTAAAACCTGAATCAATATCGTATCTAACATACAATGTTATAATAATACAATACTATTACAAAGCTAGCTACACACATATTCCCAAGCTAGACTGGGCTTTGACTTTTCCTCATATCTGACATATTTGCCTTAATCTGCAATGTTTATCATGATATAGCAAGGGTGAGCAACAAGTTTGCCAAGCAAGTTTAGGTTCAATAAATTAAGGATATATCATGATGGAAAGATTTTGAATAATAGCTAGCTAACATTCAACAATATAATTGTGAACTAGCATAGATAAATTTTCATAGCTAAACAAACATTAAACATGAACATATCAATTATATCTGGACCGAAAGGTAATGAAGGTGATCAGCCTTTCATACCTGATGAACACATGCAATAAGCACAAAGTGCTATTCAACAATTCATAAACATGATGTAATCAATAACGATTTATCACAAGTTCAAAGAACAGTTCAAGAAAAACTTTCACAATAAGTTAGTATAAGAAAACATGCCTGATCGGTTGATTACCATTACGAAACATAACTTAGCTTTATCCGAAGACCTAATATTAATCATATCGATTTCCCAAGTTAGAATAATATCATCCCAAAATAAAATAACCTAAACACATTACCACATAATCCTATTAGTATATACAGCATATAAGACTTAGTATCAAGTCAAACTATTTGCGATCGAATTGAATCCGCACAACAATTACGACATCCCGATGGCTCGATCGGATAACTATCGAGCCTAATATCCATAAGACTCTATCTAAACGCAACACAATTAACTTAGACAATTAATTATTCAGTTAAAATAAATTTCATAGGCTCATAATAATTTTCAAGTAATTATTAAAATTTATTATGATTTTTCAATCATTAATATCATATTTATATGATTTAAATACCACATAATTCTTTTATCATTAATATTTATTTAATACTAAATATTAATGAAAATCCTAACATAATATTATAATATATTTATAATATATCAAAGTATTTTTAATACCTTAAAATCATATTTATATGATTTTTAAACCTTTAAATCCAATATCGGATAATTGCCATTAATATTAAATATTAATGTTTTTCATGACAAAATATCAAAAAATATTTTATAAGTTAAAATATTTTATAACACTTAAATCATTTTATATGATTTATAAATCATTAATTCTATTTTTCCATAATTTATTTAATACATTTAGTAAATAAATTAATTACCATTAATATTAATTAATTAATGAAATTCATCACAAAATATTAAAAGTCATCCAAAATAACTTAAAATATTTTCTTATATCATAATATAATTTTTCATGTATTAAAATCATTTTTAAGTAATTTATTTAATATTATAATTAAATAAATTAAATACCATTATTATTCAAAAATATTAAATATTTATGAAATATATTCAAAATAATTAAAAACTATTTTTAGGCTTTAAAATAATTTTTATGAATTTATTATATAATTTTAATAATTAAAAACTATTTTTATCTATTTATTAATGAAATAATTAATTTTCATAAATAAAATGTCACTAAAGGGCCATATAGCGACAGACCCGTCGCTATAGGTGTTCATCATCAAAACCCGAACATTTATACTCATTATCAGGTTACTACTTTGACCAGTATAGATTTTATATCATAAGGATTACGAGTTTGTATTTGTTATGATTATAGTATTTAATGTAGTACTATAACCCTAAATCAATTTCATGGACCATTATACATCTTATCGAAAGAGTTATAAGCCATCAAAGAATCACGTCGGACGTGTTCTTCCTTTTTACCTGAAACTCTAAGAAAATGTCGATCGGTCCACTTTACATTGGATTTTATATTTTGTGGTTTACGGTCTTGTAAAATGTGTTATAAAGGTTTAAACTTGTAGTAGTGATGTCGTGGAACCATAATATCATAGCATAACATCAACATAACATACTCAAGATTTGGGCGGGTCAAAGTATGTCAAGAAAAAATTCTTGAACATTTATGGGTTTTCCATAAATGTCAAGAAATAGTTGGTCAACCCTAGTTTGACCAAGTGTAAATTAGATTATATACATATTTGGTAATCTAGAATGTATATGTATGTGTAGTCCATATGCGGGACTACAAATCCCAAACACTAACATAATGTAAAACATTAAGACAAACTGTAAGATTCATGGCTTGCAAAAGCGTTGTCGAATTTTTGGAAATTATGGGTTGCCCGAATTCCGATTTTCGTGATCGATCAACTAGGTTTGACCACTTTTAACTTTTAATCTAGACATGATCTCGGACTTGATTCAAGTTCCAGATCAAAGCCCTTACATCATACTACAAGTCTATAACTTAAAACACAACAAAAAAAATTAACATACAAGGATCTAGAAGCCCTAACATTAGGTTGTTAGACAACTTTTTCCAGAATTTTGAAATATTCATTTTCAAGCATCTAGATGTTATGGATCTCGGTTATAACAACCCATATCACTAAATGACACCTTCTAACATAACTAAAATAATAAACAACAACTAACATTATGAATTTAGATAGATTTTCAAATTTAGGGTTTATACCTTTTAGCTTTGATCTTGATTCGACTTTTGATGTTTGATCTTGGCAAGCTAACACATGATCTTAGCTTAACTTATCACTCACTCTCACTCTAAAATTTCAAATGGGAGAGAGAGAGAGAGAGAGAAGACTTGGCTAGGTTGAAAAATAAAGTGTGTAACTTTTCTAGACTTGTATGCTTTAATTCCATGATGCAATGTATTTAATATTGCAAGTTGGCTGATTAAAGGTGATTACTAGACCACATGGCTAGCTAGGGTTGGTCACCAACCACTTACTAGGGCTAGATCTATACTCCACCTCATTAAAATATTAAAAAGGGTAGTTTGGACATTGGATTTGTAAAGTGAATGGCATAAAGGTAACTTGTCACAACCCTTAGGATTTAACCCTTAGGGTTTGACCCTAGATTACACAAATTCAAATTTCTAGACTTTTCTAATTAAGTTTTAAAAATAGAAAATTAAGATTTCTAAATTATAATTATGGTTTCCTAATTACATTAGAGCTACTAATCACATTCAAGCTTGCTAATTAGGGTTAATATTTCCTTGAATAAAATGGCTAATTTAGCATTTAGGTTCCATAACTGTACATTAGGGTTTCCAGTTGAACAATTAGGGTTTTCTAATAATCAATTAGGGCTATCCCTAATTAAATATAAAATTAATAATATAAAATCTTATACTATCTTCAAGCTTCTTAATTAGGGTTTTAATATTCCGAATTAGGGTTTCGGATTCTCGAAACTAAAACTATGGTTTCCAGAACCGGTAATAGGGTTTCTTAACAATCAGTAGGGTTTTATAACTGAACGTCGAGGTTCTTAATATATTATTAGGGTTTATGACCGATATAGTTTATCTGGTCAACCCTTGACTCTTAACCACATACTGTACACACATATGACCATAAACCCTTAACACTGTAAACATTCACCAAAGTTTTTAAATTCACAAAATTCCTTTCCAAAAATGTCAAATCCATACACTTATTTTCTGTCTAGGTTTAATATTTAACCTTAATTAAATCTTTTAAGATTTTAATAAATATCTAAATTCTTGAGTTATTACGTTCACCCCTTCTTCTAAAAATTTCGTCCTCAAAATTTACCTTACACCTTACACCCTTCATACTCATCACCACATGCTACCCAAAACATCACTCACAAGAGTTAAATTATTCAAATCATGCTGAGGAGTCATATAGACCATAAGCTTTCATTTTCAAAAAGGTTTTATGGAAATTCATCTATAAACCGTCATAACTTACAGACATAGTGAGTAATTAGCCTGGTATGCCCTGTATTGGCCATGTACTACTGGTCAGAACAATTTTTTTTCCCGTTTCTCTTATCCGCCTTAGGCGCACAAAATTTCTTACCTCAGTCTTTATCCAATTCCTCACCAAAACAATTTCGTTCGGAAAAATTTTCAAAGAACGCTTCGGATTTTATAAACGTTGGTCTAGCTGAATCAAATAGCGTAGACTCATATCAATAATTCAATTCAATCAAAATATTTAGGTATAGCCAAACCCCGTTGGCAAATTAAAATTATAAAAAAATAGTTTGAAAATGACGTCATGATGTCGCATTTGTATTAATGACTTGGTTTCAGGATGCCGTCATCGAGTGACTTTGTCATAACACATCATATAATAGTGGAACAACGATTTTAGATCAAATTCAACACTAAGTATTCCTGCATTTACAACTCCATCACCTTTTTATCATCTCTGTACCATGTTACATGGTACATAAGTGATAAATAAAATATATCTTGATATTTCAAATCCTTATCGTCTAGCCGAAACAAGTAGCATAGACTATACTTTAAACTTTTCAAAAACCGTTGTAATTTAGTTTTATCATCTCAACAGGTAACGATGTGTCGGTGGCCCGAAGTCCACACACACACAATAGTCACCACAAGTTAAGAATAAGAATTTATTTTCAAAAGCACATAGTGCGTATTTAGCTTGATGTCAAAATTTTGAAGTCTAGCATAGCTATAAGATTTGGAAAACCTATGTCTCCACTAATAATCAATTACTTAGTAACCTATCTATTCTTATAATTCGCAATACTCCAATCACACATGTCTATACCCAGTTCATCGAACTTATCACACTTATGAGTTCAGGAACTTTCCACAATCATATGAGTTTAAGAACTTGTCCTAGTCAGACCTTTGGTGTCCATTCGCTGAGGGGTCCATAAACATTTCATATTATTTTGAGTCACGAACGTACCATAAGTATGAGTTTTAAGAACTCGTACTTAACATTATATTCTCTAACTATACCCTACCTATATGTTATATATATGAGAAAAGAATCACCTTCTCAACATGTATATAACAAATAGCGTGAGACAAACATTTCAATGATTATCAGTGTAAGAAACTAAGTGGTTGTTACACCAAACTCAATTGCTGACATGAGTCCTCAATTGAAATCCCCACTTAATCCTAATTCCCTTCTCAATATGAATTTCATTAAACTCGTATTCATAATCCTTTCCTGAATCTGTACTAATTCATAGTACAACTTACACGACATTCTTGCCGTAAACTTTTCAACCATTCGCTTGATCATTCTCACTACTATAACCTTATCCGATCATGGAGTGATCTTAGCGTATATATTACGATATATTTTTATGCTATGATCGTTTTGTTTTACGATCTCTTACCCAGTACTTTTTAGTCCTTTAGACTCTATCTATTATCTACTATTGTTCACCTTTATTATCAGAGTTAGGGAACTCCGTATCTTTACAGCTTACCGAGATTCATCTTTGAATCTTACCGACACACTAACTCTATGTGAGTTAGATCTTATGCTTATTAGTCTAAGGTGACTCTACCCTAGGTTTATAACCAACAACTTTGATACTAATTATAGCGCCCCCAAATTTTGGTCCTAAATCACCACG
This sequence comes from Panax ginseng, assembly GCA_020205605.1. Taxonomy (NCBI): domain Eukaryota; kingdom Viridiplantae; phylum Streptophyta; class Magnoliopsida; order Apiales; family Araliaceae; genus Panax; species Panax ginseng. The sequence goes on along the minus strand of CM035142.1, from coordinate 63,075,544 downwards.
AATTTGGTAAACTAGTTATAACTATTGCGGAAGATATAAACATAAATTGTCTATAAATTAAACATTACACATTATACCCAATGTCGAGAACCTTACTTAAAACCTGAATCAATATTATATCTAACATACAATTTTATTATAATACAATATATTACAAATCTAGCTGCATACATATTCCCAAAGGTAAACTTGGCTTTGACTTTTCCTTGTATCCGATGTATTCGCCTTAATCTGCAATGTTTATCATGATATAGCAAGGGTGAGCAACAAGTTTGCCCATCAAGTTTAAGTTCAATAAATTATGGATATATCATGATGGAAAGATTTTGAATAATAGCTGGCTAACATTCAACAATATAATTGTGAACTAGCATGGATAAATTTTCATAGCTGAACGAACATTAATCATGAACATATCAATTATATCTGGACCGAATGGTAATGAAGGTGATCAGCCTTTCATACCTGATGAACACATGCAATAAGCACAAAGTGCGATTAAACAATTCATATACGTGATGTAATCAACAATGATTAATCACAAGTTCAAAGAATAGTTCAAGAAAGCTTTCACAATAAGTAAGTATAAGAAACTTGCCTGATCAATTGATTACCATTACGAAACATAACTTAGCTTTATCCGAAGACCTAATATTAATCATATCGATTTTTCAAGTTAGAATAATATCATTATAGTATAAAATAACCTAAACACATAACCACATAATCCTATTAGTCTATACAACATATAAGACCTAGTATCAAGTCAAACTATTTCAGTCTGAGTTGAATCCGGCACAATTTTGACATCCCGACGGCCTAGTCGAATAACTATCGAGCCTAATTTCCATAATACTTTGTCTAAATGCAACACAATTAACTTAGACAATTAATTATTCAGTCAAAATAATTTTCATAGGCTCATAATAATTTTCAAGTAATTATTATCATTTATTATGATTTTTCAATCATTAATATCATATTTACAAGAATTAAATACCACATAATTCCATTATCATTGATATTTATTTAATACTAAATATTAATGAAAATCATAACATAATATTATAATATATTTATAATATATCAAAGTATTTTAATACCTTAAAATCATATTTATATGATTTTAAACCTTTAAATCCATTATTCGATAATTGCCATTAATATTAAATATTAATGTTTTTTCATGAAAAAATATCAAAAGTTATATTTTATAACTTAAAATAATTTTATAACACTTAAATCATTTTTATATGATTTATAAATCATTAATTCTATTTTTCTATAATTTATTTAATACATTTAGTAAATAAATTAATTACCATTAATATTAATTTATTAATGAAATTCCTCAAAAATATTAAAAGTCACTAAAAATAACTTAAAATATTTTCTTATATCATAATATAATTTTTCATGATTTTTTCATGTATTAAAATCATTTTTAACTAATTTATTTAATATTATAATTAAATAAATTAAATACCATTATTATTCAAAAATATTAAATATTTATGAAATATATTCAAAATAATTAAAAACTATTTTTTAGGCTTTAAAATAATTTTTAAGAATTTATTATGTAATTTTAATAATTAAAAACTATTTTTATCTATTTATTAAATAAAATAATTAATTTTTATAAATAAAATGTCACTAAATGGCCCTATAGCGACAGACCCGTCGCTATAGGTTTTCATCATCAAAACCCGTAACATTCAAACTCATTATCAGTTGCCTACTTTGACCAATATAGATTGGATCTTTATGTTTCTCGAGCATTATATTTGTGTTATGATTATAGTACTTAATGTAGTACTACAACCCCAAATCAATTTCATGGCCATTATACATCATATCGGTGAGATATAAGCCATCAAAAATCATGTCGGACGTGTTCTTCATTTTCGGGTTGCCCAAAAACTCTGAAGAATGTCGAGGTCCACTTTGTGGTTCACTTTTCAATTTGTTCAGGTCTTGTTTGTGTGTGGTTAAAGGTTTAAAATGTGTAGTAGTGATGTCAAAGAACAACTACATAGTATCATATTATCAACAACAACATAACTCAACTTAAGATCCGGTCAAAGTATGGGTGAAAAATCGTTATTTGAACATTTATGGATTTTCCATAAATGTTCTTGAGTAGTTGGTCAACCCAACTTTGACCATCATTAAATTAGATTATATACATGATTTGGGTAATCTAGAGGTATGGATAAGTAGTACATATGCAAGACTACACAAATCAAACACTAAAATGTAAACTAATTAAACCTACAAGATTCAGGGCTGCAAAAGCGTTGTCGAGTTTTTGGAAATTATGGGTTGCCCAGAATTCCGGTTTCGTGACCGATCAACTAGGTTTGACCACTTATAACTCGAGATCTAGACATGATCTGGGCTTGATTCAAGTTCCCGATCAAAGCCCTTACATCATACTACAAGTCTATAACTTAAAACACAACCAAAAAATTAACATACACGGATCTAAAAGCCCTGACATTAGGCTGTCAGACAACTTTTTCAACTTTTTCCAGATTTTTGAAATCTTCAATTTCGAGCATCTAGATTTTATGGATCTGGGATCTAACAACACAGATCACTAAATGACACCCTCTAACAAATATCTAAACAATCATTGACAACACCTAACATTAAATACATAGATTTTCAAATTAGGGTTTATACCTCCTTTTTGGGCTTGATCTTGATTCTGACTTTGATGTTTGATTTTGGCAAGCTAACTCATGATCTTGGCTTAACTTATCACTCACTCTCACTCTAAAATTTCGCATGGGAGAGAGAGAGAAGACTTGGCTAGGTTGAAAAATAAAGTGTGTAACTTTTCTATACTTGTATGCTTTAATCCATGATGCAATGTATTTAATCTAGCAAGTTGGCTGATTAAAGGTGATTACTAGACCATATGGCTAGCTAGGGTTGGTCACCAACCACTTACTAGGGCTAGATCTACACTCCACCTCATTAAAATATTCAAAAGGGTAGTTTGGACATTCGGCTTGTAAAGTAAATGGCATAAAGGTAACTTGTCACAACCCTTAGGTTTTGACCCTTAGGGTTTAACCCTAAGGTTACACAAATTAATTTCCTAGGCATTTCTAAAAATAGAAAATTAAGATTTGAAAAATATAATTAGGGTTTCCTAATTACATTAGAGTTTACTAATCACGTTCAAGCTTGCTAATTAGGGTTAATATTTCCTTAATTGAAATTGCTAATTTAGCAATTAGGTTCTATAATTGTACATTAGGGTTTCTAGATGAACAATTAGGGTTTTCTAATAATTCAATTAGGGCTATCCCTAATTAAATATAAAATTAATAAAATAAAAACCTTATACTTATTTTCAAACATGCCAATTAGGGTTTTAATATTCCGAATTAGGGTTTTGGATTCCTGAAACTAAAACTAGGGTTTCCAGAACTGGTAATAGGGTTTCTTAACAATAGTTAGGGTTTTCTAACTGAATGTCGATGTTCTTAATATATTATTAGGGTTTATGACTGATATAGTTTATCTGGTCAACCCTTGACTCTTAGCCACATACTGTACACACATATGACCATACATACAGAACATATACACTTATACCCCTAACAGTAGGACTGAGCAAAAAACGGATAAAACCGAATAATCGAACTAAACCGAATTTTTTTAACAGAATTATTTCGATTATTCGGTTATTTTTTATAATTCGGTTATAATCAAATTTATTTTCACTTTTCGGGTTCGGGTTTGGTTTTGATTATTAGTTATTCGGTTAAACCGAATAACCAAAATTAAAAAATCTACCGCATTTGTTATTTGTTAATTCATAGATATTTACTTATTTAGTCTACCTGCCTTTGTCAGTTTTGTACTTGAGTGTCTGCTATTTCCAGTGGCCTCTTCATGGTGCTGAGCAGGTTTATCAGTTTTGCACTTGACTACTTAAGTGTTAGTTTTGTAATATTATGCGCCAACTCCAACAAGGCAACAAGGCAACAAGAAGACACAACAAAGAGATAGGAAGAAGCAATTTGGAAAAAGTAAACATCTCTCATTTCTCTAATATTCCTCCGCCTTTCTTCTCCATATCTATGGGCTGTGGCGGTAAACATTTCTCATATTCTCTAATATTCCTCCATCTTTCTTCTCCACATCTGTGACGATAAATATCTCTCATCTTCTCTATTATTACAATTTGCAAAATATATGGCGGTAAACTTCTCCAGATCAGTGGCGGTAAACTTATCAAGATCTATCACCTTCTCTATTATTACAAAATCGACAGTATGCTCTTAGAATAAAATGAGATCAGATCTTGGAGAACTTGTCATCTTCATCTACTACTATTATTACGAAACCTGCTCTCATCTCTCAACAAATCAACAGTCTACTCTCATCTCTCATCTTCTTTCACCAAATCGATCTTTCAGAACCCTGATCTCAAATTTGTTCTCGATCTTGAATTCTCAGAATATTCAGATCTTAATTTCGGTTATTACCCGAATAACCGAATAATAAATTCGGTAATTCGGTAGTTCGGTAATTCGGTTATTAGGTAATTCGGTTACTTGTTCGGATATTAAAATTCTACAAATTTCGGTTTTTGCTTATAAGCAATAATATTTATTCGGTTGAGTTATAGCAGAATGATCGATCTACTAACAACTGTAAACCTTAACCAAAGGTTTTTTAAATTCACAAAATTCCTTTCCAAAAATGTCAAATACATACACTTATTTTCTGTCTAGGTTTAATATTTAACCTTAATTAAATCTTTTAAGATTTTAATAAATATCTAAATTCTCGGGTTATTACAGTCCATGTATATCTCACATTTCTCTACGAACAAATAATGTCTCCAAATCTTTAACGCGAAAACTACCGCCGCTAACTCTAAGTCGTGAGTAGGGTATCGTTTTTCGTAATCCTTCATTTATTACGATGCAATGACTTTGTCATGTTGCATGAGCATACAGTCAAGTCCCTTGTGCGATGCATCACTTGTAACGACTGAGAATTTTTATGTAATTTAAAAATATTTAATAAATTAAATAAATATTTTAATTAATTTATTTATTGAGATAAATAAATAATTGATGAAATTGTGGTGTAATAATTAAGTTAAGTGTGTATGTTAACTAAATTAATGAATGGTAATTTTTTGAAGATTTAATTTAATGAAATAATTAAATTAAATGAATTGTTTAATATTTAAGGAAATGGTTAAATTAAATAAAATGATGTTCTAGTTTAATTTAATAATTAAATTAGATATGTAATAATTTGTTAAACATAAATATAATTATAATGGAAATTGTAATTGTAATTGTAAGTTATTAAAATTAATTAAATAAAACTGTGTGACAAATGGAACTATATAATATAAGTAATATAAAAATAAACTAAAATCCTAATTTAAGGTGTAGCCAAACATGGCCTTGTGGCCTTTGACATATTATAACTGATAAGCCTATTTTTTTTTTAGCTGATGTACATGGGTTATATGTATGTCAGTTGTCAAAGTCCGTATAATCCTAAGGCTAAGTTAGAAACACAGAGAAAGAGAGAGTGGGCTAGGGAGAGAAATTGAGAGAGAATTGAGATATTAGAGAAGCGAAATCAAGGGAACAAGCTTGTTAATCATCGTTGCTAGTGAAAACAAGGAATTCAAGGTATAATCTCTTTCTAATTTTAAGTTTTGGTTTTTGCAATATCTATTCTCTGTAATTAAGTTTGGTTGGATTGTTGTTTAAAATGTTGATTATATGAGTATATAATCTGATAGTTATCATATATATATATATAAGCAATCTTTAGTGATCAAATTCATGGAATTTGATTTGAAGAAGAAAGTTCAAGTAAACAGTGTTTTATGTGTATGAAAGTGGCTCATTTGAGTCTAAAATTGATGTTCAATTCTGATTATAATCTATAAATTGATTATGGATTGTGTTAATATGTCAAGAAACGAAAAGAATGCAATTGAAATGGGTTAATTTGGTTAAGAAACAAAGATTTGGTCATTGAATTTGTTAAATTTGTTGAAATATAAAGAAAATAGCAAGAACGTGATTTTAATTCTCTAAATTTGGTTATGTAAGTTGTTTTAGGTGTTAGAATGATTGATTGTATATGTTATGAGTGTTAGGTTTGTAATATTCATGAACGCAATCAAATTGCACAAATAAAACGGAAACGTAAAAAATCAGAGTTTTAAAATTTTACAAATCATATACCCGAATCATCCTTTATGCAGAATTATTAATTAAACGAAAAGATATGAAGAACAAGAATCATACCCTTGAAGATTCTAGCTTCCTCAGATACAAGTTCACCTCCAATCCTTTTCGCGTTAAACTTGAATCTACCGGGTTTGGTTCCTTCCTTTGATCAACGTTAGCCACCTAAGTGTTTGGCCTCTAGAGGTGATCCACCAAGGAAGAAGAAAGATTCAAGAAGATGGGTGTTTGACAAAACCCTAGTTTTTCTATCTCTCATAGAAAAGGAGCGTACTCTCCCAACTATTGGAATTACGTATTCACGTGTTATGAAAGTGTCAACCACACCAACCATAATAAGACTCCTCTTATTTTATAGATGTGGGCAACCCTCCTTAACAATCAAGGAATTGGGTTTTATTTTAATTAATTAAATTCCTTTAATTAATTAGGCTCCCAATCTTATTAGGAATAATTAATTAAACTCTTTTAATTAATTGGCCTCCTAATCTTATTAGGATATATGAGAGTACTTTTATTAATTAATTCCCAAACTCCTTTAGGAATTAAATAATAATAATAGTAATAATAATAATAATAAGACTCCTCTTATTAATTTATATTTAATATTTGAAAATATTAAATAATAAATATTAAGCTATTTAATTTATTTTATCACCATAGATTAAATTAAATATACTTAACTTATTATTACGATTATGTAATTTGCTTCTTAAATAATTATTCTTCCTTTTATGGTGTGACCCTTTAGGTTCTCCATATTAAACCGGTTGTGAATAAATCAATTAGAACAATTCTAATCTTATTTAAATAAATAAATTAAAATATTAATTTATTTAAATAAATAATATTTATTCTACAATAGGGATAAGCCTCCCTAGCGATTAACGACTTTCCAGATAATATAAATTTCAACATTAATCATAAAAGAACCTTTAAGTAAATAGTTACCGTACAATTCAATCCTTCTACCATACAATGTCCCAATTAAATATAAGACATGAAATTACTGTCAAGTCTTATTTTATTTAATTATATGTATTTCGATCCTTAAATGCACAACACCAAATAATGCAAATTAGAAACTCCTTTCTAATTTCATTTTGCCTTGGCCAAGGACTACTGGGTTGTCATTTATCGAATCACATAGGACATTTCTCTTCTTTTACTAGAAGTGGTATATTCTTTATTGATCATACATTATCTCCATATACAACTTATTATACCCAAGCATACCCTTTGATATACCCTAAGGGTCTTAAGGAATAAGTCAAAGTATAACTCATCATACACAAGATACTATGACGATCTCAAGTCCAAGGATCACTTGTACTACTATCACTACTGAGAATTCCTATTGATGGCAAGTAAAACTCCATTAGGTATTCCTTAGCGAGCCAATGCTCGGTGAAATTATTCTCTAATAAGCACCTACATACTTTCTTTAGTGTCCACACAAATGATCATGAGATCAATCATCCTCATCCAATGAGCAAGCAACGTATGTACCAATCTATCCGGATTCACTAATCCCCAATTTAGTAATCCAACGATTGGGAACTATTTTAGTTTTAAGCTTTCTAAGAATTTAGATCTCATTAGAATGATCAACATCATTATTCTAAAAGCATTGCTTAAAACTATGGGTTTATCACATATTATAAAACAACATCATGTAGATAATTAAAAGCCTTTAATAAATTAATACTTTTTATTAATAAATGAATAAGATTGTTACAAAGTATATGCTTTATCATCAAACATGATTGGCTTGTGTGCATACTACTTTCAATGAGGCTTTAGTTAAGTTTGTAGTGTGTGGATTTGTCCATGTTACCGTGAATTTAGAATCTTTGGCTTAGAACAGAGTTTGTATTCGTATTCTGCAAAATTGATTTTGGAGTCGGTGGAAATCTTATTTTGCCACCTTGTGCGCCTTTGGGCCCAAGAGTAACTTGGGCGCGACCATGCTAGTGGTCAGTCAAACCCAGTAATTAGCTGTTAATAGTGTAGTTGGGAAATGTTAACTTATCCTACTTTAGTGATTGTAAAGGAACCTAAAACATGTTATAAGACGTAATAAAATATTGTAATCACAATGTTGAAACTATAGATTATGAATTAGTAAGTTATGAAGGTTTGTAATGTGATGTCATGAGAATTGAAGTTGTTTTGCAATCACTATGTCGGGTACTATTATATAAATAGGATTTCAGATTCATGGTACATGAATGACTAGGATAATCAGATCCTAAGCTAGAGATTATAGACTTGACTAAAATGAGAAGTAAACCCATGAAGTTAATGCTAACATAACTAATTGGTATTGTGGTTCTAATGGTATATGTAGGGTATTTGGTGAACGTTTGTAGTAATTGTGTAGCTTATACACGAGGCAAGTTTCCTAAACCCTAATCTTGTATTGGGCAAATTTCTTGGTTCCATCTTGTTTATGATTGTGCAAGCTCTTGTATTCTAATTCTTCACATTGAGCAAATTTCATATTCCTAACTTGACATCATTATGCATGTTTCTAAAACTCCAATCTTTTATTGAGCAAGTTCCTAATATTTGTTCTTGCCATTCAAAGTATAAATTGTTCAAGTTCATTGTTCCAAAAGAGATTTCCTAACTCTTTTGGATGTAATACTTTATATATACAATGTATATTCAATTGTATATATTGTTGATATTCAATCTTCGACTTAATTATTGTTGTTCAATCTTATATTATTGTGTTGAACCTTCAAATAGCAAATAAACATTTATTGATTGAACTAATCCATAATTGATAAGTGTTCTAAAAATTCTAGAATCACTATTAAGCTATTCTAAACTAAACTTGCTTTAGTGCAGAAATTCTAAAAGTCAAACTGAGATAAACGACCCTGATATAGGAGATTTTGTACGCATTAGCGTTTAGATGTTTGTGCACAATACATGGTACGAAGGGCTGATCCCCATAAGTAAAAATTTAAGGTCTGTATAGCATAATGACTGTTGAAAGTTGAAGTAGAAATACTTAATAACCTCGGGACATAGTTCATGGTCTTAAAGACCCTCATATATAAAACTCGAACTTGTTTACTAATCTTGACTCGAAGACCAAGTTCCTAGTTACTCAATATTCATTACTTACTCCTTTGTTATTGTTTTTTTTTTCAATATATTACTGAGCATTTGTTTTCTCACTATTGCATTTTACACTGCAGCTAAAGTTGAGAAAGTTGATGAGTTGTCTTCTAGCAAAGGCAAGGGAAAGATGTCCAAATGATGAAGACCTGTTTAATTTTTATTTACTAAACTTATAGTATCAGACTAAAATTATTTTGTGATATATTCCGCAGACTTATGTAATAGTTTAAGGTTAGATTACCTGGGAGTTATTTTAAGATGATTTAACCCTTTAATGGAGAGGATTGTTATTTACATTATTTAAATTATGTTTAATCCTTGTTATGGGTAGTTAGATGTAAATATTTTGGAAAGTGAGCACAAAATTCTGTGGGAATGAAGTACTCGGATTTGGGGGTGTCACATCACTATATACCACGAAACCTCATCATCTGGTAAAGGTAATACAGGCGCTTCGCTTAGTCTCTTCTTCAGCTCCTGAAAACTTTCTTCGCATTTGTCCGGTCACACGAACTTCATCGTCTTCCTCGTTAGATTGGTCAACGGGGTTGCTATCTTAGAAAAATCTTGGATAAATCTTCGATAGTACCCAGCTAACCCTAAGAAACTTCTTACTTCTGTTGGCGTATTCGGTTGTTCCTAACTGATTACCGCCTCACTTTTGCAAGATCTACTGAAATTCCATTTTGGTCTATTACGTGTCCTAAAAATTGAACCTTCTCCATCTAAAATTCACACTTTGAAAATTTTGCATACATTTTCTCCTTCCTTATCGCATCCAAAACCATCTTCAGATGTTCGGCGTGTTCTTCTTCCGTCTTTGAGTAGATCAAGATATCATTGACAAAACTACTACAAATTTATCCAAGTATGGCTTGAAGATTCGGTTCATCAAGTCCATGAATGTTGCCGGAGCATTAGTCAATTCAAATGACATTACCAAAAACTCGTAATGTCCATAACGGGTTCGAAACACCGTCTTCGGTATGTCATCCTCCTGTACTTTCAACTGGTGATAACCCGTCCGTAGATCTATCTTTGAGAAACACTTCACTCCCTTCAGTTGATCAAAAAGGTCGTCTATCCTTGGTAACAGATATCTATTCTTAATCGTTACTCCATTCAATCCTCGATAATCGATACAGAGCCTCATCGATCCGTCCTTCTTTTTAACAAACAACACTGGTGCTCCCCAAGAGAAACACTCGGTCGTATATAACCTTTATCTAGTAACTCTTGTAGTTGTATCATCAATTCTTTCATTTCTACTGGCGCCATACGATATGGGACTTTCAAAATCGGTGCAGTTCCCGGTGCTAAGTCTATTACGAATTCGATTTCTCTGTCTGGTGGAAGACCGGGCAGATCATCTAGAATTACATCTTGGAAATCTCTGACTAGCGATATATCTTTCATTTCTACTCCCTTTTTCCGAGTATCTACAATTTAAGCTAAGTAACCTACACATCATTTCCTTAATAATTTCTTGGCCTGCATCATCGTAAGGAAACACGTTTTCTTAAGCGATAAGCTACCATAAAACACTACCTTAGACCGATTTGGAGTCCGAAGATTCATACTTTTCCTTTGACAATTGATTATCACAGCATGGCTGGATAACCAATCCATTCCTAGTATCACGACGAATTCTCCTAGTCTTATCGGAATCAAGTCTACGCTTAGTTCATGATCTCTAATGTTTGCGCGACACTTTCGGTAAACGTATTCTATGGGAATTACTTCCTTATTTGAAACTTCTATGTTCAAAGGATTTCCTAATCATTCTCGGGGTAATTTAAGTCGACTAGCAAATTCTTCGAATACAAAAGAATAGGTGGCACCTGAATCAAATAATACATATGCATTTATATCATTGATTGGGATAATACCTGACACCACGTCCTTCGCAATTACTGCATCTTGGACGGTTATGTTAAAGGACCTGGCGGTTGGGCAGTTGGATTACGTCGGTCCGCCAATCATCAGTTTACTGTCTCCCCCTTGCTGTCCACTTCCTCCGACGCTCACTTTCTTTGGGTAGTCCTTAATCAGGTGGTTCGCCGAGCCACAAGCAAAATGACCTTTGATCTTCTTGGGCTTCAGGAAGTTGGGTGAAATATGCCCTTCTTGGTCGCAGTTGTAGCAAGTATTGTGCCCCATCCAGCACTCGCCCTGGTGATTCTTCCCACACTTCGGGTATCCCTCTGCCCTCTTCTTAAAACCTCCATGAAAATTCCTCGCTTTATTATTGTGGTTTTTGTTATTGTTATTCTCCCACTTCCTCTTTCCTGGATTACTTCCCCCGCTGCTGCTTCCTCCACGACTTTCTCCTCCCGTGTTCTTACCCTTGTTTTTCTTGTTATACAAACTTAAGGCTTCACTACCTCCCTCTGCAGTAATAGCTTTCTCCAGCAACGTCACAAATGAATCGATCTGAAGAACTGACACCTTGTTGAACAACCAAGGTTTGAATCCCTGCTCAAAACATCTAGCTTTCCTCTCTTCATCTCCTACCTGGTGTTCTGCAAACCGGGCTAGCTCATTGAACTTAGCCGCGTATTGCGCCACCGTCATATCTCCATGTTTAGGTTCTAAGAATTTCACCTCCATTCTGTTCTTCATGCTTTTCGGGAAATAGTTCTCAAAAAACAGAGTCTTGAATCTCTCCCATACTATTATCCCTTCTCCTGCTCTTTGCTAATTCGCCTCCCACCAGTAGTTCGCCTCGCCTCTCATCATATAGGTGGCAAACACCATCTTCTGGTCTTCGCCCACATGAGCGATGGTGAAAGCCTTTTCTATTTCCTTAATCCATGTCTGTACCATGATCAGATCGGTAGTACCTTAAAACTCTGAAGGTCCTACACTTCTAAAGTCTTTAAAGTTCGTAATTAGTACTGCTTGGGGATTGGGTGGTACTGGCTCGTTGTTTCTTACCCGCAAGGCCTCTCCTAGCAAATCTACTAGCCTTTGGATAGGGTCTACTTGCTCTCTCTCGTTATTGACCGACTCTTCCGGGGTCGCTGGTCTACGTTTGGGCGGCATTTTTTGCATCACAAATTTTCTTTTTTATTATCTTGTTATATTACTTAAAAATTTCTCAAATGAAAAAGGAATAAGATTTTATAACACATTTTTGAAATAAGATCATTTATATTCATATAGCAAATCATTACATCAACATGATTATCCCTAGCATACTTCTATAAATGTCAACACATATCCCCTAATATCATAAAAGATGGGGACAAATACTAACATACTACCCCTCTAACATAAGCCTACTCGGGGTTTACATAACTATCCCATATCTTACACAAAAGATTGGGATTACATCACGATATATACATCACATAAAAGAACTACTACAACTACTACTAGACTATTGGGTCTTAACCCAACATCCTGCGCTTCACAGCACTCTTGTACTCGATCTGTGCTATGTATGCCATTAATTCTCTGCTCATAGTGTGTCGGGTCTATCCCTGCTCCGCTGGATAATGATATACACCATGAATCACTCTCTCAATAGCCGAGAAAATTACGTAACCCATCTTGTTCACCTTCCTCTTCTTACACTTGACTTCATCCTCTAAATCGTATGCCCTCTCATTAGTTACTTCCCACTTCTCCTCGAAGTTGATCCTATCCATTACCTCCAACTCTAGCTGAGTACGGAGAGCCTCCTTTTCCAACTTCTCGTGCAGTTCTCTCTGCTCCATCTCTTCCAGCTTTCCTGCCAACTCGACATTCCTGGATATCGATCGATGGAAAAGGGCTCCCATCTGCACTCTTGTCTCCTTGCGATATGCAAGTTCTACCTCCAACTCCTGCATCTTCAGCTTCCTCTTAAATCTTCCTCCCTCAGCTTTTGTATCTCAGTTTCTCTTTCCTGAGCCTAGGTCTCTAGTTCCTCAACCCGACACTCAAATTCTAGAATTCATTCCTCGTATTCCCCCAACAACTGATCCTAGAATGTAGCCTCGTCAGAGTCTTCCATGTGCTCATCCTCTATATGCTCGTCATCCATAGGTTCCTCCTCTGGATCAGACTCTACCTCTATCTCATCCTCATCGTCAAACTCGGACGGTGCAACTGCCTACACAGGCTCAGCCTCTGTGAGTGCCTCATATACAACATGTATATCTCGGGGCTCCTCCTTTGCCACACTACTAGGTACTCCCATGTCCGTCATCAACCACAAACACAAGAAAACAAACAACAAACTTAATTAGAATGTTAAATAAAACATTAGTTCATTGTAAAGAATGAAATTATATTCCATAACACACTAAGTCTCTCTATAGGAAAACTCTATATGAGTTTCATCCCTTCCTATCTTCTAAGTTTTTCTAAGTTATAATCTAAGTACTCTCGCTTCTAAGGTTTATAACTACTGCTTTGATACCAACATGTGACGCTCCCAAATTTGAACCACTCGCATTTCGAATTCAGTTCACCACGTGCTACATATATAATGACTAAATAACATCTCATGCAACAGAAATAACATAATAGATTACATATATTTAATATAATCATTCACGTCCCAAGATTTCGTAACTTAAACATCTCTTATATACCTTCAACATACTTAAACATAGCTTAGACATAACTAATATATAACACAATTTATGTCTTTACATTATCATAGTATTCTCAAATAAATATGAAGCTACTCCGTAGCTTTGCCCTTGCCCTTATCAGTGCCCGAGGGTACGCCTTGCCCTGCCTTAACTGAAATATTTTTAGGGAAAGCAAGAATGAGCAACAAGTTTGCTCAGCAAATAATATAGCAATAAGGGTGTTTAATATAGTTTTAAATTCTCAATAGTACAACAATAATTGATAGTTCAAGGATAACAAGAAGTATCGATGGTTCTCAACAATAGTCGCTAAGGACAGAAAGATATCAATAAGATTCAACGTTTAATCATTTTGAGATTTCAAAATAATTAATACTGAGAAGTCACTAAGGATTATGAACTTCTACAAGAATTAATAGTAATATGCTGATAATCCAACAAAAACAAGTACAACAGGTGATCAGCCTAAAGTACCCTATGTTATGCATAACATTTAATCATACTCATGTGCGCACGTCTGTCTCCCGACAATTTATAGTTTCCCCTTCAAGGAAGGGTTGTCTATCTCAATCAATTATAAGAGTCTGCACCAATTCGATTGGTTTGGATAGCTTTCAAATTCATAAAGAATAGGGTTAGGAACTTGCATCAAAGAGATAAGGTTTAGATACTTGCATTATATTCATAGTCGTGTAAGTTAGAAAACATGCCTTATGCATAGCTTACCAAGGTATAGCTTATCAACACTTTTAATCCTATTATAACATAGTTACTCGTATAGGATATTCATTAGTTACGTATATTCAATACTCATACTTGATATGTAAGTTTAAACACATATATAAGAGTCTAACTTAGTCGTATAATCTCATATGTACGTCATTACGTACCTTACATACACATAACACAAAAATCAATTTGTAAGACACTATGAAATCTGTAACGACCGAGAAATTCGGATCCTTTGTAAAATACTTGAAAGAATTAAATAAGGAATAAAATAATATTATTTGTTATTATTATGTGTTAATCAGATGTATGTCTTTCTATAACCTAGAAATGTCGGAACATCGTAGTATTTGAACCACGTGAAGGAATTAAAGTGTTTGAATTTCCAAGATAAAAATAAAAGTTTTCCGAGAAAGTTTTCAAAAAACACTATTCACTGTTTACCGCTCGGGAATTATTTTTCAACTTCCGAGAAATACATAACGTTATAATATCAATGTGAGATGGATTATGTAATAATAATCTAAGTATGGAAAACATAAAATTTCGCATACGGACGTAGTTCGTGAACGTTAGGAAAATCAAGTATTAATAATCGTATATAATGATCGTATGATATGTATGTATTGTGCGAGGTAGTATATGCGAGTATGATACGAAGTATTATACAAGTATATGGGAATGATGGTAATTCGTATATTATGATTTAGTATACGAGTTAGAGTACGAGATTTATACATATAGTATATGTTATAAGACTTCTAGTTAAATGGAATGAACTAATAGGATTGTGTAGTAATGGAAGAGTCCAATATAAATTGGATGTGCAAGCCCAAGTGTTTGATAATTAAAATTCCAAGCTAAAGTAATGAAAGTCCAATAGGAATAAGCTAAACTAATTGATGCAAGCCCAATGTCATGATCCATTGGAAAATTAGGATGCTGGAGCAACTAAGGTTAATGTGGGTTAAACTTGATGATCAAGTACTTTATGTGATGGTCAAGCTTTGGATATGTTATGTGATGAGCAAGGAAGTTGAGTAATGAGCAAGTTTACTTAGTGGTTAAGTAGATGAATAGTAAGGAGACTAGTTTAAGGAGGTGGATGACATAAAGACCATTATGCCCTAACTTTGTCAAGCCTATAAATAGAGGAAGTTTGCTAGACATTTGTTCATTATTCAAAACTGTGACGAACGAGATTTTTGTAATTTAATTCTTAATATTTATTGAAGTAAATAAATATTTTTAATGATTTAATTATTAGATTAAATAATTAATTCATGAAATTGTGGTAGATTGATTTAATTATATATGTTACATTTATTAAATTAATGTGGAGAATTTTATTATT
This sequence comes from Panax ginseng, assembly GCA_020205605.1. Classification (NCBI taxonomy): domain Eukaryota; kingdom Viridiplantae; phylum Streptophyta; class Magnoliopsida; order Apiales; family Araliaceae; genus Panax; species Panax ginseng. Next base: position 63,059,492 of record CM035142.1, on the reverse strand, counting down.
CGATATATTTAATTATGTGAGCTTATTGTATTAAAAGAAATATTTAATAAGCCTATTGGTATTTTAATTAATTTAATTAGTAATTAGAGAGTTAATAATTTGACATTATTTATTAATGAAAAATTTAATTATGTGACTATGTGAATTTATGAGAAATTATTACATTTTATTTAAAGTAAATTAAATAAAATATTGGATTTATTTTATAAGAAGTGTGACATTTTCAAACTATATGATAAAACTTTATTAAATTAAAGGAGTTTTGAAATCTATTATGCTAGCCAAACAAGGCCCTAAGAGAAGTTAATAATGATTACCCACGACCGGGTAACTGACCATCATCACGTCAGTTTTTATATGCCTCTAGCGTATTATGTGTTTCATATATGCTAAGTTAATTGAGAGCTCAGAGAGAATTCAGAGAGAAAAGTTAAGAATTTTGAGTGTGTGATTGAAGAAGAGTTTGAGAAGGGTTTCAATTCATCTCCTACATTACACTCTACGCTTTGGGTAATTCTCTCCAACCCAATTTTCATTGTTACGTCATTTAGTTTTTATAAAAAAAATGGCTTTCATACATTCTGTAAATCTCTGTAATTGGAGATTGTGTGATTATAAGGTTATATGTAATAATTCGAGTAGTATAACATGTTTTATATATATTGTATATAATTCTATAACATAAGTTTCGTAATATGATGACTTGTTATTTCAAAATTTACAGAGTTTGGGTTTTGGCCATATGGCCCTTATACATAAATTTAATGTGTCAAACATAAATGGTTTTGTAAAATTTATACTCTTATTTGATTATGCATGTTGATACGAAGAAACCAAACCTTAAATGAACGGATTCGGTGTTATAACGAATCCGTAGTATTAAATTTCATGATTTATTTTCAAAATCTTCAAGAACACAAAGAAAAGTGAAATTTATATATTTTAATTCTGTAATTATGTGTTTTAATGGGTTAAAATCATTCTATAGATGTTGAGTAATGTTTATATACGAATTCTAACATGTGGGTATGATTAAATTCGTGTAGTAAAATTTAATTGGAGTTTTTTTGGTTGTGGTTCGTAATTTTCATGAATTGCGAGAATAGTTTACAGTTTTCGCCGTCGCAAATAGCCTCATGCCTTATGCCACCGCATACAGTATTAAGTCTCAAGTCATAGCTATACGCCATAAATGAGAGAAGATCAAATACAAAAGTGGCGTCGCAAATACCACTCTTCTTGAGAATGTCCAGAAATGAAATATTTTTAATGTTCAAGTCTAGCAATGTGATAGCAACTTGATTTAAAGAACATAGAGATATGTTAGAAGTATAATGAGATATTAAAATAGATACTTAACATGTAAATAACATAATTGCTTGTGGATTGAATTATGAAATACATAAGTAGCTTATTATTCATTAAGTGTTATTATGTGACCATAAGTGTGATATTTGACTAAGTATAGTCATAACCAAAGTTTAGACAAAAGAATGAATTTATGATGGTTAATTACATTATAATTAACTAGAGTTGTGAATGTAAATGATATGTAGGATTTAAATCAAAGAACAAGTTTAATTAAAGTGTAATCTACGTACGAGGCAAGTTTCCTACCCCTACTTGCTATCATTGTTCAAGTTTATTATTTACCTTGAGTAAATTCTCATTACTATTATTCAAGTTTGAATTGTTATATTAAAGATTTATTATCCTGTCAAAGTATGAAATTGTTATACAATATTTGTTCTATTGTATACTTCTTGAGATTATTATTCAATTTGAATATCATTATTGTTGAATCTTGTTAGAGTAGCGAACCTTATTGATTCGACTAGTCCATAGTTGATGAACGTTCTAAATTTCAGAACCCTTATTGAATTATCCAAACCAAACTTCCTTTGGTGCGAACTCGAATGTCAAACTGAGATGAACAACCCTGTAAAGGGATTTACTTATCGTTAGCGTTAAGATATTGTGCATGTGATGGTACTAAGGGTTGATCCCCTAAGTACAGTAGAAAGGTCCATAGTCTTACGATCGTTAAAGGTTTCAAGTATAACCCTTGATAACCTAGGACATAGTTCAAGGTCTTATGACCCTCGGAAATCTGTTGATTCTTGTTATTCATTCTTGATTCAAAAGTTCAGCTTTTATTTCAAAAGTCTTTTATTCCCTCGCATGTTATTATACATTATTATTTCATTATTTTATTTGTGGGCAATCGTGCTCACTCTTGCATAATAATAACATTGCAGTTAAGAACGAAAGGGCAGACGAACCTTCCACTAGTAAAGGCAAGGGCAAGCTTAGCAAGTAATGAAGACTGATTATTTATGTGATGTAATTAGAATTGATGTTACTTAAGACTTATTATTTATATTTTCGCACAGAAGTTTAAGGTTAGTTTAACCTGGGATTGTATTATTATTCAGATGTTGTAACCCTTAAGGGTGAGATTTTATTTCTATCTATTGCATGGTTTGCATTTATTATGGGCAGATAGATAGATGATATTTGTACAGTGAACACCAAATCCCGTGGAAATGAAGTACCCGGATTTGGGGGTGTCACAAAAACACTAACAACTTCCAAATATAAAATAACTTATTGGTTAGAGAGAATAAGCACACATAAGTCAAGACAACCTTTGTAGATTTTCAAAGAAGAGAAGTACAAGTTCTTCAAGGGTAAGACTCGTGTCTAATACATCTTCATCTCTATCATTGTAGGGTGATAAGAGAAGTGTAACTTAATAAGCATGTATGCTAAGAACATGTAAGAATTGATTAATTAATGGACTTAAGCTGAATAACGTTATGAATAAGTAACTTGAACCTAAATAGGTTATTAACTTATGATGAACTTGTCATATGATTGTCATATAAATTTAATATGTTGGATAAGATGTGAGAACATTGAGTAAAGGACTTAAACCATTAATAAGTCATAAGAAATGAAAATTATAGTTTATAAGTTGATTAAGTCATGAACTTATGAAGAATAAGTCAAAACCTAACTTGAAAATAAGTTGATGTAATAAGTAGGTTAAAATGACCATTTGATGGTTAGAATCCATTTAGAACCATGATCTCGGAATAGAAGTCGTATTTTGTATTTGAACTCGAAAATGTTGGTTTTCGATGGAGATAAGTCGTATTTGGCGTTATAGAGGTGTGGACTCGAAAATGGCTGGGTTCCGACTTAGAACGAAGAAACGAGCGTTGAACGTTCGCGAACGTTTATCATTTTCGTTAAAAATGGACTAATAGGTGAAATTTTAGCAAATGAAGTTGAATAGATAAAATTCTTGCATGAACACGTAGAGTATATAATTTGTGAACCGTAGGCTCTTGAACGAGCAAATTCGGACTTATAACGAAGAAGTTACGAGTCCGGGAATCTCACAAGTTTAAAAATCTGTCAAAAATTTATGTGGCTCAGAGTCCGCGCCGCGACGCGAATCCAAACCAAAAGTCCGGCGCAGCAGCGCCAAAGTGGCCATAGTCCCCTACAAACCCGTGTCGCAGCGCGACAAGTAATAAAGGGACTCGCAACGCAACACGAGTCCGGTTTCAAGAAGCAATGTGTATGATGCAGTACACAAGACCAAGAGTAATAGACGGTGTCGCAAAGACCAAATTTCATGAACTAGATAGTGAAAAATGTTTACATGTTGAGCATGAAGAGTAATTGATGAACACTTAACTAAGGATCTTAATGAAACATTGTTAAGACATAATTAAGCCTTAAGTATGATCACTTAGGGTTAAAGAAAGTCAGTTACTTATGAACGTAAGAATGACGTAACGAAAAGCCAGAACCAATAATAACAAATCTAATACGTAATTAGATTGAGAAGAAGGGTAAGATTCTTTAGAAATCATTTATGTTTATTCATGACCTAATGTGTTATGTGATGTTATCATCTACTGTAGAGACTTAAAGACTTAAAGTGTACGTGTTATAAACTGTAGCAGACGCTAAAGGCAAGTACTCTAACCCTTGTTCCAGTTTGTTCTGGACAAGTCTTTGTGATTCATGTATTCTTCACATGAGTTAATGTCTGATGAAGTCAATGCCAATTCCTTCGACTAGACTTACGATATGTTGGATTCTTTTAATCTTACAAGTATGTGTAATGATTTAGCAAACTAATATTGTTGTGGTTTTCAAAAGGAGACTGAGTATGCCAAATTATTTTGTCGTCAAACGACAGGCACGTGAGGTTGCCCCAACTTAAATGTATACACGTTTAATGAATGTAGTGTTGATCAACATAGAGTACTATAGGTTGATCACCTAGACGTGCTCGTAAGCTATACCGGACTTAAGGACTTAGTGTCGGGATGTCCTTTTCAAAGTACTTATGAAATACTCATGGTCTTGGACCGGAATTGATGTTTTACTGAATATTGTTCTTGTAAAACGTTTTGAAAGAAAAGAAGTGCTATTTTAAATTATAAATAGTACTTCTTAACTATTGTTTAGTTATTGAAGATATATGATTCCTATGACTCAATCATGCTATTTTCCTAGAATTATTGTACTTGCTGAGCTAGTTAGACTCACTCTTGCTTGAACCATATGAATGCAGCTAAGACCGAACGAACCGACGGATCTAGCAAGGATAAAGGGAAGGCTAAGGCGAACCCGTAGATTAACTATGTAATAGTATAGGTTTTGTAATGATACTATTTTATATTATGACAAAAACAGATGTAATGGTTATAAAGAACCTGGGAGAATGTTAATATTACCTTGAATATATATATAAGACATATTTGTTCTTTTGAGGTATTTCAATTGAATGACTGTGTGAACTGTAGCACCATATGTCGGGTTGGAAGATACTCGAATTTGGGGGCGTCACAAATTCAAATAACATAGTTCGTAATCATCTTTTGACTTAACGTTTGAAAGTTTATAAACACTTATCAAATATATGATTCTATCGTTAACATGCTTATTGACACTTTAAATACTGCACTGGTCATGTATTACATCTTAAGACGTTAATGTACACATGCTGCAAGGTTCTGATTGCAAATAAAATAGTCAAATTATTCTGGCATGTAGCGCGATCACGCTGAATTTAGACTAGGGAGTGGCACGGCCGTGCTGCTCCCTGTCAAACGCAGACCCGAGTTTTCATGTATTCAGTTCCAATCTAAGCATGCAGGGGGTACTTATATACATTTCATACACATATTAACAGATGTTGGACTAGGTCTTATGTTTCTTATACTCATTTCAAGATTTCTTTCACTTAGTGTAGTTTTGTTTGAAAATTTTCCATTCTACAAAGTTAAAAGAGTTTTTTATAGAAACGATTGACCCTATTACCCATTATAACACATAATAATGCTAAAACAATCTTTATTATGCATGCTTGCATGTATTTAAGTTCATTTACACATAGCTAGTATAGTCCTCTACTTGAAAACTCACTTTAAATCATGCTTTACGCCTAACAATATAAACCAACATATTAGTCACATGTTAAGGCATGAAAGAGCTTGATATGTATTTACATAAGGTCAAAATATAATTTACACAATGTTCACCAAAATTAGTTTCCAAATCTTTAAGTTTTCTTTGAATACACATACTAAATGAAGCAAAAATGTCTTACTATAACCAAAACAATATCAATTCATATGTTAGGGTCATTTACATGCATAATCAAACAAAAATAACATGTTCATGACAACACAAGGAAAACAAAATCAGTTTCCATGATCAAGAATTTCACGGTATACAGTTTATACTTATAAGTGGTGCTACCGCTAAAAAGTAGTATATATTCACAAGCCAATCATGTTTGATGATAAAGCATATACTTTGTAACAATTTAATTCATTTATTAATAAAAATTATTAATTTATTAAAGGCTTATAATTATCTACATGATGCTGCTTTATAATATGTGATAAACCCATAGTTTTAAGCAATGCTTTTAGAATAATGATGATGATCATTCTAATGAGATCTAAATTCTTAGAAAGCTTAAAAACTAAAATAGTTCCCAATCGGTTGATTACTAAATTGGGGGTTAATGAATCTGGATAGATTAGTACATACGTTGCTTGCTCATTGGATGAGGATGATTGATCTCATAATCATTTGTTTGGAGACACTAAAGTAAGTATGTATGTGCTTATTGGAGAATAAGTACACTGAGTGTGGCTCGTTAAGGAATACCTAATGGATTTTTACTTGCCTGTCAATAGGAATTCATGTCGTGATAGTAGTACAAGTGATCCTTGGACTTGAGATCATCATAATATCTTGTTTATGATGAGTTATACTTTGACTTATTCCTTAAGACCCTTAGGGTATAACAAAGGGTATGCTTGGGTATAATAAGTTGTAAATGGAGATAATGAATGATCAATAAAGAATCTACTACTTCTAGTAAAAGAAGAAAAATGTCCAATGTGATTCAATAAATGACAACCCAGTAGTCCTTGGCCAAGGCAGAATAAAATTAGAAAGGAGTTTCTAATTTGCATTATTTAGAGTTGTGCATTTAAGAGTCGAAATACATATAATTAAAAAAAAAAATAAGACTTGCTAGTAATTCCATGTCTTATATTTAATTGGGACATTATATGGTGGAAGAATTGAATTGTATGGTAACTATTTGCTCAAAGGTTCTTTGATGATTAATGTTGAAATCTATATTATCTTGAAAGTCGTTAATCGCTAGGGAGGCTTATCCTTGTTGTAGAATAAATATTATTTAAATAAATTAATAGTTTAATTTATTTATTTAAATAAGATTAGAATTATTCTAATTGATTTATTCACAACCGGTTTAATATGGAGAACTTAAAGGGTCACACCGCAAAAGGAAGAATATTTATTTAACAAGAAAATGTCATAATCGTAATAATAAGTTAAGCGTATTTAATTTAATCTATGGTGATAGACCATAGAATAAATTAAATAGCTTAATATTTATTATTTAATATTTTGGAAATATTAAATATAAATTAATAAGAGGAGTCTTATTATTATTATTACTATTATTATTATTTATTTTCTAAAGGAGTTTGGGAATTAATTAATAAAAGTACTCTCATATATTCTTTGTAACGCCCCCAAAATAGGTATACATCACACATTCTGAGTCGCCAAATACATGGTACAGAATTCAAATACAAACTTAATTAATACAACTGTCATGAAAAATACGACAAAACATAGCTTAGTTTTTTACACGAATATTGTCTCATAGACAATATTCAAACTCAAATTCAATCCTCATTACATTTGTTATCACACTAAATAGTGATGACTACTAAAACAACCATCTCGGACCATCACTCCGTTCCCCGACTAGTCTCGACTACGTTCTCATTTCCTGAACAGAACAATGAAAGCAAAAGGGTGAGCTCAACTAGCCTAGTAAGAAATATTATGACTAAGATAATGCAGAATAAATTATTGTTAGCCTTCAACAATGTTAAACTGATAAAATATATTGAATATCAAGTTTAACTGCAACGAAACAAGTAATCTATTAGAAGAGTCAAGTAGAGCATGATATCTACTATCTTCTATGATTTAAAATGTTTATCATCAATTTTATCGCTGAGACTCAGCTTAATAAATAAACCATGTCATCGAATCATCCCTGCACTACAGGCCAAGGATATTCATTAGTATCACGACCACGAATTATCCATGCACTACGAATTATCCATGCACTACAGGCCAAGGATATTAGTGTTTTCACCAATGGTCATGATCATACCAGCAACTATCCATCAATGCACTACGGGCCAATGATGACTTTTACCACATCATTTGTAACATTACGGGTTATGATTATACCAAATAATCTCTGGTCATAATCATACCAATCAATAGTCCATATGTGCACGTAAGCCAAATATGACTTTCATCACAATATAAGCATGAGGATGATGACAATGATATAAGAATTCAATTAAAAGAAAGTAGAGGATAAATTTTTAAAGATTTATAATTTAATTTATCCAGAATTCAATAATGTCCAATTTGTCAACATGATACTGCTTTGTGGAGTAAAATTCAAGAATAATATTGTATCAAAAATGATTTGAACAACAAATAAATCAATTTTTATCATGAATAGTATCTCGAGTGAATAGTATCCGAGTGAATAGTACCCCGTGAATAGTACTTTGTAAATGTACTCATGAATAGTACTTTATGAATAGTACCCGTGAATAGTACTTCGTGAATAGTATCCCGTGAATGGTACCGTATAAATGAATAGTACCCATGAATAGTAATCCGGCATGAAAAACTTTAAAATTTAACAAGAATGTTCAGAAAAATATCTTTGTGAAACGATACTAGATGAAACGCAAATTTCAATGATATTCTACTAATTTCACGGAGTATAGAAATAATACTTTAACAAAATGAGTATAGAATCAGGAATACAAAACAAAATAATATTACTCACATACTACAGAGTATGGAAGAAAATATTATTTCTTACGAATACTGAACAAAAATAATATCCCTTACCTTAGAAGAAGCCTGGATACTGGAATAGTAAAGTAGCAAAATACTCTTCTTCTTCCTCTCTATAGGTTCTTTCTCTATAGCTTCTCTCTCTATAATTACTCTTGTGAGTCTTAGTGAATTGGTGAGAATGAAAGAAGAATGAGCTTCTATTTATAGGAAAACATAGTTTTGATAATTGCACATTTTGGGGCTCGAATTACTACAGTATAGTACCTTCATCTTTTCCTCTATTTTTAATTTAGTCCTGCAAGTATTATCAATCTTGTACCACCTCCCCTAATAGTAATGCATGTGAACCAATAGTTCCATTTATGTGAGCAAATAGTTATATGCATGTGAACTAAAGCAATTAATTGCTCATTTATCCGATTAATTATCCGATCGGTCAATTGAACATCCAGAAATTAATTATTATCGAAATAAATGTCGATTTTCACTAACACAAATAATTCCAACACAATGGAAATATTTTTATCAATAATTTCCTCTTTAATCAACATGAATTTATTCATTATTAATACTATAACTCACAATATTTAACAACCAGATCATTCCTAAGAAAGAGGGGGCTTTTCGATAAGGATTTCTCCGTACTGGCGCGCAATTAGGTGACCAAACCCCTTTCCTCGACAGAACTTTCTAGACATCGTCCATAGTGCAAATAATAATATGAATAACTTTGTCGTCTCAATTATTGATTTAAAAATATAAAATATTATGCAGATGATACTATGACAATATTTGAATCAATAATATGAGAGATATTATGCAGCAATTACTGTAGTAATAATTGAGTATAACTGAGTGACTTCTCACGTAAGCATCAATAATCAATACCATGTGCTACTATGCAACCACATGAATTACTGTACTTTTACCACCGGGTAATTCAACAGTTTAACAGTAACATATTAGCCGTTATTTTTATAAAAAGATATTTTCGTCATTTTCTAACTACGACAATACTTTCATTATGGGGTCCACCAATGATCGTTCCATCGTACGAATATTTCCTGTTAAAACGAATATTCCCCGACCAATCGAATATTTTATAACAACTTGCTTACTTTGCAAAATTTGTAAATATTACCCACAACTATAACATTATATCAAATCCACACCATAATATTTAAAAATATATTTCGAGAAAAATTAATCTTTATTCATAAATGTTGGGGTCTTACAACCTCCCCTTCTTATGAAATTTCATCCTCGTAATTAGGGTACATACCTGGTATGTCGAAGAGGTGAGAATACCTTGACTTTATTTCAGATTTTAACTCCCAAGTCATTTCCTCAACATCGTGGTTTCTCAACAAAACTTTGACTTGAGGTATAACCTTGGAGCGTAGAATATGATCCTTTTTATCTAAGATTTTAACAGGTACCTCTTCATACGTTAAATCTTCCGCTATCTCATCCGGTTCTAATTCAATAATGTGGTTCGGGTCTTCCACATATTTACATAACATAGATATGTGAAAAATGTTATGAACACGAGACATACTTGACGGTAAGGTGAGTCTATAGTCCACAGTTCCAACTCGGTCAAGGATTTCAAATGGGCCAATGAATCGATGATTGAGCTTTCCTCTCTTTCCAAATCTTGTAACTCCTTTTCATGGAGCAACACGTAATAACACATGATCTCCAATATTGAATTCCACGTCTTTTCGATGAAGATCAGCATAACTCTTTTGTCGATCTTGTGAGGCTTATATACGTTGTCGGATCATTTGAATCTTCTCCGTAGTCATACGTACTAATTCTGGTCCCAACAATGTTGCTTCACCCACCTCATCCCAACATACTGAAGAACGACACTTGTGTCCATATAACACCTCGAATGGAGCCATACCAATACTTGTTTGATAACTGATGTTGTAGGAGAATTCCACCAATTGTAAGAACTTGTCCCAACTTCCTTTGAAGTCAAGGACATAGAGTCTTAATAAATCTTCAAGAGTTTAAATAGTCCACTCCGACTGCCCGACTATTTGAGGATGATATGCTGAACTGAATCGTAAATCCGCGCCTATACCTTTTTGCAAACTAACCCAAAATCATGAAGTGAATCTTGGGTCTCGATCAGAAACTATCGATACTGGCATACCATGCAGTCTTACAATCTCATTTATGTATATACGAGCAAGACTTTCAAGTGAATAAGTTTCTCATATAGGTAAGAAATGAGAAGACTTGGTCAATCGATCGACAGTGACCCAAATCGCATCCATGCATTTAGAAACCTTGGGAAGACCAGTAATGAAATCCATGGTAATGTGCTCCCACTTCCATTCTGTAATTTCAAGTGGTTGCAATGGACCTTTTGGCACTTGATGCTCCGTCTTGACACGTTGACACATTAAACACCTTGAGATAAACTTTGTGATCTCTCTTTTCATATTGCTCCACCAATATGTATGTCGAAGATCACGATACATTTTGGTACTCCCAGGATGGATTACAAACGGCGTGTTGTGCGCTTCCATCATGATCTTATACTTTAAATCAGGGTCTTTAGGAACACAAAGTTTGGAGTTGACTCAAAGTATTCCTTATTCATCGATTCTTACTTCCGGGATAGCACCTTCTTGTACTTTCTTCCTCATACGCATCAGCTCCAGGTCTGTAGCTTGAGCATCTTTAACTTTATCGATTAAAGTCAGTTCTACTCTTATATTTTCCATCATCATGTGGGTCCCTAGAGTCTTTAACTTTATCTCCATCCTTTATAAGTCATAAAAAATGGGCCTTTGTATTGACAATAACGCACTTTTACCCGCAATTGATCTTCTACTCAATGCGTCAGCTACTATGTTTGCTTTTCCAAGATGGTATTGAATGGTATGATCGTAATCTTTCAACAGCTCGAGCCAACGTCGTTGTCGCATGTTGAGTTCTTTTTGGGTGAAGAAATATTTAAGGCTTTAATGATCTGTATAGATCTCCACTTTCTCCCCATACAGGTAATTCCTCCAGATTTAAGTGCAAAAACGACAGTTGCCAACTCTAGATCATGAGTAGGATAATTCCTCTCATATTCTTTAAGTTATCGTGAGGCATAAGTTATGACTTTCCCATGTTGCATGAGAACACATCCTAAACCTTTGTCGAAAGCATCGTTATATATCACAAATCCCTCTGAACCAGATGGTATTGTCAGAACAGGTGCTGAAACAAGTCTCCTCTTGAGTTCTTGGAAACTCTTCTCACATTCCTCACTCTAACCAAATTTTGTATCTGTCCCAGTCAGCTGAGTTAATGAAGTAGCGATTTGAGAAAACCCTTCTACGAATCTCCGATAATAACCAGCTAAGCCGAGAAAGCTACGTACTTCGGTCATTGACTTAGGTTGCTCCCAGCTTTAAATTACTTCAATCTTTGTCGGATCAATAGATATTCCGTGATTTGATATCACGTGCCCAAGGAATGCTACTTCCTCAAGCCAGAACTCGCATTTCTGTCCCTTGGCATATAGCTTATTTTCACGAAGCTTTTGGAGTATTAGGCTCAAGTGCTGCTCATAATCTTCACGGCTTTTGGAGTAAATAAGGATGTCATCAATAAAGACGACTACAAAGTGATCCAAATATTCCTTGAATACTTGGTTCATCATATCCATGAAGGCGGCATGATCATTAGTCAATCCAAAGGACATGACTAGGAATTCATAATGCCCGTACCGAGTTCTGAAAGCATTCATTAGAATGTCATCAGTTTTAATCTTTAACTGATGATATCCGGAACGAAGATCGATCTTTGAAAAGAATTTGGCGCCTTATAACTGGTCAAATAGATCATCAATACGAGGTAATGGATACCTATTTTTTATGGTGACATGGTTCAACTCCCAATAAGCAATATAAAGTCGCATACTCCCATCTTTCTTCTTCATAAATAGAACAGAAGCACCCCAAGGAGACATACTAGGACGAATGAAATCGATGTCTAACAATTCATGTAGTTGTGTTTTTAACTCTTGAGGTTTAATAGGAGCCATTCGACATGGGGCTTTGGAAATGGGTTTTGTACCGGGTTCAAGGTCAATACAAAATTCAATTTCACACTCTGGGGGTAGGTCAGGAAGTTCTTCAGGGAATATGTTAGGAAATTTATTAACAATAGAAATATCATTCAAAACTGACGTATTTTTGTTTAAATATGTGACATGGGCTAAGAAAGGTTGACATCCATTTTTCAATAAACGAATAGCTTTATGGATTAATAGGACTGTGATTGACTTTAATGGTTTGGTTGCTTGAATTCGCATAATAGGTTGGTTAGGAATATGAAAGCTAACAGCCTTATGAAAATAATCAATTTTAGCATGATGAGTAGTTAACCAATCAATCCCTAGAATCACATCGAATACAAGTATTTTCAAAGAGATAAGATAGACAGGTAACGTGCGGTTGCCGATATGAATCAAACAAGACTTATAAACAGTGGATGTAATAAAGGTTTTTCCCAACAGAGTTTCAACAGATAAGTCAAAGTCTAGTTTCTCCGGAGTTAAAATTAAACGTTGAGCGCAAGTAGGAGAAATAAAAGAATGGGTAGAACCAGTATCAAATAAGGTATAGATTTTGCTAGAGTTTATGATTAGCTTACCCGTGATGACTTCGTTTGGGTTCCTTACTTTTTGGGAGGTCATGACAAATGCTCTCTCTTGAACTACCGACTTTGACTTGTCTGGGACGGCCTTTGGTGTCTCCATCCCAGCTGTACTTGACTTTACTGCATGATAAAATCGGGCTAGGTGACCTTCTCTTCCATAATTTTAACACTCTTTGGATTGATGCGTACAGTTCGGACTGATGTGTCCCTCCCCTCCGCATTTGTAACATACGACCGGTAGTCGTTCTCCTTCTTTAACAACGGTTGTTGGTGCTGACGACTTTCCATCATTGTTGAATCTCCTCTTCTTGAAATTTCCACTTCTATTGTCTTGTCCATGATTACCACCGAAGTGGTTATCATTTCTGGCATATTGATTCCCTCCATGTTTGTTGTCACCGCTTCGATGACTGCTACCATTGGTATTATCATTTTGTCGGCTGCTCTTTCTTGGTTGGGTTGACTCATTATCATGCTCCAATAAGTGAGCCCTATTTATAACATCAGAATACAAACACAGTTTGTGAAAAATGAGATATTAACGTATTTCATGTTTCAAACCTCGCAAAAACATTCTTGTCATTCTCTCTTCATTATCAACCAAGTGGGATGCAAACTAGGACAACTCGGCAAACTTAGCTTCGTACTGCGATACGGTCATATTGTTTTGCTCCAGCTTGATAAACACTACCTCCTTCATGTGACGAATACTTTCGGGAAAGTACTTGTCGTTGAAAGGTTATTGGAACTTCTCCCAAGCCATCTTTAATGCGGCAGGCTGAGTACGTTTTGTTGATTCCCACCAGTAATCTGCCTCTCCTCTCAACATGAAGGTGGAAAAGGGAACCTTATGTTACTTGGAGCATCCCAAGACATCAAATATCTTGGTGATCTACTTTATCCACGTCTCTACCTTAAGTGGTTCTAGCTTTCCCACAAACTCTGGTGGTCCCAGCTCCTTGAACTGCTTAGTGGTAACCATCCGTGAGTTACCAGTGTTTCCACCTGCATTTTGGACATGAGTCTCTTTCGCCTGATGTTGCATGAATTGCAGAAAGCCTCTGAACATCCCATCGTTCATCATCTGGTCGGTGTTGTTGTTTACCTGAGAATTATTTCCTTTCTGATGCACATTATCTTGGGTATTGATCGTTGGTGACTCAATGGTCTCATGTGCTCCATTGCTTATCCCAACATTCTCGGATGTCATTTTTAAACACAAAACAAGGGTTAATTGGCACGCCATATATTACCCTTATATTCTGATCGACCAATTAAATAATCAAATAAGCTTAAGTACGTAATACTTGCAAAGGATTTCCCCGTCTCTCTCCCCTAGTTCTAGTCTCACATCTTAGCCAAGGATCATATCTCTAAGCTTTGATACCAACTGTGACGCCCCCAAAATAGGTATACATCACCCATTCTGAGTCACCAAATGGTACAGAATTCAAATACAAACTTAATTAATACAACTGTTGTGAAAAAAATGACAAAATATAACTTAGTTTTTTACACGAATATTGTCTCATAAAAGCCAAACTCAAATTCAATCCTCATTACATTTATTATCACACAAAATAGTAAGGACTACTAAAACAACCATCTCGGACCATCACTTCATTCCCCGACGAGTTCTGGCTACGTTCTCATTTCTTGAAGAGAACAATGAAAGCAAAAGGGTGAGCTCAACTAGCCCAGTAAGAAATATTATGACTAAGATAATGCATAATAAATTATCGTTAGCCTTCAACAGTGTTAAACTGATAAAATATTATAAACGTCAAGTTTAACTGCAGCTGAACAAGCAATCCATTAGAAGAGTCAAGCAGAGCATGATATCTAATATCTTCTATGATTTTAAAAGTTTATTATCAATTTTATCGCTAAAACTCAACTTAATAAATAAACCACATCATTGAATCATCCATGCACTACAGGCCAAGGATACTTACAGGCCAAGGATATTCGTGTTTTCACCAATGGTCATGATCATACCAACAACTATCCATCAATGCACTACGGGCCAATGAGAACTTTTACCACATCATTTGTAACATTACGGGTCATAATTATACCGAATAATCCCTGGTCATAATCATACCAATAAATAGTCCATTTGTAAGACCCCAACTTTTACGGGTCATAATAATACCTCACTATTCCAGTATCCAGTCTTCTTCTGAGGTAAGGGATATTATTTTTTTCTGTTTTCATAGGAATAATATTGTCTTCCATACTCTGTAGTATGTGAGTAATATTATTTCATCTCGTATTCCTGATTATACCCTAATTTTGTTAAAGTATTGCTTCTATACTCCGTGAAATTAGAAGAATATCCTTGAAATTTACGCTTCATCTAGTATCGTTTCACAAGGATATTTTCTGCACATTCTTGTTAAATTTTAAGCTTTTCATGCCGGAGTACTGTCTATGAGTAGTATTCATTTTTATGGTACTATTCATAAAGTACTATTCACGAGGTACTATTCACAAAGTACTATTCACGGGTACTATTCATAAAGTACTATTCACAAAGTACTATTCACGGGTACTATTCACGGGTACTATTCATAAGTACTATTCATGGGATACTATTCATGAGGTACTATTCACTCGGGTATTATTCACCCGACGAATTATTCATGACAAAAATTAATTTATTTCTGTCCAAATAATTTTTGATACAATATTATTCTTGAATTTTACTCCACAAAAGAGTATTATGTTGACAATTTGGATATTATTGAATTCTGGATAAATTAAGTTATAATCTTTAAAAATTTATCATTTGCATTCTTTTAATTGAATTCTTATATCATTGTCATCATCCTCATGCTTATATTATGATAAAAGACATATGTGGCTTACGTGCATAGATGTACTATTGATTGGTATAATTATAACCAGGGATTATTCGGTATAATCATGACCGTAATGTTACAAATAATGTGGTAAAAATCATCATTGGCCTTGTGACGAACGAGATTTTTATAAATTAATTTTTAATATTTATTGAATTAAATAATATTTTTCGATGATTTAATTACTGGATTAAATAATTATTTGATGCAATTGTGGTAGATTAATTTAATTATATGTGTTACATTTATTAAATTAATGTGTAGAATAATTATTATTCAAGTATGTAATTATGTGAGCTTATTGAATTAAATGAAATATTTAATTAAGCATGATGTTATTTAATCAATTTAATTATTAATTAGAGAGTTAATAATTTGACATTATTTATTAATGAGAAATTAATTATATGACTATGTGAAATTATGAGAAGTTATTATATTTTATTTATATTAAATAAGATATATGAATTATTGTGCAAAGTGGGTGTGACATGGTTTAACCTATAATATAAGAGGTTTTATTAAATTAATTGGGTATAAATCTTTTATACTAGCCAAACATGGCCTTAGTGGGAGTTATGGACAGTTACCCATAACTGGGTTAACTGACCATAATGTGCCAGTTCTTATATCGACGTCTTCTTCATTCATTCTATTATTGCAAAGTCAGAGAGCTTTCACGAGAGAGAATCTGAGTATTAGTTGAGAAGTCGAGAGAAATTGATATTCATCTCTTATTAAAATCTACACTACGCTTTGGGTAATCTCCTCCTTCCCAATTTCTATTTTATGTCATTTAAATTCCATGAACATGGCTTTCAAAGTTTTTGGTTTAACCTCTGTAATTGGGATAGGAGTAATGATTATGGGTTGTGTATGTGTTATGACATATCACATTGTATTTAATTATATATATAGTATGTAAACCATATCATCAGTTTCATGAAAACACATGTCGTATATGTTTTTCAAAAACTTACAGAGTTTGGGTTTTGGCCATATGGCCTTATACGTGATATTTCATGTGTTGATCGTATATTATCCCTAAATTTTACATTCGTATGTTGTTATGCATGTTGATACGAAGAGTCCAAAGTTTAACTAAACGGATTAGGTGTTATAACGAATCCGTAGTGACAATTTTCATGTTTTATTTTCAAAACCTTCAAGAACATCAAAGTCAGTGAAATTGCATGCTTAAATTCTGTAATTAAGTGTTTACATTGGTTAAAGTCGTTATATAAATGTTGGGTTATGTTTATGCATGAATTACATCATATGAGTATGTCTAATTTTGAGTAGAAAATAAGAAATTGGCATGTTCTGCGATTTTTTCATGATCGCCATTTCTATTCTGATGCACGCATACGGCCTATGTCACGATTACTGTCTATTTTCGTGCCACCATGCAATGACACCATGACTCTTGCGAAATACCATCGCTACCAAGCAAATGTGAAGACCAAGTGTAATTGTAGATATGTGTATACCACTCTCCAAAAAGTTCAGAATGAATTATTTTTAAAATGTTAAGTCTAGCAATGTGTTAGTAACTTAATGTAATGAACATGTAAACATGTTAGAAGTATAATGAGATGTAAAATAGATGTTTAACATGTAAATAACATAATTGTATGTGGATCGAATTATTGAATACATAATTAGCTTGTTATTCATGAAGTATAAATTATGTGACAAAGTGGTAAATTAACTAAGTATAGTCAATAATCAAAGTAGACAAAGAGAATGAGTTTTTGATGATTAGTTAAGTTATAATTAACTGGTATAGTGAATGTGAATGGTATATAGGATTAAATTCAAAGAACGTGCTTAGTTAAAGTGTAATCTACGCACGAGGCAAGTTTCCTAACCCTACTTGTCATTATTGTTCAAGTTTATTATTTACCTCGAGTAAATTATCATTGTTATTATTCAAGTTCGAATTATTATTGATTATCTTTTCAAAGTATGATTTTGTTATACAATAATCGTTCTATTGTATACTTCTTGAGATTATTATTCAGATTGAATATCATTATTGTTGAACCTTGTTAGACTAGTGAACCTTATTGATTCAACTAGTCCATAGTTGATGAACGTTCTAAATTTCAGAACTCTTATTGAATTATCCAAACCAAACTTCCTTTGGTGCGGACTCGAATGTCAAACTGAGATGAACAACCTTGTAAAGGGATTTACTTATGTGTTAGCGTTAAGATATTTTGCACAGTATGGTACTAAGGGCTGATCCCCCTAAGTACGAGAAAAAATGTCCATAGTCTTATGACTGTTAAAGGTTTCAAGTATAACCCTTGATAATCTAGGACATAGTTCAAGGTCTTATGACCCTCAGAAATCTTTTGATTCTTGTTATTCATTCTTGATTCAAAAGTTGAGCTTTTATTCAGATGTCTTTGATTCACTCGCATGTTATTATACTGTTATTTCATTGTTATACTTGTGGGCAATAGGGCTCACTCTTAATAATAACATTGCAGTTAAGAATGAAAGAACTGATGAACCTTCCACTAGTAAAGGCAAGGGCAAAGTTAGCAAGTGATGAAGACTTGTTGTTTTATATGATGATGTATTTGTTTAAGACTTAAGTTAATGATGTTGTTTAAGACTTATTGTTTATATTTCCGCACAGATGTTTAAGGTTAGTTTAACCTGGGATTATGTTTATGATTCAGATGTTGTAACCCTATAAAGGGAAGATTTTATTTCTATCTATTGTATGGTTTGCATTTATTATGGGTAGATAGATAGATGATATTTGTACAGTGAACACCAAATCCCGTGGAATCGAAGTACCTGGATTTGGGGGTGTCACAGGCCTGTAGTGCATTAATGGAGAGTTGTTGGTATGATTATGACAAGGGATTATTCGGTAATCATGACCATTGATGATTACATGAATATCCTTGACCCGTAGTGCAAGGATGATTCGATGATGTGGTTTATTTATTAAGCTGAGTCTCAGCGATAAAATTGATGATAAACTTTTTAAATCATAGAAGATATTAGATCATTTATAACATTATGGGTCATGATTATACTGAATAATCCCTGGTCATAATCATACCAATCAACAGTCCATCTATGCACTACGGCCAAAGATGACTTTCATCACAATATAAGCATGATGATGATTACAATGATATAAGAATTCAATTAAATGAAAGCAAAGGATAAATTCTAAAGATTTATAATTCAATTTATCTAGAATTCAATAATGTCTAAATTGTCAACATGATACTGCTTTGTGGAGTAAAATTCAAGAATAATATTGTATCAAAAATGATTTGGACCGAAAAGAAATCAATTTTTATCATGAATAGTACCCCGAGTGAATAATACTCGAGTGAATAGTATCCCGTGAATAGTACCCCGACATGAAAAGATTAAAAATTATTAAGAATGCTCAGAATAATATTTCCCTGAAAATATACTGGATGAAGCGTAAATATCAAGGATATTCTACTAATTTCATGGAGTATAGAAGCAATACTTATCAAGATAAGTGTAGAATTAGGAATATGAAACAAAATAATATTACTTACATACTACAGAGTATGGAATAAAATATCATTTCTTACGAATATTGAACAAGAATAATATCACTTACGAATACGAAAGAAATAATACCCCTTACCTTAGTAGGAGATTGGATACTGCAATAGTGTAGTAACAGAATACTCTTCTTCTTTCTCTCTGATTCTCTCTCTATAGAATTCTCTTGTGAGTCGCAGTGAATTGGTGAGAATGAAAGAAGAAATAAGCTTCTATTTATATAAGATTTCTAGCTTAGCCCTTTCAATGTGAAAAGGAAAGTGGCTACGACTGGTGATGTGAAAAGAAAAGTGGGTTGACGCATGTAATGTGAAACAACAAGTGGTTTGACGCCTATAATGTGAAACGACAATTGGTTCGACACCTGTAATATGAAACGACAATTGGTTCGACGCCTGTAATGTGAAACGATAAGTGGTTCGACGCCTATAATGTGAAACGACAATTGGGTCGACGTCTTGTAAAGGAAAGTACTATTGGCGAAAGTGACTCTTAGATAATGACATATGGGCCCCATAGAATAAACCAAACTTACAACAAACGTCTCATAAACAGACTTCTTATTTATATCAAAGATTAAATAAATATTTACCATAAATCATTTTATCTTCAATCAACACATTTTTTAATCTTTCAACAATTATTCATCATTAATATTATAACTCAAAATATTGACAACCAGATCATTCTCAAGAAAGAGGGGGCTTTCCGATAAGGACTTCTCCTTATTGGCGCGCAATTAGGTGACCAAACCCCTTTCCTCGACAGAACTTTCTAGACATCGTCAATAATGCAAATAATAATATGAATAACTTTATCGTCTCACCTATTGATTTAATAATATAAAATATTGTGCAGATGATACTATGACAATAACTGAATCAATAACATGAGATACTATGCAGTAATTACTGTAGAAATAATTGAGTATAACTAAGTGACTTCTCACGTAAGCATCAATAATCAATATTGTGTGCTACTATGCAACCATGCATATTACTGTACTTTTATCACCGGGTATTTCAATAGTTAACGATAAAACTTTCGCCGTTATTTTTATAAAAAGATAATTCTGTCTTTTTCTAACTCCGACAATAATTCTGTTGTGGGGTCCACCAATGATTGTGCCATCGTACGAATATTTCCCGACAAAAAGAATATTCTCCGACCAAACGAATATTTTATAACAACTTGCTTACTTTCCAAATTTATAAATATTACCCATAACTATAACATTATATTAAATCCACACCATAATATTCAAAATGATATTTAGTGAAAAATAATCTTTATTTATTAAAGTTGGGGTCTTACAACCTCCCTTTCTTATAAAATTTCGTCCTCAAAATTGGGGTACGTACCTGGTATGTCGAAGAGGTTAGGATACCTTGATTTTATTTCAGATTCTAACTCCCAGGTCATCTCCTCAACATCGTGGTTTCTCCACAAAACTTTGACGTGAGGTATAACCTTGGAGCGTAGAATATGTTCCTTCTTATCCAAGATTTTAACAAGTACCTCTTCATACGTTAATTCTTCCACTATTTTGTCTGGTTTTAGCTCAATAATGTTGTTCTGGTCTTCCACATATTTACGTAACATGGATATGTGAAAAACGTTATGAACACGAGACATACTTGGCGGTAAGGCGAGTCTATAAGTCACAGTTCCCACTCGATCAAGGATTTCAAATGGGCCAATGAATTGAGGATTGAGCTTTCCTCTCTTTCCAAATCTTGTAACTCCTTTCCATGGAGCAACCCGTAACAACACATGATCTCCAACATTGAATTCCACGTCCTTTCGATGAAGATCAGCACAACTCTTTTGTCGATTTTGTGAGGTTTTTATACGTTGTCGGATCATTTGAATCTTTCTTGTTGTCATGCGTACTAATTCTGGTCCCAATAACATTGCTTCACTCACCTCGTCCCAGCATACTAGAGAACAACACTTGCGTTCATACAACGCCTCGAATGGAGCCATGCCAATACTTGCTTGATAACTGTTGTTTTAGGAAAATTCCACCAATGGCAAAAACTTGTCCCAACTTCCTTTGAAGTCAAGGACACAGAGTCTTAATAGATCTTCAAGAGTTTGAATAGTCCTCTCCGACTGCCTGTCCGTTTGAGGATGATATGCTGAACTAAATCGTAAATTCGTGCCCATAGCTTTTTGTAAACTAACCCAAAATTGTGAAGTGAATCTTGGGTCTCGATCAGAAACTATGGATACTGGTATACCATGTAGTCTTACAATCTCATTTATGTATATACGAGCAAGACATTCAAGTGTATAAGTTTCTCATATAGGTACGAAATGAGCAGACTTGGTCAATCTATCAACAATGACCCAAATCGCATATATGCCTTGAGAAACCTTGGGAGGACCAGTAATGAAATCCATGGTAATGTGCTCCCACTTCCATTCTGGAATTTCAAGTGGTTGCAATAGACCTTTTGGCACTTGATGCTCCGCCTTGACACGTTAAACACCTTGAGATAAACTCTGTTATCTCTTTCTCTCTCTTCATAATGCTCCACCAAAATGTATGTCGAATATCATGATACATTTTGGTACTCCCAAGATGGATTGAAAATGGTGTGTTGTGCGCCTCCATCATGATTTTATACTTTAAATCAGGGTCATTAGGAACACAAAGTCTGGAGTTGACTCAAAGTATTCCTTCTTCATCAATTCTTGTTTCTAGAATAGCACCTTCTTGCACTTTCTTCTTTATACGCATCAGCTCCAGGTCTGCCTCTCCTCACAACATAAAGGTGGCAAAGAGAACCTTTTGCTCCTCAGAGCATCCCAAGACATCAAATATCTTAGTGATCTACTTTATCCATGTCTCCGCCTTAAGTGGTTTTTGCTCTCCAATAAACTCCGGTGGTCCCAGCTCCTTGAACTGTTTAGCGGTGACCGTCCGAGAGTTTCCAGTGTTTCCACTTGCATTTTTAAGGGGAGCCGCTCTCACCTGATATTGCATGAATTGCATAAAGCCTCTAAACATCCCATCGTTCATCATTTGGTCAGCGTTGTTGTTTTCTTGAGTATTATTGCCATCTTGATGCACATTATCCTAAGTATTGATCGTTGGTGACTCAACGGTCTCATGTGCTTCATTGCTTATCTCAACATTTTTGGATGCCATTTTCAAATACTGCCACAAAACAAGGGTTAATTGACATGTCACATATTATCCCTACACTCTGACCGACCAATTAAATACCAAATAAACTAAGGTAGGTCATACTAGCGAAGGAATTCCCCGTTTCTCCCCTCTTAGTTCTTGTCTCACATCTCAGCCAGGGATCATATCCCTAAGCTTTGATACCAACTGTGATGCCCCTAAAATAGGTATACATCACCCATCCTGAGTCGCCAAATACATGGTACAGAATTTAAATACAAACTTCTTTTATACAGTAAGATAAAATGTAGCTGAGAGTTCAAAACGGATAATGTCTCGTAGAGAGTATCCAAACTCAAATAAAGTCCTCATTACAATTATTATCACACTATTTCACTGAATAGTGAGGACTACTAATGCAAACATCGGGACTGTCACTCCGTTCCCCGACTAGTCTCAGTTACGTTCTCATTTCTTGAAGAGAACAATGAAAGCAAAAGGGTGAGCTCAACTAGCCTAGTAAGAAATATTATGACTAAGATAATGCAGAATAAATTATCGTTAGCCTTCAACATGATGTTAAAAGCGATAAAATATAATAAACATCAAGTTTAAGCTAGCGGTGAACAAGCAATCCATTAGAAGAGTCAAGTAGAGCATGATATCTACTATCTTCTATGATTTAAAAAGTTTATCATCAATTTTATCGCTGAGACTCAGCTTAATAAATAAACCACATAATCGAATCATACCAGCACTATGGGCCAAGGATATTCATGTAATCATCAATGGTCATGATTATACCGAATAATCCCTTGTCATAATCATACCAACAACTGTCCATTAATGCACTACAGGCCAAAGAGGATTTTTACCACATCATTTGTAACATTACGGTCATGATTATACCGAATAATCCCTGGTCATAATCATACCAATCAATAGTACATCTATGCACGTAAGCCACAGATGACTTTTATCACAATATAAGCATGAAGATTATGACAATGATATAAGAATTTAATTAAAAGAAAGCAAAGGATAAATTTTTAAAGATTATAACTTAATTTATCCAGAATTCAATAATGTTTAAATTGTCAACATGATACTGCTTTGTGGAGTTAAATTCAAGAATAATATTGTATCAAAAATGATTTGGATAGCAAAGAAATAAATTTTTGTCATGAATAATTCCCCAGGTGAATAGTACCCCGTGAATAGTACTTCGGGAATAGTATCCCATGAATAGTACTTTGTGAATAGTACTCATGAATAGTACTTTGTGAATAGTATTCGTGAATAGTACCCAGTGAATAGTACTTTGTGAATAGTACCATAAAAATGAATACTACTCATGGACAGTATTCCGACATGAAAAGCTTAAAATTTAACAAGAATGTGCAGAAAATATCCTTGTGAAACGATACTAGATAAAGCGCAAATTTCAAGGATATTCTACTAATTTCACGGAGTATAGAAGCAATACTTTAAACAAATGAGGGTATAATCAGGAATACGAGACGAAATAATATTAATCACATACTACAAAGTATGGAAGAAAATATTATTCCTATGAATACTTAAAAAAATAATATCCCTTACCTCAGAAGAAGACTGGATACTGGAATAGTGAGGTAGCAGACTTCTCTTCTACTTTCTTTCTAAAGCTTCTCTCTCTATAGCTTCTCTTTTTATAATTGCTCTTGTGAGTCTTAGTGAATTGGTGAGAATGAAAGAAGAATGAGCTTCTATTTATAGGAAAACGTAGTTTCGATAAAAGCACATTTTGGGGCTCAAAATATTACTGTATAATACCTTCATCTTTTCCTTCATTTTTAATTTAGTCCTGCAAGTATTATCAAACTTGCACCACCTCCCCTAATAGTACATCTTGTGAATCAATAGTACAATCATGTGAATCAATAGTATAATCATGTGAAAAATATAATTACAGTATAGTACCTTCATCTATACCTCCATTTTTAATTTAGTCATGCAAGTATTATCAATCTTGAACCACCTCCCCTAATAGTACATGTGTAAGACCCCAACTTATTATAAATAAAATCGAATTTCCTCTAATTATTATTGTGAATAATAAGGTGTTTGATATAATGCTTTGGTTATGCGTGAAATGTGCAAATTTTGCAAAATAAGCAAGTGGTTATAAAATATTCATTGTTGTCGGGGAATATTCGTTTGGTCGTGGAATATTCTTTCTGTCGGGGAATATTCGTACGACGGCGCAGCCATTTGTGGGCCCCATAACGGATAACGGTGGGATGAAGAAAACGACAAATTTGAATTTTTACAAATAATGGCAGTAGTTATTACCAATTAACATCTTCTTTGGAATACCCGGTGGTTAAAATACGATGAATGGCGTGGTTGCACAAGATGGCACATAGTTTTGCACAGTATTTTTAAATTATTGATTCCTACGTAAGAAGGCACTACTCAATAATTGTTACAGTAGTTACTGTTCAATATTTTATTTTATTGGTTCATTAATTACTGCGTTGATATTTTATATTATTGATGTTTCAATAATTGTCACTGCATAATATTTCCCATTATCGGATCAATAATTCATATTATTTGAATAATATTATGAGATAGCATTATTGGCAATGTCTATAAAGTTCTGTCAAGGAGAGGTTTGGTCACCTAATTGCGCACCAGTAAGGAGAAATCCTTATTGAAAAGCTCCCTCTTTCCTAGGAACGGCCTGATTGTCATAATTGTGATTCTGTAATATTATTTGCGAATAATTAATTATTGATTTATATGAGAAGGAAATATTTATTTTATGTGGTTATAATTGAAGGAATTAATGTTGAGGTGTTTTTGTCGGAATGGAGGTATTAAAAATTAAATCACTGTACTTAAGATATATTGCGTGAGTTATAATTTTTAATCAGACCGTTGGATCGTTGTGATTTTTGGATATGTTATACATATATAAGTTGAGTATATGACCACAAATTTTGAACCGTTAAAAATGAACGTATAATTTGTTATGAATTTTAAGAGGTGACTGATTCGGAAATTAGGTTTTTAAATGATTTTGGTAGAAAATTCTAGAATTGAATGGGCCCCACTTGTGGTTGGTGAAGAAATGTGCTGAATTTTATTTCAAATGTGGTGGGTGGAAATAGTAGTAGGTAAAGCCATCAGGTAGCAGGTCAAGTCTGCTTCAGCGTGCTAACATTTTCCTATAAATAGAGGGCTAAGTTATAATTGAAAATCACACCAGAAACATAAGCTTTCTCTCTTTCTCTCTCTATATTATCGAGCGTATTTTGTGTGCATTTAGATACTTTGTGAGTTTCTATTTATCAGTGCAAGTTTTCTTGATTTTTTATCCGATATTCCGATCGAAATCTTTGTTATTTTGAGGTAAGGGATGTTATTTTCTTCGTAAATGATATTATTTCTTTCGATATCATTATGCCAAAATATTTGTGACGACCCGGAAATTCGGATCGTCTAGAATTTAGGTTTAAAGAATTAGTTATTAATAAAGGGAATTTTTATTAATATTATTATGTGCTATGTGTTTATTAATCGTTCTATAACCTAGGATGATTATAAGTCGGGAGTATTCTGGCTACGAGCTAGTCTGAGCGAGTAAGAATTTTCAAGACAAAAATAGAAGTTTTCTGGGAACAAAATATTTTTCGGGGAAAAAGACGAAATATGTACTATTCATTCATTTCTACTCGGAGATTTATTTTAAAATTCCGAGAAGTTATTGATTACGTATAATTCTGAGACGTGATGGAATATTCAATAATATTTTAGTTATGGCAAAAACGAAGTTTTCGCCTGCAGATTCAAAAGCTAAGGGTTAGGAAAAGTGAGTTCCGATGATTTAATGATCATGTATAATAATTAGGGTTATTACGCTTGAGAAATACGAGGATAAGACTAGTTATTATATGAGTATAGTAAGAAGATTAGTACGACGTATAATACGAATATCGTACGAGCTATATACGAAGAAAATACGAGAATACGAGAATGAGATGCGTAGAATACGATTAGTCTTAATGGACTTTGGGTTCATGGACTTTGTAGAATCTAATTGGACTTGGATTATGTCAAGCCCAACGCTTTGTGAAATCAAGCCCAAAATAGGCCCAATAAGAATTAGGGTTAAGGCCCAAACCAAGAAAAGAAACCGTGGATCGAATCGATGGGTAAGCGGATGGGTAATAATCAATGGGGCAACCCATGGGGTGACCCATGGGGCAGAAGAAGTGTTACTTGGCCACCAAGTAAACTTGGTGGCTAAGCCATGAATAAAGTAAGGAGGTGGGGGGAAATGACCAAATTGCCCTAATTGGAAATTCTATAAATAGTAAAGTTTTAATTCATTTAAATTGGATTTTGAAAATCCTACACCTTAGAGAGAGAGAGGGTTAGGATGAAGAGGAGAAGGAAGAACATGAGCATAAATGATCAGATCGAAAGTGTTCGTGAAATAGAAAAGCTTGCAAATCGCCGGCTTTGTCTAGCGGGAGAAAAATAAGAAGAAGAGGTAATCCAAAACTTAGCTTCTAATAAAATTTTCTTTTAAGTTTAATATGTTTAAAACATAAATTAATGAAGATAAGATGTAGATTAGGTTAGAGATGAGTTCATATGATTGAAATCGTGAGAAAAGCAGAAATAAGAACTTAGAAATTTAGTTTATAAATTTCTTAAGGAAGTATAAGATTCGTTGCGAATTTGAACGATCCGAGTGGATTATATGAATAAGTAGGTGAAATAAGTAAGGAATGGTGTTCTATAACATCCAATTCCAATAACAAGTGAAATCATAATCCAAAATATCGATTAAAACGAAGAACGAACGAAGAACACGAAGAACGTTGTCGATGGACTAATTTAAAACCATGATAGGATAATTGTTGTTGATGGACAAGTTTAAAACCATCGCGTATAATTTAGTTGCTTCTTGCTTGGTTAGGAACGGTAGAAACGTTCATGAAGAACGGATTAAAACTTAGCTATAACGAAGTTATGGTAAAATTTTCGTAAATGACGAACGAGAATTAGAAAGTTAGTAAATGAACCAGAGTGGGTAGGGTTTCATAAGAAAGTAAGAGAACATAGAAAACATGAGTCGTGGACTCAAGAACAAACGAGTTCCGAGTTCGGATGACCGAATTACGGACGAACGAATGAAGAGCGTTAAAAATATAAAATGAACAAAGGGTAAAGATCAAGCCAATCGAATGGCACGTTAACGGATTTAGAATGAATTTCTGCTAGATGGGTATTAAAGTACGTAAGATAAGGAAGAGAATGGCTTTCGAACGACCTCGTTCTGAGTTATAACGAAGGAGTTATGAGATCGCAAAGTAAGCATCTCAAAACTTGATTTAACACTTAGAAACATTTCTAGGGTTTTTGTCTGGCATGACTGACAGATAGGAGAAGTGGCGCGGCAGCGTGAGCTCGGCCATAATCTTCTGG
Source organism: Panax ginseng (assembly GCA_020205605.1). Classification (NCBI taxonomy): domain Eukaryota; kingdom Viridiplantae; phylum Streptophyta; class Magnoliopsida; order Apiales; family Araliaceae; genus Panax; species Panax ginseng. The sequence goes on along the minus strand of CM035142.1, from coordinate 63,031,289 downwards.
AGAGTGGCGCCGTAGTGCAAGAGATAACAAAGGACTTGGCGCCGCAACGCCGGCCTGTGAAGAGAGGAGAGAGAAGTAGGTCGCCATGTAGCGGAAGAGAAAGGAAAGGAAGAACGGCTGTGCAGTCACCGGTGCGTGAGCAATACCCAGAAATGAGACTTTATGTGCTCAAGTACTGGGGAATGTGCAAGAAAGAAATAGGAATATGTAGATCACGTAACATAACACTTATGCAGGTGAGTTAAACCTTTAGTAAAGGTTGAACAGAAAGATTAAACGAGATTAAAAGAATATAAATGCGTGTTACGTAACCGATCTGGGGACCGTAGTCGCGATGAACGAACAGGAGGGATTGCTATGGTTGTGATTCCTTAGACGTTGAGCGTTGAGGGTAATGAATATGGGGTTCGTATAATGGATAACGAAAGTATTAATAAGATGGGAATTATTAAGAAAGCCGTAACAAATGGTAATAAGATTAATGAAAGCCAAATGTGAGTCGATAAAGAATGAATCCAGAGGGATGACATTTAGTGGTCAGAAAGCCGTAAGAAATAAGAAATTGACTTTAACGAACATTAAGTTTAATGGTTCGAATAAGATAAGAATATAAATCATCCAAGATGATGAACGTGAGTAAGACATCTCTGTATGTCATAAAGCCGTAAATTGGTAAAGGAAGTTAGTCGCGTAAACTTATATTGCAAGAACGCAAACCCTAAGAAGTAAAGTTAACTAAACCAATGCGTAAGTTCAATATATGACTAATTGGTGTTTATTTATGTTTTCTCCTTATGTGTTATATAGGAATTGAAATGAGCGTTTCGGTATGTTGTTGTAGGCGTAAAGGCAAGTTTCCTAACTTCATTCATATTACATGAATGTTTGTTTCTTAAACTTCTCAGATGTTGTACTTGAGAAGTCTTGTCTATGTGCATATGTGCGATGTATGTACAAGGTGGTAGAATGTATGAGGCCTTGAGCCACAATTTGAACACTTCGGTGTTTCTATGATACGCATTGTTCTGTGATTGAGTTGTTTAATACAAGTATGTTCTGTTTATACATGAACCGTTATTGTTAAGTTTGTGCTAATTATTCTAGCCAGATAGAATCTGTATGAAAAAGGTAGAAGAATGAAAGTATTTCAAAGTAAAAGTGGTTGATGTTTTAAGATGATAGGAATCGAGACTATTCCTATTATTCAAGCCACTTCATAACCTTTGTTCGATTATAGAAGTTCTAAAGAAATGTTTTAATTCTGAAGTTGTTTGTTCAACTATTATGACTTGTTAGGCAATTGAATGCTCACACTTGCTTTAAATGAAAAACAATTTTCAGCGAACAAGGTTAGAAGAACTTAAGGATCCCGTAAAGATCAAGCTGACGGTCTCCAGATGAATTGTCATTCAGAGTGTGAAGGTAACGAGAAGATAAAGTGAAGACTTGTAATTTAGAAAGATGAATTGAACTCTAGACTAGTTTAAGGAACTGTTATGTATCCTTGGTGGCAGATAAAAGTCACTCTTGTAAGATGAAATGAATAATGTATTTATTATTATTTGTAATGAAAAAGGTTATAAGGTTTTCGAAACTCGGGATTTGAGAGTGTATGTCGTTATATTTCAGTATATAATGATGTATGTTGGATGAATGATGTACTCGTGACGTACGGAATCTGGGTGTGAAGATAGACCGGATTTCGGGGCGTTACAATATTGGTTTGAACTTTTTATCAAATTTGGAACTTTTTGTGTCGGGGTTACTATTCACGTATACGGCACTATTCACATATACGACACTATTCACGAATACGGTACTATTCACTAAAAAATGAAATTTTCTCCTTTTTGTCCAAGATGTCTATTATGGTTACTATCTTTGATTGTATCCATGTTTTGATCTTATTCTTGAATTTTGCTTCAAAATTGGTTATTATGGAGTATTATTGATCTTGGATAAACTGTAATACGAATCTCTAATATTTGTTATTTTGTTTCACTGGATTCGTTCCTTTAAAATAATTTTCATCATCCTCAGTCCTAAATGATGATATTACTAAATATCTTTGGCCTGTGGTGCAAAGATGAATGATTAACTAATGAATATCTTTGGCTCGTAGTGTAAAGATGAACAGGTGTTGTTGAGATGAACATTACCAACTGGTGATACAAATGAATATCTTTGGCCTATAGTGCAAAGATGAATATTTGATTCAAGATGTATATTGATTGATGTTACAGGGATAAAATATTGATGATGGACTTTTAAATCTTAGAAGATAGTGGAATTCTTTCTCTACTTGACTCTTCTAATGAATTGTTGTTTCCTCTGCAGTTGTTGATCTAAAACTTGTTGTCTATTATATTTATCAAATTTTTTCCCTGTTGAAGACTAATGATAAATTGTTGTATATTATCTTAGTAATAATATTCTTTACTAGGCTAGTTGAGCTTACCCTTTTCCTTTTTGTTCCATTTTTCTTCTAAGGAGGTGAGAACATAGCAGAAACTAGCCGGGGTATGGAGTGATGGTTCAGAATAGTTGTATTAGTAGTCCTCACTATTTTGTAAAATAGTGTATCAATAATTGTAATGAGGACTCCTTTTGAGTTTGTATACTCTCTATTAGACAATAGTTGTATTCAAACTCACAGTATATGTGTTGTCGTATTTTGCACGACAATTGTATTACTGAAGTTGTATTTATTTATGTACCATGTATTTGGCGACTCAGAATGGGTGATGTATACCTATTTTGGGGGCATCACAACATGCATGTGAATCAATAGCACACACATGTGAACAAATAGTTATAAGCATGTGAATTAATAGCAATTAATTGCTCATTTATCCGATTAATTACCCGATTGGTCAATATAACCTCCAGACATCCATTATTATCGAAATAGATGTCGATTTCCACTAACACTAATAATCCTAACAAAATGGAAATATAAATTTTATCATTAATCAACACGAACTTATTCATCATTAATATTATAACTCGCAATATTTAACAACCAGATCATTCCCAGGAAAGAGGGGACTTTTCGATAAGGATTTCTCCCTATTGGCGTGCAATTAGGTGACCAAACCTCTCATTGACAGAACTTTCTAGACATTGTTAATATTGCAAATAATAATATGAATAACTTTGTCGTCTAATTTATTTATTTAATAATATAAATATTATACAGATGATACTATGACAATAATTGAATCAATAATATGAGAGATATTATGCAGCAACTACTGTAGCAATAATTGAGTATAACTAAGTGACTTCTCACGTAAGCATCAATAATAAATACCATGTGCTACTATGCAACCACGCGTATTACTGTACTTTTACCACCGGGTAGTTCAACAGTTTAACTGTAAAACTTTCGTCGGTATTTTTATAAAAAGATAATTATGTCGTTTTCTAACAACGACAATACTTCCGTTGTGGGGTCCACCAATTATTGTGACGTCGTACGAATATTCCTTGTTAAAATGAATATTCACCGACCAATCGAATATTATATAACCACTTGCTTACTTTGCAAACTTTGTAAATAATACCCACAATTATAACATTATATCAAATCCACACCATAATATTCAAAAATATATTTCGAGTAAAATTAATCTTTATTCATAAAAGTTGGGGTCTTACAACCTCCCCTTGTTATGAAATTTCGTCCTCGAAATTAGGGTGCGTACCTAGTATGTCGAAGAGGTGAGGATACCTTGACTTCATTTCAGATTCTAACTCTCAGGTCATTTCCTCAACATCGTGGTTTCTCCACAAAACTTTGACTTGAGGTATAACCTTGGAGCGTAAAATATGATCCTTCTTATCCAAGATTTTAACAGGTACCTCTTTATACGTTAAATCTTCCGCTATCTCGCCCGTTTCTAATTCAATATTGTGGTTCGGTTCTTTCACATATTTACGTAACATAAATATGCGAACAACGTTATGAACACGAGACATATTTGGCGGTAAGGCGAGTCTATAGGTCACAGTTCCTACTCGATCGAGGATTAAAAATGGGCCAATGAATCGAGGATTGAGCTTTCCTCTCTTTCCAAATCTCGTAACTCCTTTCCATGGAGCAACACGTAACAACACATGATCTCCAATATTGAATTCCACGTCCTTTTGATGAAGATCAGCATAACTCTTTTGTCAATCTTGTGAGGTTTTTATACGTTGTCAGATCATTTGAATCTTTTTCGTAGTCATATGTACCAACTCCGGTCCCAACAACGTTGTTCAGCCACCTCATCCCAGCATACTGGAGAACGACACTTTCTTCCATACAACGCCTCAAATGGAGCCATGCCAATACTTGCTTGATAACTGTTGTTGTAGGAAAACTCCACCAATGGTAAGAACTTGTCCCAACTTCCTTTGATGTCAAGGACACAGAGCCTTAAGAAATCTTCAAGAGTTTGAATAATCTTCTCCGATTGCCCGTCCGTTTGAGGATGATATTCCGAACTAAATCTTAAATTTGTGCCCATAGCTTTTTGCAAACTAACCCAAAATCGTGATGTGAATCTTGTGTCTTTATCAGAAACTATGGATACTGGTATACCATGCAATCTTACAATCTCGTTTATGTACATACGAGAAAGACGTTCAAGTGTATAAGTTTCTCACATCGCTAAGAAATGAGTAGACTTGGTCAACCAATCAACAATGACCCAAATCGAATCTATGCCTTGAGAAACCTTGGGAAGACTAGTAACAAAATCCATGGTAATGTGTTCCCACTTTTATTCTGGAATTTTAAGTGGTTGTAGTGGACCTTTTGGCACTTGATGCTCCGCCTTGACTCGTTGACAAGTTAGACACCTTGAGATAAACCCCGCTATCTCTCTCTTCATATTGCTCCACCAAAATGTATGTCGAAGATCACGATACATTTTGGTACTCCCAAGATGGATTACAAACGATGTGTTGTGCACCTCCATCATGATTTTATACTTCAAGTAAGAATTTTTAGGAACACAAAGTCTGAAGTTGACTCGAAGTATTCCTTCTTCATCGATTCTTGCTTCCGGAATAGCACCTTCTTGCATTTTCTTTCTCATATGCATCAGCTCCAGGTCTGTAGCTTGAGCAGCTTTAACTTTATCGATTAAAGTCTGTTCTACTCGTATATTCGCCATCATCACATGGGTCCATGGAGTCTTTAACTCTATCTCCGTCCTTTGTAAGTCATACAAAATGGGCCTTTGCGTTGACAATATCGCACTCGTACCCGCATATGATCTTCTACTCAATGCGTCAGCTACTACGTTCACTTTTCCAGGATGGTATTGAATGGTATGATCGTAATCTTTCAATAGCTCAAGCCATCGTTGTTGCCGCATGTTGACTTCCTTTTGAGTGAAGAAATATTTGAGGCTTTTATGATTCGTATAGATCTACACTTTTTCTCCATACAAGTAATGCCTCCAAATCTTAAGTGCAAAAACGACAGCTGCCAACTCTAGATCATGAGTAGGATAATTCCTCTCATATTTCTTGAGTTGTCGTGAGGCATATTCTATGACTTTCACATGCTTCATGAGAATACATCTTAATCCATTGCCTGAAGCATCACTATAGATGATAAATCCCTCCGAGCCAGATGGTATTGTCAGAACAGGTGCTGAAATGAGCCTCCTCTTTAGTTCTTGAAAACTCTTCTCACATTCCTCGCTCCAACTGAATTTTATATCTTTTCGAGTCAGCTGAGTTAATGGAGTAGTGATTCGAGAAAACCCTTCTACGAATCTCCGATAATAACCAGCTAAGCCAAGAAAGCTACGCACTTCGGTCACTGACTTAGGTTGCTCCCAGCTTTGAATTACTTCAATCTTTTCCGGGTCAACAGATATTCCATGATTTGAACCTCGGATCCGGTCCACCACGATACTACTATCGTCAAACTATTTATATTTTGTATTTGTGACAGCCCAAAAATTTGGAATATTTTTAAAATTTTTATTAATTGATTTATGGTTCAAAATTAGAACCTAGACAGAAAATAAGTGTATGGATTTGACGTTTTTGTAAAAGAATTTTAAGGATTTCAAAATTTTTGGAAAAGAACTTGAATGATTTGATAGACTATAAGTGATAGTCTGATAATGAGGTATATGTTTAGTGTATGAGTTCATAAGATTATGTGTATCTGGTTCTAGTATTTTATTTATATACTAGTAACCTAATCTAAGAATTGTGGACCATGTCTCAATTTATTAAATTATTTTGTATAAATATATGAGTAAGTGAATTAAGAATTAAGTTATGTAACCTAATATATATGTATTAGGTATGATAACTAAATAACCTAAGAGGTTATAATATGGGAGAATATTAGTATATAAATATATATACTAAGTCTAAGAGATTTAATTTTTATATCTCAACTAATTAAATTTATAACCTAATTATAGCAAGTATAATTGGGTTAAGGAAATAAATGTACATGAGTAAGGATTTATGTTATAATTGAGGAAATGAAAACCCTAATTAAATAATTAGGGAATGGTAAAATAAGAAGTTTTGGAAGATGTTATTTGTTGTAGCCCAAACATTGTTAATTTGAAAGCCTAGATGAATTATTGGATAGCCCAATTGTTGGCCCAATTAAGGAGGGGCATAATGGACATTTAATATGCTAAATAAGAATTAAAAAGAAATCAATTTTTAAGGATAATAATGCCACATGGCTAGCCCATACAAGATAGGAGAGAAGGGGAGATGAATGTGATGATGATTTACTTTAGTGGGTGACCAACTCTTCCATGTGTCACTCTTTTATTTAACCAACATTCTTAACCAAAGTTACAAGCAACCTTATAATGATGAAGAAAGAGAAAGCAAGAGGGAGTTGTTGGGAGATTAATATGAGATATACAAATATATCTACATATTTATTTTTACTAAACCACAAAAGCAAATTCATTTCTCTCTCATCCTATTACTTCTTATTAGCTATCAAAAACAAAACTAGGGAGAGAGAGCCTAAGAGTTCGGCAGCCACAAGAGGTAGAGGAGGGGAGATTTTGATCTTCCATGCCAACCAAGATCCATCACATAGTTTGGAAGAAAAAGATATGTCATGAAATCAAAGGTATAAAACCAAACCTAAATCATAAATATGATAGTAATGATTGAAAAATTAGTTTAAATGATAAATAGTAATAATTATTTAAAAATTATTACGAACTTATGAAAATTATTTTGACTGCTTAGAAAATTATTGAAGTTAATTGTTAAGTGTTAAGTCAGAGTTTAATTGAACTTAGAATCGATAAAAGTCCCACTAGGCCAAGCCGAGATGTTAGAATTGTGTCGAGTTCAACTCAATTCGCAATAGTTTGACTTGATCTAGGAGTCTTATGTGTGTTATATGTATCGATAGGGTTATGTGTTTAGGTTATTCTATGCTTATATACATATTATATTATTATATTGTGATGATATTATTCTAATTTTGAAGATCTATATTACTAATATTATGTCTTGGATAAGGCGTTATAAATTGCGTTCTTAGTAATCAACGATTGTGCAACTTTATTTTTACTTAACTCTACTAAAGTGTGTTTCATTCCGATAAGCTTATGGCTAATCATTCTTTGATTGCCATGTATAATTGTACTTTGTACATATTGCATGTATAAGTCGTATGAAAAATTCGATCACCTTCATTACCAGTTGGTTTTGAGATATATTTGTTCATGTATAATACTTGTTGGGTCATAAATTTGTTCTCGCTTAGTTCACAATTATATTGTTGAATTATAGCCACCAATTATTTAAATCATTTCAATCATGATATATCGTTATATTGTTGAATTTAAACTTATTTGGGCAACTTTCATGCTCACCCTTGCTATATCATGATAAAACATTGCGATTAAACGACGCAGCGTCGGATACGGGAAAAGATTAAAGAAAGTTCCGACTTTAGTTTATGTATGTGATTAATAATGTAATAGTGTAGTTTGATAATAAAGTTATGTGTTAGATATTTATGAATTATGTATAAGTTAAGGTTACTCGACCTTGGGGAATAGTGTGTAATGTAATGTATAAATAATTTATGTTTATATCTTCCGCAAATAGTAATAGTTGTATAGAATGATCGAACCGGATCCGAGGTGATTTAGGACTGGATTGGGGCCATCTGATTGGTATGAGTGTGAGGTTATGAACCTTAGGTAGGAATACATGAGACCAATAACAGCAGTTGATTAGGATAAGTACTAACTCACGTAGAGTTAGTTGGTGATAGAAGATTCAAAGACGAATCTCGTGAAGTTATAAAGATACAGAGTTCCCTAACTCTGATAATAAAGTTGAACAGTAGTGAGAAATAGATAGAGTCTAAAAGACTAAAAGTACAGTGATAGAAGATCGTAAAAACAAAATGATCACGACATAGAAATAAATCGTAATATATACGATAAGATCACCCCGTGATCTGATAAAGTGATAGGATGGAAAGAATCAATCTAATGATTAAAAAGTTACAGCAAAGTTTGCTGTGTGGCAGTTATACTATGAAAATTGTACTATGAAAATTCATGAAAGAGTTATGAATTATGAATACGGATTAAATGAAATTCGTATTGAGAAGGGTGTTAGTGTTAGGTGGGGATTCAATTGAGGATTCATGTCGGCAGCTAAGTTGTATGATTCTTCGTATGGGAATTTGAATTGTACATGGTGTAAAAACACTTAGTTTACAGCAATGATAATCATTGAAATGTTTGTGTCGCGCTATTTTCTATATGTCGTGTTAAGAGGTGATTCCTTTCTCATGTGTATAATGATAGATAGGTTATAGGTAGAGAATATAAGGTTAAGTACGAGTTCTTAAAACTCATACTTATGTGACATTCTTGATTTATAGTTATATGAAATGTTTATGAACCCCTCAGCGAATGGACGCCAAAGGTCTGACTAGGACAAGTTCTTAAACTCATATGATTATGGAAAGTAAATGAACTCATAAGTGTGGTTTGATGAACTGGGTATAATTGTGTGTAAACGGAATATTGAGGATAATAGGAACAGATAAATTGTTAAGTAAATGATTATTAGTGGAGACATAAGTTTTCAAAAACTCCTAGCCATGCTAGACTTCGAAATTTTGATATCAAGCTAAATACGTACTATGTGCTTTTAAGAAAAAATATGTAGACTCGTAATCATTTTTGAAACGGTTTAAAGTATAGTCTATGCTACTTATTTCAGCTAGACGCAAATGATTTGAAATATCAAAATAAATTTTATTTATCACTCATGTACCATGTAACACAAAGTGCAGAGAGATGATAAAAATTTGATGGAGTTGTAAATATAGGAATACTTAGTGTGAATTTGATCTAAAATCGTTATTCCACTATGGTATGATGTGTTATGACAAAGTCATACAATGATGAAGATCCTCAAAGCGAATTTATTAATATAATGCGGCATCATGGCGTCATTCTCGAAAATATTTTCAAAAATTTTAATTTACAATAGCAGGGTTTGGCTACACCTAAATAATTTGATTGAATTGAATTATTGGTATGAGTCTATGCTATTCGATTAAGCTAGACAAACATTTATGAAAACTCTAAGTGTTCATTGAAAGAAATTTCCCGAACCAAATTGTTTTTGGTGCGGAATCCAATAAGACTGAGGTAGAATTTTGTGCCTATGGCAGTGAAGAGAAACAGAGTCGACCAGCAAGACCTAATAAGTACAGGACATACTGGATTAATTACCTACTATGTCCATAAGTTATGACGGTTTGCGGATGAATTTCCTATAACCTTTGCAAAAATGATAGACAATAGTCTGTAAAACCCCTCAGCAAAATTTGAAAATTTTTACTCTTGTGAGTGGTGTATTGGGTAGCATGTGATGATAAGAATGAATGGTGTAAGTAGTATGGTGTAAGGTAAATTTCGGGGACGAAATTTTTAGAAGAAGAGGTGAATGTGACAGCCCGAAAATTTGGAATATTTTTAAAATTTTTATTAATTGATTTATGGTTCCAATTAGAACCTAGACAGAAAATATTTGATAGACTATAAGTGATAGTCTGATAATGAGGTATATGTTTAGTGTGTGAGTTCATAAGATTATGTGTATGTGGTTCTAGTATTTTAATTATATACTAGTAACCTAATCTAAGAATTGTGGACCATGTCTCAATTTATTAAATTATTTTGTATGAATATATGAGTAAGTGAATTAAGAATTAAGTTATGTAACCTAATATATATGTATTAGGTGTGATAACTAAATAACCTAAGAGGTTATAATATGGGAGAATATTAGTATATAAATATATATACTAAGTCTAAGAGATTTAATTTTTATATCTCAAGTAATTAAATTTATAACCTAATTATAGCAAGTCTAATTGGGTTAAGGAAATAAATGTACATAAGTAAGGATTTATGTTATAATTGAGGAAATGAAAACCCTAATTAAATAATTAGGGAATGGTAAAATAAGAAGGGTTGGAAGATGTTATTTGTTGTAGCCCAAACATTGTTAATTTGAAAGCCTAGATGATTTATTGGATAGCCCAATTGTTGGCCCAATTAAGGAGGGGCATAGTGGACATTTAATATGCTAAATAAGAATTAAAAAGAAATCAATTTTTAAGGTTAATAATGCCACATGGCTAGCCCATACAAGATAGGAGAGAAGGGGAGATGAATGTGATTATGATTTACTTTAGTGGGTGACCAACTCTTCCATGTGTCACTCCTTTATTTAATCAACATTCTTAACCAAAGTTACAAGCAACCTTATAATGATGAAGAAAGAGAAAGCAAGAGGGAGTTGTTGGGAGATTAATATGAGATATACAAATATATCTACATTCGATGTGTAATGACCCCAAACTTTTATAAGTTTCTAATCTTGGTCATTTACTATTCCAGTTTTACATCACATTCGATGTTATACAAATATGCGGAATAATTTAAACTTTTTCAATCTCCTTTGAAAAATAAATATTTTATTGATATCTTAACTCGAATCAATTACAAATCCATGAATCAAATTATTCTATGATTTATTCAATTTCAGTATAAATCTTTACATCTCGATTCGAATTTCTCTATGTATCACATAGTACAACTTAACAGATATTACACATTATAAACTATTATCATGTACATCTACTAGAACCTAAACATGGTTCAAGAGCATCTAGTTAAATAATAAATCAATCTTCTTCGATACTATTGGACTTTATCAATCAAGTAGTACGTAACCTTTACCGTGTATCATTAACCTGCAAAAGTGGTTATTTGCAAGGGTGAGCTCGACAGCCCAGCAATTCTAACAGTTTTAATGCAGCGCATAGCATATAATAACATATTCAGTTCATGCATTCATAATCAATTAATATTTACTACGCATGTTACTTCACACATAACAGGCATAGAGATTTACTAACATAAGCACATCATCAAAGATCAACTTTCACATTTCATACATATTTCATATGCATTTCATATATATACATCAACATTTGCATGGCCTAATATAGCTCAACTAACAGTTATCGAATTCATATAACAAATAGGAACTGAAAGACTTGCCTGATTCGTAGTTTATGAACTACGACTTAACTGCTTAACGCTTATCTGCACTTCGTGTATTCCTAAACAGTTATATAATCATGGATTCATATCCATTAGTTACATATTCATACATTCTCAATGTAATAATAATGTTACATTGTTCTCTATCTTGGTTTTTAAAACCTTCCCTTTTTTGCTTTCTTAGTAAACTCTTGTAATAGCTATGTATAGAGTACACCTTAGCTACACATGCTTGATTTGTTATGTGTTCGTTACACATTTCAAACTCATAGATGAATGTTTCATATATGTCTTATATTTTGCAAACTTTAATAAATTTTAACAAATTTGGGTTTTATATAACCATTACACGCTCTTAAGCTTAAAACATCATCCATGTTAAGTACTATAGCTTAGGATAGTACTATAAGTAAGTTGCCAAAACTAGAAAGCAAATAAAATGTCCAGATCAAACTGTTTCAGATGGCAATTTGAAGTGAGGTTAGGCTTGGGATTTGGGCGGTTCTTACCTAGATCCCCCAGCGGAGACCAAGTTAAGTATTTATTTTATGGTTTTATCTAGGTTCTTAGCACGCATGACTGTTAACACATAACTTATCCTCGTGTTAAGAGGTCTTAGCCCAAGTTGGGTGTCTCGTGTTTTTACTTTAAGTTATTTTCACTAAGTAGGTTCATGTACAAGGAATGAACTATCTTAACCATTTCATCACGTAAGGATGTTAAATGACTATAACACGTATGCTCGTATATATTCAACTCATTAGTTCATCATTTGAGAAATCATTACAATTCATACTTGCACGACTTATATGGTGTTTAACTAGATGAGCACACATGTAAGCAATGTTTATAAAAGCTTAGTTTCGCAAGGCGTTCAAATTCACTTTTAAAAGTCATTCTAGGCCAAGCTAAAGCAACTAGGTGCAACTTTAAATCTCATTTCATAGCTAACTAAACCATGTATGTATGTTATTACGTTTAGAACTTTAAGTCCACAAGTTACTTTAAGTTCGTTCTCAAAGTTTCAAGTTTTCTTTAGAAAACATTTTCAACTAAGCTATTGTAGGTTAATAATAAGTAAATCCACTTTAAATCACTTCTCATGCTTAGGTATACTCATATCTCAACAATAGGTATTGTAAGAACCCGAATATTCAGAAAAATATTAAAATAAGAATTTAATGAATAAAATTCGCAAGTATGAAATGGGTTCGAATAAAAACATTTATGTGATACGAGGTATGTAGGAATGTTTTACATAGGGTAATATGAACTATGTAATATGTGATTTTTGTGATTTATAAATATATTATTATTATATATTTTTATTGATCGCAGAGATAATTCAGTTGAGATAAAAGAAGTGGATAAAAGTTCCTATCAATAGTAAATAGTTTATAGGATTATTTTATCATAGTAAGTGGGTGACATTAATGTATAATTGTTATTTTCTTGTGTATGTGTACTAATAACTGGTATGATTATAATATAGGTTATTGATAGTACGTAAGTTATCCGCTAATGGGTTTGGATAGTGAAACATGAGTTAGTTGAGAGAATTAACTTATAAGAATAAATATTGGTTAATTGATAGTTGAGAGTTATATTATGGAATAATATAACGTGTATGTTAAACCTTAAATATCTATGGTAATATAGTACAAGGTTTAAATTACTTAAGTAAAGGAGTGAATTAATATGTGTGTTGAATATGTGGTACTTTATATATGTTACTCAGAATGGTAATATGTGAGAAAGTCTAATGTTCGAATAACGTTAAATATATATACGTTATTAAAGGAAGAAATAAATCATTATATCTTTAAATGGATATTTCATATTTGAAGAAATTGTTTTGGGAACAATTTATAGAGGGAGAGAGAAATAATAATTATATATTTCTAATAGAGGATATTAAAATAATTTCTAATATTGAGTTATTTTAATAAAAGGAAGAAATGTTATTTTTTGAATAATAATATTACCTTATATATTTTTGTATGAGGTATGATTAATAATATAGTAAATAGATTAAAATGTATTTGCTATATGTTAATAAATTGATGGAAACAATTTAATATAATAGAAAATAAACTTATTATCTATTTTCTATATATAATATATGTACATGTGTCGTACATATAGTTAATTGATATTATATTAAGAATAATATCTTGAGACAATAAGCAAATTAATTTCTAATTGTAAATGTCTTTATTGAGAGAAAACATAATATTTATGTTATGACAAAATACATAAATTCTAATGTATTTTCAAGGAGTTAATTAATGAAAGAAAACTAAGTTATTTTAAAACATTAATTAACTTAAGTTATTATTTTATCGTGGATGTTATCATTTAAATAATTATTGGTTAGAGATGGAAGAGGTTGTCTTGGGACAATCGAATAATTATCATTATAGTGTATAATTTAAATAATTAATAGAGTAGATATTAATTATTTAAGTGTAAAAGGTTATACATATTACAAGTGTAAGGTAAGCTAAATAAATTAGCACTTTGAGGTAAAGTGTGTCACACAAACTTTATACTAAATAATGTGTAATATGGGAAAAGCATTTGAGTAGTAGTATCATATAATTACCTCACCGCTTGAGATTTAATGTGGTGTGATATTTAATATAGAGTAAAAGTAATTAAATCATAAAGTTGATTTAAATAAGTTTTGTTATCCCATCCAAGGTGATGAGACAATTATATGTATATTACATCACACCTACTACCTTGCAATGATAAATCATATTGTGACACTAAGTTATAATGTATGGTTGATATGTGTATACAACATAGCATAAGAATAAGAGTGGTGTATAAGTATATAGTCTAATGTTGAAAGAAGGATGTGTATTTCGAAATTGTCCCAAAACTAGTGTCCCAATTGCTCCCTATTCTCATTCACGTGTTTGGCAGAAAGGCTAAAGCCTATCTCCTTTCTTCTTCATTACATTGTAGTCTAATAATGGCTAGAAGGATGGGAGAAGAAGTGGAGTTGGTAACCAACTCTCCAACATCCAATGGCTTCTTCTTCCTCCCCTTGGATTAGTTCAATGTGCAAAGCCATGATTTGGATAATCCTTCCTCTATAAATAGAGACTCCTTCATCTTATTTCTCTTTTGTTGAGATGTGTGAGAAGTGGCTATAAAGAGTCAATAAAATTGGAGAGTAATCAGAAGTTATGAAGGCTATGCTTAGCATATTGAAGCATTCAAGAGGTAATAACATTGACTTAAATGCTCTTGATTTCCTAAGTTTGCAATTCCTTAGAAATATCATGAAAAAGTATCTTTTAAGTCACAAAATTGATGGCTAATGTAAAAACCCAAAACCCTAATAAGACTCGTATGTATAAATCCCGTTATAAAAAATAAAATTTCTCTGTTCTGAATGTGTTACGTGTTATTATATACTTGGTTTTACAAAATTGACCAAATAAATTTTTATCCGAAAAACGTCGTGCTTGACACCTCGTGCTTAAATTTTTTTCCATAGTCAGACTTTTTGATAAAATTATTTTGACAAGTTGCTTTGTCGTGCTTACACTGACAAAACGCTTTGTCGTGCTTGTTAGGATTAGTGAGTAAACCTTAATTAGCAAAACTCTAACCCTAATAAACCCTAATTAGCTAATCTAACTTTAATTAGCTTATGTTTTCACTTAATCATGGTTAGTAAACTTCTATTAGGTACTAATTAACATTACTTAACATTCCTAATCATTAGAAACAAAACCCTAATCAAGATTAGTGAAGATTTAAGCCTAATTAAGCTACTAACTTAATCAACTAGCTCATAAGTAGGTTGGGAGTCACCATTACAAGTTTCAAAACATCACAAGACATGCTTCCAAACTCCCAAACATCAGAAGAGTCATAGATCAGATCTTTATAGAGGCAAGTAGGTGAAAAAATGACTAAAAAGCCAAGTTGGAAAATTTTATAAATAGGAACCTTAGGGCTGAGCAAACCCACGAATTCTCAAAGCCTAGATACACTTATAAACCTACCATATCAAGCCTAGGTGTTATTAGCAACAAGATCAGAAGCTAGAATCACAAATTTCTCAAGAAAAGGTGCAAACCCTAGTTCATAAATTTCTCTTTGATCTTATGTTAGATTTGCTGTTTAGATGTTTAGAATATTGTATTAGGATGTTAGAAAGTATGTTAGAATGGTAGAACACATTTTCATAACATCTAGATGCCTTAATTAAGCGTTTTATGAAATCTGGTTATTTTGAAAAAAATGGTCTGACAGCCGAATGTCAGGGCTTTTCGATTCATATGTGTTTATGTTTTGGTCTGTTAATCGATTGATATTTGTAGCCTGTAAGTAGGTCTTTAATCTGGAAAGAAAAGCAGTTGAGATGAACCATGGATTCCAAGATATAATCGGTCAAAGTGGGTTGACTGATTTCACGAACCCGGTTTTACAGGTTGCTTGAAAGCTCAAGAACAAATTGAAGCAAGCTACTTTGACCTACCTATTTAATCATCTTCTGATTGTTAATTGTTTATGTTTTTCTTATAAATTAATACTCTGGTATACATACTATGTAAAACCCCAACTTTTTTGAATAAAGATGAATTTTCTATAAATATGATTTTTGAATATTATGGAGTGAAATTGATATAATCATTGTGGGTAATATTTATAAATTTTGCAAAGTACGCAAGTTGTTATATAATATTCGATTGGTCGGGAAATATTCGTTTTAACAGGGAATATTAGTACAACGGTACAATCATTGGTGGACCCCACAACGGAATTATTGTCGGATTGAGAAAACGACAAAAATACTTTATGAAAATAACGGCGGAAGTTTTACCGTTAACTGTTGAAACACCCGGTGTTAAGTATAGTAATATGCATGGTTGCATAGTAGCACACAGTATTAATTATTGATGCTTAAGTGATAAGTCACTCAGTTTTGTTGGTATTATTAATGTAATAATATAGAAAATCTTTTTATATAAAACAGAATACTTTTATAAAGTTATTCTATAAATAGAATATATTATATTCTATTATGCATAGTGTTGCATAGTGTCTGCATAGTATTTTGCATACTAAAATCTTTTTTTTATAAAAGCAGAATACTTTTATAAAGCTATCTCATTTTATTAGACAATAATTAGAATATATTATATTTTATTATGCATAGTGTTTGCATAGTATCTCGCATAGTGTTTGCATAGTAAAATCTTTTGTAAAGTTATTCATTTTATTAGATTATAAATAGAATATATTTTATTTTATTTTGCTTTAAATATGGACCGTCGATTAAAGTAAATCAATCAACTGATTCATGAGTTTGTTACTATGCATTCCATTTTTCTATAAATAGAAGCTCATTCATTCATTATTTTCTTACAAATTCTTTGAAACTCTAGAGAGATAAACTATAGAGAGAAAGAAGAAAGTATTACGCTACTTCCACTACTAATATATCCAAGACTCTTCTTCTTAAGGTAGGAAATATTATTTTTGTACTCGTAAGGAGTGTTATTCTTTCTTATTTATGAAGAGAAAGCATTGTTATTCCAATTCTTATTATACTGTTGGAATAACTTCAGATACGCTGTGATCTACCCTATACTTGGTGACATTCTTCTATTATTACATTGGAACATCATCTGTGTTTTACCGTGTTTTAGGACTGGTTAAAATCTTTATTATTATTCGTTGGAACATCATGCTCATGTGTTTTACAGGACTGGTTAAAATCTTTTATTATTATTACTGTTGGAACATCACATACGTGTGTTTTACATTGGACTGGTTAAAATCTTTATTATTTTGTTGGAACATCCGCTGATTGCAAATTTTGCGACGATTTGGTTCGTTATTATTATTATTCTATTGGAATAACTCATCTACATCTGCAAGTACCGCATGCATGGTGATTTCTTTTGTTATTCCATTCTTTATTATACTCGGTTGGTTAAAATTTTGACTTCTATACTCCATGAAATTAGTAGAATATCCTTGATATTTGCGCTTCATCGATATCTTTTCATGAAAATATTCTTCCGATCATTCTTGAATTTTACTCTACACAAAACAAAGTATCATGTTGACAATTTGGACGTTAATAATTCCGGATAAAATAATTCTTGAACTTGTTTTATTGAATTCTTATATCATTGTCATCATCCTCATGTTTATATTTTGTTGAAAGTCAATACGTGGCCTGTAGTGCATAGATGGACTTGGTATGATTATGACGAGGATTATTGATTGTAATCATGATCGTAATGTTACAAATGATGTGGTAAAAGTTCTCATTGGCTCGTAGTGCATTGATGGACGCTTGTTGGCATGATCATGACCATTAATGAATACACAAATATTCTTGGCCCATAGTGCATGGATAATTGTGGTCGTGATACTAAAGAATATCCTTGGCCAGTAAAGCGGGGGTGATTCGATGATGTGGAATATTTATTAAGTTTGAGTCTCAAATGATAATGATGATGAAAAACCTTTTAAATCATAAAAGATAGTAGATTTTATTTTCTACTTGACTCTTTTAATGGATTGCTTGTTCATTGCAGATTAAACTTGATGTCTATTATATTTTATCGGTTTAACATTATTGGAGACTAATGATAATTTATTCGCATTATCTTAGTCATAATATTTCTTCTTTGGGCTAGTTGAGCTCACCCTTTCTTTCATTTTTTCTTCGTGAAATGAGAATATATATTTGGGGACGAATCGGGGAATGGAGTGATGGTCCGGAGGATAGCATTAGTAGTCCTCACTATTCTGGGAAATAGTGTGATAATAATTTTAATGAGGACTCCTTTTGAGTTTGTATAATCTCCAGTAGATAATATTTGTATTCAAACTCACAGTTTATGTTTGTCGTATTGTACACGACAGTTGTATTAGTAAGTTGTATTTGAATTCTGTACCATGTATCGACGACCCAAGATGGGTGATGTATACCTAATTTAAAAATATAATTATTGAAATAAAAATCATAATAAATGATTATAAATTATTTAATAATATTAAATAATGTTTTTTATAAAATTTTAGTAAATCTAAATTACTTATAAATAGAAATAAATGGTTTAAAAATTATTTAAAGGATAAATAAATATTTTAAAAATACTTTAAACCTTCTAAAATATATTATAAGGATAATTAAATTATTTAAAAATATAACCAAATTTTATAAATAAAATTTAGTTCATTTATCAAAGGTATTAAAAGTCAAACCCAATTAAATCTAACCCAAAGATTAAATAAATGTTTTATTTGAGTATTGTTATCAATACTAACGTGTTAGATTTATATTCTTGAAAACGTCATTGGTACTTAATAGCGTTCGAATAGTATAACTTGAACCGATCTACGCTCCAGCAAGTCTTCTATACCCAATTTATTACTTATGCAAAATTTATCAACCCTGTTTATTCGCTGAACAAGATTCTATCTTGCTATCATCGTTGATATAATACACCTATGTTGAATTACCTATTATTGAAAAGTTATTGCTATAGTTCCAGCATGACTAAGAAATGAATTATTTATTCATATGATATTGTTTATTGAGCATAAACTGTTGTGTCGAGCCAAATTGTTTTGGTAAGACAATCGTATACTGAAGTTGAGTATCCCGTAAGGGAGCAAAGTGTAGTCAATGAATATATTGACAGTAAATTATAAGTGTAATTGAGCACTGTAGGTGATATACATACTCCTAGGATGTTGAATAGGCTGATCCCCTATCTCATATCTGAACAGAATTTCTAAGTCTTTGTGACTAACAGAAATGATAAAAATTCCAGAACTAGTTGGAATTAGAAATCCAGAAATGGTAACAACTATCAGTCGAAATTTGAATTGTTATAATTCTTCAAATCCTATATTGTTATAAATATACAACTTGTTGAGCATGTCATAGCTCACCCTTGTAAATTATTCCCTTTGCAGTTTTAGATGATAATCCAGGAACATCTGGAGTAGATAAAGGGAAGCGTCCCTACATAGATTAGATTATATTCTTGTCTGTATGAATACCTTGTAATAAGAACTCGTTATGAGAATTTTGTAATCGAATCATAATATTATGATATATATATATATAACATCTTTTATTTTCTCAACAGTGTTTTCTTACATATATAGATGTAAAGTAAGATGTCTTCTATTCTAGTTGAGATCCTTGGGAACTATTTATCTGAGTGAGGGTGTTAATAGCATGGACTGTTCATGTTGTTATTAATACTCTGAATTTCAGATAGATAGTTACTATCGATACGATAGTATGTAATCGCATGACATAGACTATACATCTAGGTGAGGGTATTGGTAATATGGACTGTTCATGTTATTCCGATACACGAATTTTGGATAGATAGACTCTAGTCACGAGACATAGGTTCATATATTCAAGTGAGGGTATCCAAACACGTGTAATATTTCTCTTGGGAATTACCATACATTATGGGATCTTGTGAATCTTGAATCTATGGGAATTATATCTAATAGTCCCTCTATCTAATGTAATATTTTAATCAGATATCATGGGTGTATAGATTTAAATTCATTATGTTAATTCTCTGTAAACACCATACCAGATACCACGGGAGTATAGGTATGGGGGTGTTACAATTTTGGTATCAAAGCTGTTAAGGCTATAGATATAAGGAAGAGTTTTCTTAGTATATAGTCTTCGAGTCCGTAAAAATTTTAAAAGTCATATAAAATATAACATTAAAATTATTATGTTGTGTAAACCTTTATACCAGTATTTATGGAGTTTTCCTTTATAGATGGCCAACTCTAATGCTGAAGAAAGAATGATCAATCCACCGCAAATAGAGTCTTTTATAACTAGTGATGCAGAAGAAGAAGAATTGCTTCATGATCAACAATTGCTTGATGCTAAAGAAGAAGAAGAAGAAGATCCAGTGGCTGGACAGTTAATGAGAATAGATGAGCATAATGAGGCAATGGCATCACTGCTGCAGACAATAGAATGTGAGAACAATAAGATGAAGTTTAGGGCAGATTTAGCTGAGTGTATGCTAATGGATGAAAGGAGTCATAGTCATCAATTGAAAGGACAACTGCACCATGCACATAGGAGCAAGAGGGAGATTCAGTCAAGTCTTCTTAAAACATCTTTGGGAGTTCGAGATACTTTTAATGATTTACAGCGTTGTGTAACTCGATATCCAGTAGAGGAGAAGAAAACTGCTTATCTTATCAATCGTTTTGTGGTTTGTCACATGATCCAGGATTCCTTTGATAATATCAATGAATTCTAGAGAGTAGCATAGGAGGTTGGATGCTTTATATTAGTTCAATAAAGAAGCATTCAAAGTTTGTATTGTGATAAGTACTGTGTAATATACTAGTATATTTAAAGTTGTTGTAAGACTATGAGTTATAAATAAACAATATGTTTTGGTTATCTAAGAATCTTATATGAATCTTTGTTGTTATTTTATAGAATCATGCCACCAACCAGAAGACCCCAAAGAGAAATGAATAATGAGGATAATCCAACTCAACAGTTAGTAGATATGATGTTAGGAGTAATAAATAGACCTGTAAACCAAAATACATCCTTTAAAGACTTTAAATTAGTTGGACCACACAATTTAAAGGTACATTAGAAACTCAGAGATGCGAGATTTGGATTTCTTAGATAGAAAAATTCTTCCTAGTAACCAATGTTAGTAATAACCAGAAGACAACTTTTGTAACTTTCTTCTTGAAAGGTGAAGCTAATTATTGGTGGGAATCAACCAAAGGTCGAGTAGAAACTGAAATTGTTCCTTGGGATAGATTTAAAGAGTTGTTCTTTGAAAACTATTTTTCCCAATCCCTGAAAGACCGAATGGAAATAAAATTTCTGGACTTAAAACAAGGAGATCTTACTGTAACCCAATATACAGCTAAGTTTAATGAACTATCCAGGTTTGCTCCTCATCAAGTAACCACTGAACTTAGAAAGACTCGTAGGTACCAAGAAGGTTTAAAACTTTTGATTCGGAGTAAATTATCAGTGCTTCAAATCAAAACTTTCTCTGAAGGCCACTATAATTGAAAGTGAAAATGAAAATCTCGCTAAGTTTCATCAGGACAAAAAGATTCAGAATGAGAAGGGGAAAAGTAAGACAGAACCCAGTTCAGGTGGGTTTAATAACAAGCGTAAATGGAATAATTCTTTTTCAAACAATTCAGGGAAAAAGATAGGAAATACTAATAACAATTTTAGTAATAATAATATTAAACCTTGTCCTAAATGTAATAAGAAACATAGAGAGAGTGTCTTCTTAACAAATGCTTTAATTGTGGATGAGTCGAGGACATTATCTTTTTACGATGTCCTCTTCCAAAGAAAAATAAATGTTTTAATTGTGGTTCAATGGATCATTTTTCTAAGGCATCCCACAAACCAAGGAGGAAAAGGATTAGAATACCGGAGAATAAATCAACGAAGAGCTGCAGTTGGGGTTGAGAATCGACCCTACTCATGAGAACATTTAATATGTCGGTGAGGGATGTTGTTGCTTCACGAGGATGTAGTGTGGTATCATCCCTATCAACACTTTAAATGCATATGTGTTATTCGATTCGGTGCTTACTTGTTCATTTGTGTCTAGAAATTTCTCTACAAACTTGAATATGCCTTGTGAAAATTTAGACAAACCATTTTGTGTAGAAATTGCTAATAATGAAAGAATTAGGTTAAGACCATATATAGAAAGCGTAGTGTGGTAATAAAAAGACATAATTTTAAGGTAGATTTGATACCAATTCGGTTGGGAGAATTTGATGTAATTCTAGGAATGGATTGGTTAGTTAATCCTAACGCAATGATTGATTATCATCAGAAACGTATTAACCTTTTGACTGCTTTGAAGTCAAAAGTAGTGTTCAATTGTAGTTGTTCACCTAAGAAATCTCGATGTTTGACTATAGTTCAGGCATAAAGATTACTTAAAAAGGGTTGTTTAGGATATTTGGCCTATATAGTTGATACTAAATGGGAAGGAGTAAAACTAGATCAAATACCTATAGTTAAGGAATTTCGATGTATTTCGGATGATTTACGGTTTGCCTCGAGATAGGGAGATTGAGTTTATCATTGATCTTGCACGAGAAGCGGCTCCGGTTTCAAGGCACCGTCATGAATGGCACCTATAGAACTGAAAGAGTTACTTATTTAATTATAGGAACTCTTAGATAAAAAGTACATACAACCTAGTGTGTCACCCTGGGGCGCACCAGTGTTATTTGTAAAGAAGAAGGATGGAACTATAAGACTTTGTATAGATTATAGGGAGCTAAATAAGTTAACTATTAAGAATAAATATCCTTTGCCAAGGATTGATGATTTACTTGACCAATTAAAGGGGGCCGAACATTTTTAAAAAATTGACCTTAGAAAAGGTTATCATCAATTAAAGGTAAGAAAGGAGGATGTGCCGGAAACAGCGTTTAGGACAAGCTATGGACATTATAAATTTCTTGTAATGTCTTTTGGATTAACACAACCTTGGCGTGACATTTATGGATTTAATGAATCGAGTGTTTAAACCATGCTTGGACAAATTTATTGTAGTGTTTATCGACGATATTCTGGTATACTCAAGAACACGAGAAGAGCATACTGAACAATTGAGAGTCATATTGGAGATATTACGAAAGGAACAACTTTATGCAAAGTTTTCCAAGTGTGATTTCTGGTTGAAGAGAGTTCAATTTTTAGGTCATGTAATTGACAAAGATGGAATATCTGTAGATCCAACTAAGATCGAAACGGTTGTGAACTGGGAACAACCAACAACTCCAACAGAAGTACGAAGTTTTCTCAGTTTAGAGGGTTATTACCGATGGTTTATAAAAGATTTTTCAAAAATAGCCACCCCATTAACCAATTTAACTCGAAAGACAGTGAAATATGTCTGGACAGATAAATGTGAGGAAAGCTTCCAAGAGTTGAAGAAGCGTGAGCATGGCTCGAGTGTTATCCTTACCGGATGATACGGGAGGCCTTGTAGTATATAGTGACGCATCACACAGAGGATTAGGGTGTGTGTTGATGCAACATGGGAAAGTGATAGCTTATGCATCACGACAACTCAAAGATTATGAGAAGAGATATCCTACTCATGATTTAAAGTTAGCCGTAGTAGTTTTTGTTCTAAAAATTTGGAGACATTACTTATACGGGAGAAGTGTGAGATATATCGAGATCATAAAAATGCAAATATATTTTTACACAACAGAATTAAATTTAAGATGCAGAGGCGATGGTTAGAAGCGATAAAGGATTTTGATTTGTGCAATCTTATATCATCCGTAAGAAAGCAAATGTTATGGTGATGCGTTAAGTAGAAAGAATCAAGAAAAATTGAATGTATTAACCACCAATGATAGGTTAATAAAAGACTTTGAAAATTTAAAAATTGAGGTGGAATGTCCAACTACCTCTACCCAAAAATTATATATTTTAGAAGGAGTTTCATCTCTGCTCGATAAAATTAAAGAGATACAAGAGAAGGATGAAGAGTGTCAGAAGTTTAAATCTAATTCCACACATGATAAGTATAATAAATTTTGAATAGATACGGATGGAATAATAAGATATAAAAATAGAATCTGGATTCCGTTAGATCAAGCTTTAAAAGATGAAATTTTGAACGAATCACATAATTCTAAATTTTCCATACATCCTGGCAGTACTAAAATGTTCAAAGATTTGAGTCGACACTTTTGGTGGTCGAATATGAAAAGGGAAATAGCTGAATGGGTAAGTAAATGTCTCACATGTCAAAGGGTTAAGGTAGAACATCAGAAGCCAAGTGGTTTACTTCAACCCTTACCAATTCCTGAGTGGAAGTGGGAACATATAACCATGGACTTTGTAGTGGGCCTTCCAACTACACAAAAAGGCCATAATGCCATTTGGGTAATAGTTGACCGTTTAACTAAATCCGCTCACTTTTTACCTATTAAAATTACTCATAACCTGGATCACCTTGCTAAATTATATATTCATGAAATTATCTCTAGGCATGGAGTACCTGTTTCCATAGTATCGCAGGCCAGAGATCCACGTTTTACTTCAAATTTTGGAAGAGTCTTGAGAAAAATTTAGGAACACGATTAAAACTAAATACGACTTATCATCCTCAAATTGATGGACGAGTGAGAGAACCATACAAACATTAGAGGTATGTTTAGAACATGTGTCATAGACTTCAAAGGAAGTTGGGAAGATCGATTACCTTTAGTCGAATTACTTTACAACAATAGTTATCATGCTAGCATAGGTATGCCACCCTATGAAGCCTTATATGGAAGAAAATGTAGAACACCTATGTGTTGGGATGAAGTCGGGGAAAGACAAATGTTAGGACCTGAAATAATTCAACAAACCGCTGAAACTATCAAAATCATAAGTCAGCGATTGCAAGCATCTCAAGATCGACAAAGAAAATACGCTGATCCACATCGTCAACAACGAAATTTTAGCTTAGGAAGCCATATATTCTTGAAAGTATCTCCTTGGAAGGGCAAGATACGTTTTGGCAAGAAGGGAAAACTAAGTCCGAGGTTCATTGGACCTTTTGAAATTTTGAGAAGAATTGGGGAAGTTGCTTATAAAATAGCACTACCACCTGAGTTAAACCATATTCATAATGTGTTTCATGTGTTAGTTTTACGACCATACAAAACACGATTATAAACACGTTATAAATTATGAGCCGATCCAAATCGAAGAAAATCTTTCTTATGTAGTAGAAGAACCGTGTAGATATAGTCGTAGTAAAAGAGCAAGTCCTCCGTAATAAAGTGATAGCATCGGTTAAAGTGATATGGAGAAATTAGAACATTGAAGAAGCTATATGGGAGCTTGAAGATAAAATACGCGAGAATTATCCTCATCTTTTTACTTAACATGTACTGTAATTTCGAGGACGAAATTCTTATTAGTGGGGGTGAATGTAAAAACCCAAAACCCTAATAAGACTCCTATGTATAAATCCCGTTATAAAAAATAAAATTTCTCTGTTCTGAATGTGTTACGTGTTATTATATACTTGGTTTGACAAAATTGACCAAATAAATTTTTATCCGAAAAACATCGTGCTTGACACCTTATGCTTAATTTTTTTTCCATAATCAGACTTTTCGGTAAAATTATTTTGACAAGTTGCTTTGTCGTGCTTACACTGACAAAATGCTTTGTCGTGCTTGTTAGGATTAGTGAGTAAACCCTAATTAGCAAAACCCTACCCCTAATAAACCCTAATTATCTAATCTAACTCTAATTAGCTTATGTTAACACTTAATCCTGGTTAGCAAACTTCTATTAGGTACTAATTAACATTACTTAACATTCCTAATCATTAGAAACAAAACCCTAATCAAGATTAGTGAATATTTAAGCCTAATTAAGCTACTAACTTAATCAACTAGCTCACAAGTAGGTTGGGAGTCACCATTACAAGTTTCAAAACATCACATGACATGCTTCCAAACTCCCAAGCATCAGAAGAGCCATGATTTGGATAATCCTTCCTCTATAAATAGAGACTCCTTTATCTTATTTCTCTTTTGTTGGGATGTGTGAGAAGTGGCTATGAAGAGTCAATAAAATTGGAGAGAAATCAAAAGTTATGAAGGCTATGCTTAGCATATTGAAGCATTCAAGAGATAATAACATTAACTTAAATGTTCTTGATTTCCTAAGTTTGCAATTCCTTAGAAATATCATGAAAATGTAGCTTTTGAGTCACAAAATTGATGGCTAAGGGTTGTTATAATCCATGAATTATTGTTAGATATTGTTAATATAATCAAATACGAAATCAACGAAAGTTAAACGAACCAATTTGGTTTAGAAACGAATTCGTAGTGAATGATTTCGCTAAATTGTCCAAAATATGAAAATTAGTATGAACATGAGTTGTAAATTCATATTTAGATTAGTTTATGTTAGTTGATGGGTATCTAGTATGTTGTAGTTCTATGAATTACGAATCCATAGAATCGAAAACGGACTAATTGGGACATGTATAACTCAAATTATGAACGTAGAAAGGATTTTTGGCTTGTTATTTTGAAGCAGGACATGAATCCGTGAGTTAACAGTAGGTATGCCTGCCCCGACGGGCTATTTATAGGGCAAGACCCCCGCCTCGGTGGGGGTGGTCTGACTTGCAAATGCTGAGAAAAATCTGACAGAACATGCTTTACTAAAACGGCCATAACTCTTTCATACGAACTCCGATTGAGGAGATTCAAGATGATCTGGAAAGAGAACGAATAGACCTACAACTTTTGTGCTTTAAGAATTTTAATTTGAGGTCATTAAAAAGGGTAAAAGTAGTCATCTTTGTGAGTGTTACGTAATCGAAGGCCGTCGGAGGGCGTCGAGCGAGCACATGCGCAAGTGTAGTGCTCCCGACGATGGAATATGTTAATCTAAGTGATATAACATGAAAATGCATGATAATATACATGACATATAAGATTTCCTTGTTCATAATAGAAAGCATTAGCATGACTTAGTATGTGTTTTGAAAAGAGACTTAAGGATTTTGAAAACAAACCTTGTGGAAACTTATGTTCTACAAGTTCTGACCTTAGTGGTTTATATACATGATTGAGTTCAAATATAAATGAGCATGATATGATGTTTATAGTGTCCTTGTTCATGATCAAAATTGTTAGACCTTGTATTAGAGAAGTTTTCAATAAAAAGCTTGATATATTAGAACTAAGGTGAATGAATGCTACATGAGGTAGGTTCTGAACTTGAGAAGATATTAACATGACTTAGTTACTTATGATAAGAGTTTTAAAAGTTATCTTATATGTGCTATACTACATCATTCATGATAAAATGATTTCAAAGGCAAACTCCATTATCTTTTGTAAACTAAGTATTAAAGCATGAAGTGGTTATATTTTGACATAGAGAGAAACATGTACAAATATGACATATGATTCGAAGTTTCCTTGCATGATTAGGTTATCATGACATGGATTTGAAGAAAAGGAACTTAGACGTTTTGAAAACATTATTCATGAGCATTGTATTGTCTAAACTTCTGAACTTGTAGGATGACATACTAGAAATTTTTGGGACTTTAAACATTGCCTATATGTGCAAACATGATAGGACGTTTATGCCAACATGAATGATATATGCACTCAACTAGTCAATCATGACAGAAGTTATTTAAGCATGTTTTAAAGTATGAACTATGCTATGTCTATGTAATTGAGATAGATACATGCATGTGAACGTACTAGTGGAGGCTTATTAGTACTAATACATGGTTTAAAAGCTTATAACATCAAATCTTGCTAATGAAAGTTGTTAAGCCTTATTGATTGAAATAAATCATTATGAAACTAAGTAGTTTGAATATGAACGACGTAGATCACGTATCTATAAACTTTAAATATGTGTCGAACACATAGAGAGTCAAGTGAGTGATAAATGTATATGAAGTTGATGTCAAGTACAGATGGTTAAGGAATACCTATACATACTTAGCTATTCTAAGAGTATGGTGGGAAAGTGAAATAAAGGTTTTACAAACCTTGTTAAGAAACGATATAATATTTATTGTTATATTAAGAACGTATGAAATATATGACTAATGGATATGAATCCATGATTATATAATTGTGTAGGGATACACGAAGTGCAATTAGCGATACGCAGTTAAGTTGTAGTTCATAAACTACGAATCAGGCAAGTCTTTCAGTTCCTATTTGATATATGAATTCTATAACTGTTAGTTGAGCTATATTATGCGATGAGAATGTTGATGTATATATATGAAATGCATATAAGCTATGTATGAAACTTGAAAGTTGATCTTTGATGATATGCTTGTGAAGTAAATTTATATGCATGTTATGTATGAAGTAACATGCGTAGTTAATATTAATTGATTATGAATGCATGAACTGAATACGCTATTATATGCTATGTGCTGCATGAAAACTGTTAGAATTGCTGGGCTGTCGAGCTCACCCTTGCAAATAACCACTTTTGCAAAAGTTAAGGACTCACAAAGATCTGATTTTGTGCTTCTTGGTTGACAAAGTAGATAGTTTCAAACGAAGGATACTATTTAGATTATTACTTGAATCATGTTTATGTTCTAGGAGTGTACTTGATATATACTTCCGATGTTTAATACTTGTTGTATTGTAAGAATGTATTAGTTAATACATAAGGGATATCGAATCAGGATGTAAAATCTTATATCAAGAATTCAAATAGATGAACTATATTATATAGTTGATTCAAGAATTGTAATTGGTTCAAAGTTATGAAATCAATAATAGATTTTATTTGAGAGATTGAAAAAGTTTAAATTATTCTGTATATTTATATTATATCAAATGTAATGTAAAATAGGAATAGTAAATGACCAAGTTGTGAAACTTATAAAAGTTTGGGGTCATTATACAGATCTTGGAAATGGAGAGAATTTATATTCTAAATTGTAATAAGTAAAGTTTTATTCATTAAGTTATGAATGAAAAATATAAATAGTTTGACGATAGTAGTATCGTATGGCGGACTGGATCCAGAGTTTGAAGGAACATGGATTTGGGGCGTCACAAAGTTGGTATCAAAGTCATGAGGTTATAAACTTAGGTAAGTGTACCTTAGGCTATAACTTCGAGAGAGAGAAAGATAAAGATTAAAATATATAAGTGAAGATTCAAAGAAGAATCTTGAAGTATCTAAGAGAATGTGAATTCGGGGTTCCTAACTCCAGTAATAAAAATGTTAAGATGGTGTCTATAATATGACAAAGATAATGAGGATGAACTCGAGTGGAGTTTAGTTGATAATGGAAAGAACCCTAAGGTAAATTGATGATCACGACGTGATCAGATTAAGCTATGAAGTGATAAATAGTCTATAACGACTAAATGTGTATAGCTTGATGCTATAAGTGAATGTCTTTGTGAAATGGTACGATGTGAACTCATGAGGAGTCAGATGTGATGGGATACTGAAAGAATTCAGATCGAGCAAAGAGAAAGGTAAGAGTGAGATAGAGTTAAGTTAGATTTCAATTGAGGACTCTATGTATGCGAAGTGAGTTGTACAAACCTTTGTGTGGACGGAGGCTTTGTGCTCACGCTTCGGTTCTTCACAATGATAATCAATGGAATATTTTGTGTCGCCATTTATCGATATGCTTATGGTGAGAAGGTGATTCTTTTCTCATATCATATTTGATAGGTACAGACTATTAAGATTAAGATATAGAATATTGAGATTAGGCGCGAGTTCTTAAAACTCATGCACATGGTAACTTCGTGACTCATAATTATATGAAATGTTTTTGAACCCCTTAGCGAATGGACGCCTATGGTCTGACTAGGATAAGTTCTTAAACTCATATAATTGTGGCAAGTTCCTGAATTTCCAAAGTGTGGTAAGTTTGATGAACTGGATCGGGTATATATATGTTATGAAGTTAAAAATTTTGGTGTAGTAAATATTGAAGTTGATGGAGAAATGTGGATTTTTCTAAATCTTCTAGCTCTGCTAGATTTTTAAAGTTTATTGACTTCATGCTGATGATTCACACTTCTGTTTTCTTGAAAAACATTGGATCTTGTGATTGAACCAATGATGTTTAAAAACAATACCTTTATTCTTATGTCTATGCCAATTGTTTCGGCTAAGACAAAAATGATTTAAAAATTTTCAAAATGTATTTCTAACCATGTGCATCATTGATATGGTGTATGGTAAACGATGGAGTCATCCATGCAGTTGAACCTAGTGTTGGTTGTGATCGAAAAATCGTCAACCAATTTTGGTACGGTGTAGTATGACAAAGTCACATAATGGTGAAATCCTCAACGTACTACTAATCTAGTACGGTATCATGATGTCATAAAAGAATTTTTGGTTTTCTTTTAAATTATGAAGAAGGTCAATTAAGTTAGCTAAATTATTTTGATTGAAGTTCGAGTTGTTGATAAAAGTCTAAGCTATTTGATTCGGCTAGACGGCTCTTGAAAATATTTATGGAATTCAAGCATTCTTGAGTAAATATGCCAAACCAGATTGCTCGGTGCGGATTCAGTTGTTGAAAATCTGAGGTGAACAACCCTATAAGGGGACATGTTTTCAGGGACAATGGTTCCGAGCGTAACGCATATAGTCATTACAAAACACTACGTTGTGGCCCAACGTAGTGGTACAATAGGTAGGCAACCTAGTGTACGCGTGGAGGGTGTTTTCAGTCTTTGTGATTGATAAACACTCTGGTTTGCAGTGTGAAGGATTTTGTTGAAGCATCTGTAAACCTAGAGAAGAGTTCACGGTCTTGTGACCCCTCAGCATAATTTGGAATCTAAGATTATTCATACTACTTCCCGATTATTAAAAAATCGTGGAAGATTCTTATTCTTCTGAAGGATGAATGTAGTAAGTAAAATGTTCCTTAGAAAGGAGAATGTGGTAGAATGCAAGTGAGCAAGTTATAATAAACCTTCCGAAAATATAAATGAATAAAATTATGCAAAAGAATATGTAATATTCATAATAGCACCGAGTAGAGGAGGTTTCGGTGATTCCGAGGATGGAATCCTTATAAGGGGGAGAGGATGTAAGAACCCGGATATTCAGAAAAATATTAAAATAAGAATTTAATGAATAAAATTTGTAAATATGAAATGGGTTCGAATAAAAACATTTATGTGATACGAGGTATGTAGGAATGTTTTACATAGGGTAATATGAACTATGTAATATGTGATTTTTGTGATTTATAAATATATTATTATTATATATTGTTATTGATCGCAGAGATAATTCAATTGAGATAAAAGAAGTGGATAAAATTTTCTATCAATAGTAAATAGTTTATAGGATTATTTTATCATAGTAAGTGGGTGACATTAATGTATAATTGTCATTTTCTTGTGTATGTGTACTAATAACTGGTATGATTATAATATAGGTTATTGATAGTACGTAAGTTATCCGCGAATGGGTTTGGATAGTGAAACATGAGTTAGTTGAGAGAATTAACTGATAAGAATAAATATTGGTTAATTGATAGTTGAGAGTTATATTATGGAATAATATAACGCGTATGTTAAACCTTAAATATCTATGGTAATATAGTACAAGGTTTAAATTACTTAAGTAAAGGAGTGAATTAATATGTGTGTTGAATATGTGGTACTTTATATATGTTACTCAGAATGGTAATATGTGAGAAAGTCTAATGTTCGAATAACGTTAAATATATATACGTTATTAAAGGAAGAAATAAATTATTATATCTTTAAATGGATATTTAATATTTGAAGAAATTGTTTTGGGAACAATTTATAGAGGGAGAGAGAAATAATAATTATATATTTCTAATAGAGGATATTAAAATAATTTCTAATATTGAGTTATTTTAATAAAAGGAAGAAATATTATTTTTGAATAATAATATTACCTTATATATTTTTTGTATGAGGTATGATTAATAATATAGTAAATATATTAAAATGTATTTACTATATGTAAATAAATTGATGGAAACAATTTAATATAATAGAAAATAAACTTATTATCTATTTTATATATATAATATATGTACATGTGTCGTACATATAGTTAATTGATATTATATTAAGAATAATATCTTGAGACAATAAGAAAATTAACTTCTAATTGTAAATGTCTTTATTGGGAGAAAACATAATATTTATGTTATGACAAAATACATAAATTCTAATGTATTTTCAAGGGAGTTAATTAATGAAAGAAAACTAAGTTATTTTAAAATATTAATTAACTTAAGTTATTATTTTATCGTGGATGTTATCATTTAAATAATTATTGGTTAGAGATGGAAGAGGTTGTCTTGGGACAATCGAATAATTATACGTATAGTGTATAATTTAAATAATTAATAGAGTAGATATTAATTATTTTAAGTGTAAAGGTTATACATATTACAAGTGTAAGGTAAGCTAAATAAATTAGCATTGAGTTAAAGTGTGTCACACAAACTTTATACTAAATAATGTGTAATATGGGAAAAGCATTTGAGTAGTAGTATCATATAATTACCTACTGCTTGAGATTTAATGTGGTGTGATATTTAATATAGAATAAAAGTAATTAAATCATAAAGTTGATTTAAATAAGTTTTGTTATCCCATCCTAGGTGATGAGACAAATATATGTATATTACATCACACCTACTACCTTGCAATGATAAATCATATTGTGACACTAAGTTATAATGTATGGTTGATATGTGTATACAACATAGCATAAGAATAAAAGTGGTGTATAAGTATATAGTCTAATGTTGCAAGAAGGATGTGTATTTGGAAATTGTCCCAAAACTAGTGTATCAATTGCTCCCTATTCTCATTCACATGTTTGGAAAAAAGGCTAAAGCCTATCTCCTTTCTTCTTTATTACATTGTAGTCTGATAATGGCTAGAAAGATGGGGGAAGTGGAGTTGGTAACCAACTCTCCAACATCCAATGGCTTCTTCTTCCTCCCCTTGGATTAGTTCAATGTGCAAAGCCATGATTTGGATAATCCTTCCTCTATAAATAGAGACTCCTTTATCTTATTTCTCTTTTGTTGAGATGTGTGAGAAGTGGCTATGAAGAGTCAATAAAATTGGAGAGAAATCAGAAGTTATGAAGGCTATGCTTATCATATTGAAGCATTCAAGAGGTAATAACATTAACTTAAATGTTCTTGATTTCCTAAGTTTGCAATTCCTTAGAAATATCATGAAAATGTAGCTTTTGAGTATCAAAATTGATGGCTAAGGGTTGTTATAATCCATGAATTGTTGTTAGATATTGTTAATATAATCAAATACAAAATCAACGAAAGTTAAACGAACCAATTTGGTTTAGAAACGAATTCGTAGTGAAAGATTTCGCTAAATTGTCCAAAATATGAAAATTAGTATGAACATGAGTTGTAAATTCATATTTGGGTTAGTTTATGTTAGTTGATGGGTATCTAGTATGTTCTAGTTCTATGAATTACGAATCCATAGAATCGAAAATGGACTAATTTGGACATGTATAACTCAAATTATGAAGGTAGAAAGGATTTTTGGCTTGTTATTTTGAAGCAGGACATGAATCCGTGAGTTAACAAGAGGTATGCTCGCTTTCAAATGGGTTATTTATAGGGCAAGACCCCCGCCCCAGTGGGGGTGGTCTGACTTGCAAATGCTGAGAAAAATCTAACAGAACATGCTTTACTAAAACGGCCATAACTCTTTCATACGAACTCTGATTGAGGAGATTCAAGATGATCTGGAAATAGAACGAATAGACCTACAACTTTTGTGCTTTAAGTTTTTTAATTTGAGGTCAATAAGAAGTGTCAAAATAGTCATCTTTGTGAGTGTTACGTAATCGAAGGCCGTCAGAGGGCGTCGAGCGAGCACATGCGCAAGTGTAGTGCTCCCAACGATGCAATATGTTAATCTAAGTGATATAACATGAAAATGCATGACAATATATATAACATATAAGATTTCCTTGTTCATAATAGAAAGCATTAGCATGACTTAGTATGTGTTTTGAAAAGAGACTTAAAGATTTTGAAAACAAACCTTGTGGAAACTTATGTTCTACAAGTTCTAAACTTAGTGGTTTATATACATTATTGAGTTCAAATATAAATGAGCATGATATGATGTTTATAGTGTCCTTGTTCATGATCAAAATTGTTAGACCTTGTATTAGAGAAGTTTTCAAGAAAAAACTTGATATATTAGAACCAAGGTGCATGAATGCTACATGAGGTAGGTTCTGAACTTGAGAAGATATTAACATGACTTAGTTACTTATGATAAGAGTTTTAAAAGTTGTCTTATATGTGCTATACTACTTCATTCATGATAAAATGATTTCAAAGGCAAACTCCATTATCTTTTGTAAACTAAGTATTAAAGCATGAAGTGGTTATATTTTGACATAAAGAGAAACATGTACAAATATGACATATGATTCGAAGTTTCCTTGCATGATTAGGTTATCATGACATGGATTTGAAGAAAAGGAACTTAGATGTTTTGAAAACATTATTCATTAGCATTGTATTGTCTAAACTTCTGAACTTGTAGGATGACATACTAGAAATTTTTGGGACTTTAAACATTGCCTATATGTGCAAACATGATAGGACGTTTATGCCAACATGAATGATATGTGCACTCAACTAGTCAAGCCTTACATAAGTTATTTAAGCATGTTTTAAAGTATGAACTATGCTATGTCTATGTAATTGAGATAGATACATGCATCTGAACGTACTAGTGGAGGCTTATTAGTACTAATACATGGTTTAAAAGCTTATAACATCAAATCTTGCTAATGAAAGTTGTTAAGCCTTATTGATTGAAATAAATCATTATGAAACTAAGTAGTTTGAATATGAACGACGTAGATCACGTATCTATAAATTTTAATATGTGTCGAACACATAGCGAGTCAAGTGAGTGATAAATGTATATGAAGTTGATGTCAAGTACAGATGGTTAAGGAATACCTATACATACCTAGCTATTCTAAGAGTATGGTGGGAAATTGAAATGAAGGTTTTACAAACCTTGTTAAGAAACGATATAATATTTATTGTTATATTAAGAACGTATGAAATGTATGACTAATGGATATGAATCCATGATTATATAATTGTGTAGGGATACACGAAGTGCAATTAGCGATACGCAGTTAAGTTGTAGTTCATAAACTACGAATCAGGCAAGTCTTTCAGTTCCTATTTGATATATGAATTCTATAACTGTTAGTTGAGCTATATTATGCTATGAGAATGTTGATGTATATATATGAAATGCATATAAGCTATGTATGAAACTTGAAAGTTGATCTTTGATGATATGCTTGTGAAGTAAATTTATATGCATGTTATGTATGAAGTAACATGCGTAGTTAATATTAATTGATTATGAATGCATGAACTGAATACGCTATTATATGCTATGTCTGTCGCATGAAAATCGTTAGAATTGTTTGGTCGTTCGAGCTCACCCTTGCAAATAACCACTTTTGCAAAAGTTAAGGACTCACAAGATGCATTTTGTGCTTCTTGGTTGACAAAGTAGATAGTTTCGCAACGAAGGATACTATTTAGATTATTACTTGAATCATGTTTAGGTTCTAGGAGTGTACTTGATATATACTTCCGATGTTTAATACTTGTTGTATTGTAAGAATGTATTAGTTAATACATAAGGGATATCGAATCAGGATGTAAAATCTTATACAGTAATTCCAATAGATTGAACTATATTATATAGTTAATTCAAGAATTGTAATTGGTTCAAAGTTATGAAATCAATAAAAGATTTTATTTGAGAGATTGAAAAAGTTTAAATTATTCTGTATATTTATATTATATCAAATGTAATGTAAAACAGGAATAGTAAATGACCAAGTTGTGAAACTTATAAAAGTTTGGGGTCATTATACAGATCTTGGAAATGGAGAGAATTTATATTCTAAATTGTAATAAGTAAAGTTTTATTCATTAAGTTATGAATGAAAAATGTAAATAGTTTGACGATAGTAGTATCGTGGCGGACCGGATCCGAGGTTTGAAGAAACATGGATTTGGGGGCGTCACAGGTATGTGTTAGAATATCAGAACTTCAAAGACTCAAGGTTCGTAAATATTCATTTTTCTAAAACTTTAAGTTTCTTTTCAAAACACATACTAATTCATGCTAAAGTATTCCCTTATGAGTAAGGTAATCTTATATGTCATGTCTAATATCTTTCATTTTTTATGTTTTATCACTTAGAATAACATATTCCATCGCTGGGAGCACTATACTTACGTATGTGCTCGCTCGACGCCCTCCGATCGCCTCTGAATACGTAACAGTCACAAAGATGACTATTTTGACCCTTTCTAACGACCTCAAATTGAAACACTTAAAGAACAAAAGTTGTAGGTCTATTCATCCTCGTTCCGTATCATCTTGAATCACCTCAATCCGAGTTTGTATGAAAACGTTATGCTTAATTTACTACAGCAGGTCAGAGCAGTCTACCCGACACTAAAGCCCGGCGCAGCTGCGTCCCAATTGGCCTTGGGGGCAGCGCAGCTCCTCCTTGGGAGGCAGAACGGCCCTTTAATTTCTGCATTTTGCGATTTTACAAACCTTATCTCCTTCCAATTTTACTAACATGAGTTATACTCATCCAAATCAGTCCATTTTCGATTATATGGGTTCGTAACTAATAAAACTACAACATACCAATTACCCAACAATTAACATAAACATTAACTAACCCAAATTTGAATCTATAACTCATGTTCATGCTTAGTTTTTTAGTTTTGAAAAGTTTAGAGAATTCATTCACCATGAATTAGTTTCTCAACCAAATTGGTTCGTTTAACTTCCGTTGTTTTCGCATATGACTATCTTAACAACATCTAACAACAATTCATGGATTGAAACAAGCTTTAGCCATCAATTTTGTAACTCAAAAGCTAGTTTTTCTTTACACTTTTCTTAGGAATTGAAACTTAAAAATCAAAAGCATATAAGTTAGCATTATTACCTCTTGAATGCCTGGAATTGTTAACCATCACTCTCCAATCCTCCAATTGCTCCTTAATTCAACTTACTCTCTCTATCAAATGCTCAGACATTCAACAAATAGGAAAAGAAAAGAAGGAACTCTATTTATAGAGGAAGGAGTATCCAGTTCATGGTCTTGCACACTGAATTAATCCAAGTGGAAGAAGAAGAACCCAATGGATTGAGAAGGGTTGTTGAACCACTCCATCTATCTCCATCCCTCTAACCATCATCAGTTTTAATTTTCAGCAATAACAATAGGCTAGGCCAATGGCCTATTCACGTGATGAAGGAGAATGACTGAGAAATTGGGACAAAGCTTTTTAGCTTACTGTTTTAGCAATAAGGCCACTTAATGTACCAAGCATATTTCCTTTTGGGCCTATTCAATCAATTATAATTGACTTAACATTACTACATTAAATTAAGTTATGGGTACATACACATACACACACACACACACACACACACACACACACACACACACACATATATATATATATATATATATATGTACCCATCCACATATAGGAAGTATACTTATATTTTAAATATACACCAATACATAATATCATGTACCTCATGTACAATAATCTAATAATATTTTAATTGGGCTATTTATAAAATAGTTGGATATTCTTAATCCATCATTTTCCATAAAATTTATCATTTCAAATATACCCAATTATCATAATGATAATTAATATCAATTATTTATTAACTCACATCATATACTCCATTTACCTTAGTTACATGCAATAAAATAACGTTGTTAGGTATTATTGTCCGAGTATCCTCCATAATTATTTTTACTACTCGTATAACCACATTATAACATTGTCTAATATTAATGTTTATTTAAACATTTAATCTCCTTCCCAACGTCTAGAATACACATATATTTAATCATTTCTGTATTAAAATCACTTATGATTTTATTGTACCACTTGATACCTTATCTCATTAGTCCCAATTAAATGTCACACTTCATGTATTCTTAGGCCATATGTATTATATATTACTATTGTCCACATTTTCCATATTACCCATAGTAATACTATTTAATGATAATGTCCACATTAATATTTTAATTGGGCTAAGTTTAATTCAATTGGGTATTCCTAACCCATAATCACATTTTAATATCACAATGACTAATTAGTAATAATAATTTATTATCTTACAATAATTAGTATGTACAACACTAATTAATATAATTCTTTCATTTCATTTCTTCCAAAAATTGTTCCAAAACAATTTTCTTTAGCCACCACATACAATATTAACCTTATTCATAAATCTCTAACCAATAATTACTTATCACTATATTGGTTCTTTTAATCATTTATCTTTCAAATATCAACCCTTTGATATATTACAAAACTATGTAATATATTAAAATATCAAATATTAGTTAACATATTTCTTTCATCCTCTTATGCTAAACACATATGTTAACTCACTATCTTATACAAGTGAACTAACCCTTTTTTGTTTAATTTATTATCGTGCCACTGCCATACAAGGATTATAATATTCTATAGTATCTCTTAATTAACCATATTTATTTAGGGTTAATTAATCAAGTCATGTTTTGCTAACTAAATTTCTTCATGAACACTTGGTCACCATATATGACCCTTTATAAGAGTTATTAGTATCCATTTCTTGGAATCAAATGTTCATAACTTACTCAGAATTTTTCTATAGAGGCACAGTAATTGCTACTGGGTCACAGATTTTGATATGGCAGTATTGCGCCATACCAAAATCAGAGGCAGACAAGTTCTGCATCAGCAAAACTGAAACATACGCTTCTAAATACTTCACACATCCTCCTTATGTGTTAACTCGTCTAACATCAATGCCCTCTTTGATTCCACATCATCGGTTACTAATTTCTTTAATAATTTAATTATCATACTACGAGTTTTAAAACTCTATTTTTCCTTAATAGTTTAACCAACTATGAAATCTCCTTTAATGGTTTCTTACCAAGCACCCACTATAATCACATATTCACTATTTACTTAAGTGATTCTTAAACCCTTCAAATTATATTATTCCACAATATAACTTCCACTTTAATATAAATTAACCAATATTTCTACTTGTTAGTTAATCCTCATAATTAACTAATTTATGCTTTACTATCTCAATCTATCCATGGATAGCTTAAGTACTAACTAAAACTCATATTACATCATACTAGTTACTAGTATATATATGAAAATGGTGATTATCCATCAAAGAGATTCAATGTCACCAACTCACTATGATAAAAATAATTCTATAAATTATTTAATGCCAATAGATAAACCTTATCCATCTTCTTACTAATTCATCTCTACAATGTATAACAAATATATAATAATAATATATATTTATTAAACACAACATCACATTACTCATATTACCCTATGTAACACAATATTACATACCTCGTAACACAATTATATATTCTTGTTCGAACACATCTCATGCCTTAAGAATCTTATTTACTAAATTCTTATTTTAATAATTTCTAAAAATTTGGGTTCTTACATCCTCTCCCCCTTATAAGGATTTCGTCCTCGGAATCACCGAAACCTCCTCTACTTGGTTCCTTCAGAAGAATAAGAATCTTCCACGATTTTTCAATAATCGGGAAGTAGCATGAATAACTCAGATTCCAATGTATACTGAGGGGTCATAAGACCGTGAACTAGTGCTTGAACACAATCATCCACACTATAAACCAGAGTGTTTCTCTATCACAAAGACTGAAAACACCCTCCACACGTACACTAGGTGGCCAACCTATTATAGCACTACGTTGGGCCGCAACGTAGTGTTTTGTAACGATTGCATGCGTTACGCTCGGAACCATTGTCCCCGAAAACATGTCCCCTTATAGGGTTGTTCACCTCAGCTTTTCAACAACTAAATCCGCACCAGAGCAATCTGGTTCGGCACAAATACTCAAGAATGCTTGAATTTCACTAATATTTTTCAACAGTCATCTAGCCGAATCAAATAGCTTAGACTTTTATCAACAACTCGAACATCAATCGAAATAATCTATCCAACTTAATTGACCTTCTTCATAATCTAAAAGAAAACAAAAAATTCTTTTATGACGTCATGATATCGTGCCAGATTAGTAGTACGTTGAGGATTCCGCCATTAGGTGACTTTTTGTATATTACATCATACCATAATAAATGGTGACGATCTTTCGATCACAACCAACACTAGGTTCGACTGCATTGATGACTCCATCGTTTACCATTTTTACACCATATCAAATGATGCACATGGTTAGAAATACCTTTTTGAAAATTTTCAAATCATTTTTTTTGTCTTAGCCGAAACAATTAGCATAGACATATGGATAACTATATTATTTTTAAAACATCATTGGTTCAATCACAGGATCCAATGTTTTTCAAGAAAAATAGAAGTGCGAACATTAGCACGAAGTCAATAAATTTTGAAAATCTAGCAGAGCTAGAAGATTTAGAAAATTCTTGTTTCTCCATCAACTTCAATCTGTACTACCAAAATTTCTAACTTCATAACATATATATACCCGATACAGTTCATCAAACTTACAACACTTTGGAAATCT
Source organism: Panax ginseng (assembly GCA_020205605.1). Classification (NCBI taxonomy): domain Eukaryota; kingdom Viridiplantae; phylum Streptophyta; class Magnoliopsida; order Apiales; family Araliaceae; genus Panax; species Panax ginseng. The sequence continues at coordinate 62,990,417 of CM035142.1, read as the reverse complement.
GGGAACATGCCACAATTATATGAGTTTAAGAACTTATCCTAGTCAGACCATAGGCGTCCATTCACTGAGGGGTTCAAAAATATTTCATATAAGTATGAGTCACGAACGTACCATGTGCATGAGTTTTAAGAACTTGCGCCTAATCTTAATATTTTTTATCCTAATCTTAATAGTCTCTATCTATCAAATATGATATGAGAAAAGAATCACCTTCTCACCAGAAACATATCGATAGCGTGATACCAACATTCTATTGATTATCATTGTGAGGAACCGAGCGTGAGCACAAAGCCTCCGTCCACACAAAGGTTTGTACAACGCAGCTCTCACATGAGTCCTCAACTGAAATCCCACTTAACTATATCTTACATTCTTAACTTGCTCTTTGCTCGATATGAATTCTTTGTATCTCATCACATACAACTCCTCATGAGTTCATACCGTACCATTTCATAGTATAATATCTTATAGCATCAAGCTATACACACTTAGTCGTTACAGACTATTTATCACTTCATAGCTCATTCTGATCACGTCGTGATCATCAATTTACCTTAGGGTTCTTTCCCTATCATCAATTAAACTCCACTCGAGTTCATTCTTATTATCTTTGTCATACAGACACCATCTTAACATTTTTATTAACGGAGTTGGGAAACTCCTGAGTTATCATTTTCTTAGATACTTCAAGATTCTTCTTTGAATCTTCACTTATATATATTAATCATTATATTTCTCTCTCTCAGGTTATAGCCTAAGGTACACTTACCTAAGTTTATAACCTACAGCTTTGATACCAACCTGTGACGCGCCCAAATTCGGGTCCCTTCGAACCTTGGATCTGGTCCGCCACGATACTACTATCGTCAAACTATTTATATTTTGTATTCATAATATAACTTTACTTATTACAATTTAGAATATAAATTCTTTCTATTTCAAGGATTTGTGTAATGACCCCAAACTTTTATAAGTGTCTAATCTTGGTCATTTATTATTCCTGTTTTACATCACATTCGATGTTATACAAATATGCAGAATAATTTAAACTTTTTCAACCTCCTTTGAAAAATAAATCTTTTATTGATATCTTAACTCGTATCAATTACAAATTACTGAATCAAATTATTCTATGATTCACTTTAGTCAATTTCCGTATAAATCTTTACATCTCGATTCGAATTTCTCTATGTATCACATGGTACAACTTAACAGATATTACACATTATAAACTACTATCATGTACATCTACTAGAACCTAAACATGGTTCAAGAGCATTTAGTTAAATAATAAATTAATCTCCTTGAAACTATTGGACTTTATCAATCAAGTAAGACGTAACCTTTACTAGTGTATCCTTAACTCGCAAAAGTGGTTATTTACAAGGGTGAGCTCGATGTACCCCAACAATTCTAATGAGTTTTCATGCAAACACATAGCATATAATAGCATATTCAGTTCATGCATTCATAATCAATTAATATTTACTACGCATGTTACTTCGCACATAACAGGCATAGAGATTTACTAACATAAGCATATCATCAAAGATCAACTTTCACATTTCATACATATCTCATATGCATTTCATATATATACATCAACATTTGCATAGCATAATATAGCTCAACTAATAGTTATCGAATTCATATAACAAATAGGAACTGAAATACTTGCCTGATTCGTAGTTTATGAACTATGACTTAACTGCTTAACGCTTATCTGCACTTCGTGTATTCCTACACAATTATATAATTATGGATTCATATCCATTAGTTACATATTCATACATTTTCAATGTAATAATAATGTTACATTGTTCTCTATCTTGGTTTTTAAAACCTTCCCTTTTTTGCTTTCTTAGTAAACTCTTATAATAGCTATGTATATAGTACACCTTAGCTACACATGCTTGATTTGCTATGTGTTCGTTACACATTTCAAACTCATAGATGAATGTTTCATATATGTCTTGCATTTTTCAAACTGTCGACGTCGGGATTTTTGAATGTCCCTTTCCCTTACTTGTTCTTTGGTGTTCTCATTTTCGGTGAGATTTGTTTGAAAAAATAAGTGAAAAAGGTCCGACATGTATAATGTCGACAATGGGACTGTTAAGAGTCGCCAGTTGGTTTTTTTAAATGGTTGTACTAACACAATCGATAAAAGGTTTGCACATTGACCCAGTGATGTTACACTACTATACGGGTCGGTGAAACCGAGATTCGTTTAGGGTCTGGGGACTTGGTTATGCAGGGGGGAAGTGTTAGGCACCCCCCGACATCCGTGTTACCACGGTGACCGCCTCTTCTCAAGAAACTGTTATCTAAATATGTGTGTGTGGGTCAATGTCTTTGTTATTTGGAAGTAGTGCGAGGCCTCGCTCGAACCTATATACATGTGTGGTTTGAATTTATGTAAAAATTCGGGTTTTAAGAAAGATATGGCGATGATGTTTTATAAAAGAGGTTTTTCAAACCCCGATTCTCAATAGTAATTGAGACCTTTTACACTCCCATTTTATTAAGTAATGCAAACTTGGTTGATTTTATTTTACGAATGCGAGGCATCCGTATGAAAATAATGTACAAAATAATGCCGACTTCCTCGTGGGTATGGAAACCATCCGAGGAAATTGAGAACCATGAGAATAATTTACAAAGTCGCTTATAAAGTGAAGATGTCCATCATGGGAACCGAATCTAGATTCAATGGGATGAATCTGTGATCACTTGATTCCTAGGCTCACAAAATACTGTAGTTTATATGAAAGCAATAAGCAGGTATATATATAAAAGCTGTAAATATATATATACAGACAGGATCATGAACCACGAAGCACCTCCATGGGGGATCAGAAATATAAATAAAGCTGTTAAAAGCTATCAACCGCCACGGAGGAAACTCTAGACGGGACGAAATGTAAATAATGTCAGAATATGACCAACCGCCACGAAGGAAACTCCAGGCGGGACATAATGTAAATAAAGTTGTAAATACGGTCAACTACCACGAAGTAAACTCCAGGCAGGACGAAACGTAAAGAAAGCTGTAAAAGCGATCAACCACCACGAAGTAAACTCTAGGTGGGATGAAATATATATATATATATATATATATATATATATATATATATATAAGCGATAAACGCACCGGATGTAAAATCCAGGCTCATCGAACAGAGTTCAACCACAGTTCATATATATATAAGTATATATATATATATATAAGCGAATAAACGCACCAGATATAAAATCCAGGCTCATCGAACAAAGTTTGACACACAGTTAATATATATAAATGTATATATATATATATATTAAAGCGAAAGAAACGCACTGCATCAAGTTTAGGCTCATCGAACAAAGTTCACACACGATTAATGTATATAAATGTAAATATATATATATATATATATATATATATATATATATATATATATATATATATATATATATATATATATATATATATATATTAAAGCAATAAACGCTCCGGCATCAAGTCTAGGCTCATCGAACAAAGTTTGACACTCGGTTAATATATATAAATGTAAATATATATATATATATATATATATTAAAGAAATAAATGTTAGTCAATATATATGTAAATATATATAATATATATATATATATAGACTGAAATGAAACCACGGACCGAAGTCCGGGCAAAAGCAAGCAACACGACTCTCAACGTGTAGAAGGGTGTGTTCAAAGATGAAGAGAAAGACTCTAAAGTGTGTGAGAAGGCTTACAGCTGACTGCTTAAGAAGGCTTCTATATCTTTAGAGTGGATAAACACAGACATTTGTAGGTACAAAAGGGCTATATATGAGCTCACAGGTGTTTAAAAGGGGAAAATACACTGCATGGGGTGAGTGCTTGAGCAAATTGGGCGGGGCTTCCTTACCTTTTCTCTTGGAAAATCAGCACCCCAAGCCCTCTATTTATAGGCATTTTAGCCATAGGTGTACTTTTGCGGCTCGGTAAGAAGTTTACTGAGAGGCAACCCGGGTTGGCCCAGGTTTGTCGGGTCGGGTCGTCTCAAAGTACGTGCACTCAAGCACTGTAATGTCCACTCGGACTTTCAGAAGTGCAATTCGGGCATCCGTTTGAGGTATACAGAACCTATTTCGGACCGCCGTTGTCGAGAGTTGTACGATGGCATAGGATTAGAGTTTGTACGAAGTCATTGAAGATGGGACGATGCCCTCTGGTCTTCAAGCTTCAACTTTCATCCGTTACCCCGCACAATAGTCACTCGGGATGGTTAGTCTTGTGGGACATCATTGCGTAGAGACGTGACGTGGCATCTTGTTGATGAGATGACGATGTTGCCCCTCACCGGTGTTATCGTCGGATTGGGCTGATAAAGCAGACGTTGCTCAGACTTCGCTGAGATTGGACTGCTGCAATTGTTGAAGGCCCTCATTGTCACCTTTGAGGTGTGCCTGTCTTCCCGATGTTATTGCCGGGTTGGTGCAGTGTATCTCGCTTATGAGCACTGAGATTGAAGTTGGTCGCATTTGAAATAAGCATTTTCGGGGTTATCGTTGAAACTGCAGTCCTTGGGGTTATCACCAAGGTTGGTGGCTATTCCCATGGTTGGGACTGAGACTGGATACCTCGGGGTTATCTCCGAGATTAATTGGTCTTCTCCGGTGTGTGTTCCAGTATTAGATCTGCATGCCTCGGGGTTATCTCCGAGGTTGGAGCTGTTACTCCCATGCCAGAGTATGATCTGGGGTTGATGCTGAACTTCCGGTAGTATCCGGTATGGATTTGGATTGTCTTTCAGGGTTCTCTCTTAAAAGACAAATATGTCCTCCTGCAATGTTAGTGACAGTAGTACAGAAAATTTCTAGTGTCTACAGATGCCCCTCTTTATCATACTCATGCATGGCAATGCATGGGTAGGATAAAGAATCCTAGACACTTAAAACGCAACAAGACGAACGTGGTACAATGGGTAGCAAAATGGTGTAAATGTATGATGCATGTGTACGGGGTTGTAGCCTAACATGCTGGGGATGATTGTTGGATCCCTGTTGCTTCATTTGAGGGATTGGCAATCTTGACGATTTGATGTATGTTAGAATCTGTTAAGATGTTGATGTTGGAGTTATCACCAAATCCCTGTGTTCTTGATAATGACTTGATCCTGAAGATGTACCTCTTATGTGTAAGAGATCTATGGGGATAAAGCTTGGTCTATTTTGAGGATGTGTATAACATATTCCATCATCTATCCTCTTTGATAACATTGACCTCTCCTGATTAGTATCGCCAGGACATGTCAAGATTCTGTTGGATTTACTACCAACAGCAAACGCTGTCAGGGATGCCTGACCTTCGTTGACGTGTACTTCACCGATATGTGAATCAACAGTTGAAAAATCCTGTGGGATATACTGTCAAGGTTGCTTGACCTTTGCTGACGTGTGAATTAGTGGCTGATGCTTTGTGAGTAGATTGTCAAGGTTGCTTAACCTTCGCTGTCGTGTAGATCAACAGAGCATTGCGTTGTTACCCCCGCCGGGGATCTACTGGGGGAATATGAGTAATCGAGCATGAGATCCTCGAACAGCTCTAGAGTTTCGATAGGTTTAACTGCTATCGGCTGAGATAACGTCAAGGCTACTTGACCTTCGTTGATATATGTGTCAACGGCTGAGCATGCGTTATTACTCCCGCCGGAGATATACGTTGTAACCCCCGTCGTCGAGAGCTCATCGGGACTCATGAGTACGTACGCAACTATCGCCCAGTTCTCAATGCTTCGATGGGTTTACTTGCCATCGGCTGAAATAATGTCAAGGCTACTTGACCTTCGTTAATAGACATGTCAACGGATGAGCGTGTTGTAACTCCCCCCAGGGGATCTATGTTGTAACCCGTCGAGATATACGTTACAACCCGTGAGAGACTCATTTAGGGTAACGACCCGGAGTTGGCGGCATCAGACCTGTACAAGGTATTGCCGTATGTGATTCATAGCAAATGAGATCATTGGCAGGGTATACCTCGTGCTCGGGTGACTACCAATGAGCGATGTATAGACTCAAAGTTTTATCTGAGAAGACCGGGATTGTATGCTATTTTGCTCAATCGCGTGGCATTTTTATTCTCGATTGGACCTTTCCAGTCTGTGAGAACTCCTTTGCAACTCGAACTGGATCGAGCCGGAGGGGTGGGACCCACATAAGGGTGTCGCAGGTGCTTGTTGGGTGTATGTGACCCATTTCCCTATATTTGTAGTTGTACAGAGATGATGTATTAGATGATGATATACTTAGGAATGTATGCACAGTTTTTGCATTCCCTATATCATATTTCCATCTATTATCTGCTATGCATGTATAATGTTATGAATATATATGTAAGTCCAGAGATATTCGGCGTTGACCCCTGGATGGTCTTATGACACGGCCCGTACAGATGTCTTCTTCGACAGTTAGCCGTATAGATCATACCCCACCCTCATTGGTGGCCTTGGGTATGCGATCGTGGTATGATAGCATGTCACCACCAGACAGGGTGACTGTAGATCAGTTGTTGTAGCATACCATGACTTTATTGACTTTTCAGGTTCCCGCAGGGTTTGTGGACGGGATGCTAGAGCATTGGCTACCGGATAGGCAGGTATTCTGATTTGGTACCCATGAGTTGACTCCTACTTTGGAGGAGTATGCACGTTTGATGATGTTGCCTTTAGACAGACCTTGCGTGCATCTGGCTTTGGGAGACATGACTAGGCGATTCATGACTCTCACAGTGATTGCGGATGTAGTAGTGCAGACGGTGACATCTAGCCATGTGATATCCGGCAGATTTTACGTATGATAGATTTGGCTCTGAGGAGGATAGCTACTCACGATATTCCGGATTTCACCACATCAAGGATTATTGGCATTCTACCGAGTCGATGTAATCGATGCTATGCTATGCGTATTGTCATATGTCTATGGCCACGATATATGGACGAGATAGACATTGGTGTTATCATGGCCGTGAGAGCTCTTAGAGAGGGTCGCACCATTGTACCTATGATTATAGCGAGGGACCACGGTCAAGATCCTCATGTTGTGCTTACCCATCGGGGTGTTCTTTGGGAGTTCATCATCATTTGTATGTGTGGTTTATGTCACACTTGAGACCGGTTGGTACCCTTAGACGGCATGGGTATTGGTTCACCCATGATGTAGCCATGTCATACTCCTTTCAGTCGTCGGAGTGTACAGATGCCCTGTCTTGGTCCGCATTTTTGGCAGATATCAGAGATCCATTTAGCATATTGCTGTGCTCGGGACTTTGCTCACCATACAGCTTCATTACACACGCTCCGGGCATGGACTTCCTCCCTCTGGCTGGCTTGAGGGGCGTGACCACTTATCACCCATTGGCCATGATGTCGTAGTTCGACCAGTTCCAGGATTTACATCCTTTCGAGGGGGCGATAGGTCAGTGTTCAGCTTCTCGATATCTCTCAGCAGAGGACTAATCCCGTGTGTATGCTTGTTGGGATCAGCGCGAGATAGCTTCTTTTTGTGTGAGTCATCCAGGTTGTTCTGCAGAGTATTCCGCATGGACGAAGACAGAGGTTTTATCGGCTGCAGCAGTATCTGCAGTACCGGACAGCAATACAGACGATGTAGAGCCCATGGAGGACATCGATACCTATATCGAGGGGGATCCCGCTGCTAGTTTGCCAACATTTCTTCTAGATTCTCCTAGTACCAAGATCTTTGTTGTGATTCGACACTCTTCGACGCGATGCTTAGAGCGAGTCTTCATCTGATGACCTTTGAGAGAGATCAGGCTCGATCTATGATGTTGACTGTCCTTGATGGGAGGGACGCAGCTCTATTAGAGAGAGACGAGGCATTAGATCGCAGAGATGCCGCTGTTGTTGAGCGGGATGAGGCCATATCAGCCAAAGATGTAGTGATAGTTGAGCGGGATAGTGCTATATCTGCTCGGGATGTAGCCATCACAGATAGTATTGCAGTGAGGTCCCTTACCACTGGCATGATCGCAGAGATGAGCACATATATTGATGATCATATGGTCACCATGCAGATGGCTACAGATCTTTTGGGTCGTGTGGATATTCTTATACAGGAGACCACAGCTTCGCCTCCGTCTTCTGAGAGGGACGCCATGTTGGGCTTGTTAGCTCGCATATACCCTGACTTGTAGATGAGCTTGTATTTACTGCACAGACTAGCTTAGCCATTTTGTCATGTTACAGTTTACATTGTATATATATCAAACAACATTATATATGACAGGGAAATATATTTTTGGATCACTTCCCTTTTAGATATGCCTTGCTATTTGCTTGATATTTTGCCTGCTGCTTCAGGGCTTGTGGTCTTGATGTATTCTGAATTCCTCCTGGGTGGATGGACATTGAGTTGTCTCTGGATAATTTAGAATGGATCTTTGATCTATGTGTATCTCTACCATCTTTGGTGTCTTGGGGCTGGTTTCTGAATGAAAATATGGAGAGGAGTGTGGCTTTCCTCTCGAGAGATTGCACCACTACGATGGTCGCCAAGATTTCTATTTAGGAGAAGCCTATTTAATTCCATCTCTTATGGATTGGTGTTGCTCTTCAAGGTATGACCACAGCTTAGATGGTCGCCGAATCTCCTATTTGGGAGGAGTTCAGGTAATTCCATCCCTTTGGTCTGAAGCCAAATGAAATGTAGTGGATTGAAGGATGATCCCAGTACCAGTTGACAATGGTTTATGTTTTGGTAGGGGGTGAGACCGCACCATGAATGGCTGCCTATGTACTCCTATTGAAGAGGAGATCAGGTCTGCGTAGTTCGAACCTAGTGTAAAAGGTTCAACGATGTGTATGGCAGAAATGGTGTAGGAATGTTTTTTGTTGTTTTTGTGAGGAAAAGAGGGTAGAAATGTTTTTGTTGTCTTTGTTTTATTGCGACCGGGCCATGTGATATGGTTGCCTACGTACTCCTATTGAAGAGGAGATCAAGTCGATGTAGTTCGCCCCTCAAGGCGAGAAGAAAAGCGTAACCCCATGTGCAGGTCAGAGTGCGGGGAGGAGAAAGTTTAATCCTTGGTGGAGGATAAACTGCAGGTATGAGAAGTTTGATCCCAGGTATGGGTAGCCAAACTGCAAACGCAAGAGGTTCAATCCGCGGTGGGATGACCTAAGTTGTATGAGCACAAAGGAGAAAGCCAGGCTGCTGGCTTGAAAAGTATGTTTCCCTGAGGGGCAAAGTGTAGAAAAGTTGTAGGTGGTAAAGAGTTAAAGAACCGGGATGACTAGTGATCTGATGGTTCGACACCAGGGTATTTGCAAATTACTTCAGACATAGTATCGTTTCACGGTGTCTGAGTTGATGAGTTGTGGAAATTCATCGCCGTCCATTTCTTGCAATCTGAGAGCACCTCTTGTCAATACTTCCTTGACAATAAATGGGCCTTCCCAGTTAGGAGCAAATTTTCCTTTAGCTAGATCTTGGTTGTCAAGAATCTTCTTCAAAACCAAGTAATGTTGTTTAAATTGCCGTAGCCGGACTTTTTTGTTGTAGGATCTGGCGATCCTTTGTTGATATAACTGACCATGGAAGATAGTCGTGGTTCACCTTTCGTCTATTAGAGACAATTGATGATACATGTCTTGTACCCATTGGTCTTCATCTAGCTGAGCATCTATCAACACTCTAAGAGATTCCATCTCAACTTCTATGGGGAGTACTGCTTCCATCCCATAGGTTAAAGCGTAGGGGGTTGCCCCAGTAGAAGTACGCATTGAGGTTCTGTAGGCTAACAGGGTCAGAGGCAATAGGTTAGGCCAATCTTTATGGTTGGCGGACATCTTTTGCATAATCTTCTTGATGTTTTTGTTAGTAGCTTCACCAGCACCGTTCATCTTCGGACAATAAATGACAGAGTTAAGATGTTTGATGTGGAATTTACTGCATAATTCCCCCATCATCTTGTTGTTGAGGTTTTTTTCATTGTCTGACACAATCACCTCTGGATGTCCATATCGACAAATGACATTATTTTTGATGAAAGAAATGATGACTTCTTTAGTGACCCTGGGGAAGGAGGCTGCTTCTACCCACTTGGTAAAGTAGTCGATCATGGTGAAGATAAATCGGTGACCATTACTGGCTTTAGGCTCAATGGGCCCGATAACGTCTATTCCCCACATTGAGAAGGGCCAAGGTGAACTCATATTGTGGAGTTCCCATGGAGGGGCGTGTATAGTATTCCCATGAATCTGGCACTGATAGCATCTTTTGACGTGGACGTTGCAATCAGCTTTGAGAGATAGCCAATAATGTCCCGTCTTAAGGACTTTCTTAACAAAGAGGGGGCCACTCATGTTGGGGCCACAGACTCCACCATGGTTCATCCATAAGCCTTTGGGCTTCATCTTTGTCCAAACATCTGAGGAGACCTAGTCCTGCATCTCTTTTGTAGAGCGCATCTCCACTCGGGTAGAATTTTATAGCAAGTTTATGGATCCGCTTTTTCTCATCGGGCTTGCTACTCGGTGGGTGTAGATCCATCGCATAGATATTCCTTGATATGCTGATACCAAGGATGTTGAATGGGAGGTAGCTCATCCGATACTTCTCCAATGTAATTCCCATAGGTTGGGGCCTTGTGCAGGGAAATTGTGACGCTCGGCGAGTGTTCCTTGTCTGATATGCGAATCAAGGAGGCCAAAGTTGCTAATGCGTCCGCAAAGTCATTCCTATTACGAGGATTGTGTAGAAAGGATATTTCTTCGAACTCCAAAGTCATCTTCAAAACCTGCCGATGGTAAGCCAGCAAATGTAGTTCCTTGGTTTGATAGATTCCGGTGGATTGTCTGATTACCAACTCAATCTCCAAAGACAGTTAATCGCTCGATGCCCATCGAATCAGGCAAGTTTTAGCCCCATAAGATGACCTTCATACTCGGTTGTATTGTTGGCTTTGCCAAACTATAACTTGATGAGAACGGATCTCGCTCCCCGTATCAGATACTAGAAATTCTCCAGCTCTAGAACCTTCCATATTAACAGCTCCATCAAAATACATCTTCCATGATTGGCGTGTATCGATCGATGGTGTTCTTTGACCGCTATCATTACTCCTTCATCAGGGAAATATGTTTCCAAGGGTTTGAAATCCCCTGAAGGTGCGGCGGCCAGTTGATCCGTGATTCCTTGACCTTTGATGGAATTTTGAGTCACATATACAATGTCAAATTGTTGTAGGATCAACTGCCATCTGGACAGTCGGCAATTTAACATAGGTTTGTTGAACACGTACTTGAGAGGATCCACGCGGGATATGAGATGGGTTGTGTGACCATGGACGTAATGTTGTAACCTCATGGAAGCCCATGCTAAAGCACAACACGTCTTTTCGATCGAGTGTACTTGTGTTCACTTCTTCTTTGAACCTTTTGGCCGAGGTAATAGATAACTTCGTTCTTGGCCTCTATCGCCCTTTCCGTCCAAAGATGCGACCCATGGCATTGTCACTTATGGACGGTACATAAACAGGGGAACATCATCCTCGGTGGTACCAAAATAGAGCTTTGACTAGTTTGTTTCTTGATTGTAAGGAAGGCATTCTAGCCCTCATCATTCCATTTCATGACGGAGTTCTTCCTTAATAGCTTGAAGATTGGCTCACTGAGTTTTGTGAGTTGAGAGATAAACCCGCTAATGAAGTTAATTCTTCCCAAAATCCCCGTATTTCTTTTCTCGTATGAGGAATGGGCATTTTGTGATGGCTTGATTTTTGCAGATCCAAATTTCAATCCCTTTGTGGTCGACTAGAAACCCTAGCAACTTGCCTGATTTAACACCAAAGGCGCACTTAGCTGAATTCAACTTCAAGTTGTACTTACGCAACCTATTGAACAACTTTCTGAGATGGTCTATATGGTCATCCTCCTTTCGGGACTTGACAATGATGTCATCCATGTAGATCTCGATCTCTTTATGCATTAAGTCATGGAAAAGAGCCATCATAGCTCGTTGATAGGTGGCTCCAAAGATTGATGAGGCCGAATGACAACCGTCTATAGCAAAAAGTTCCCCAAGGCGTGATGAAAGCAGTCTTCTCATGATCTTCCTCAGCAACCATAATCTGATGGTACCCCGCAAAGCAATCATCAAAGGAGTACATGTCGTATTGCGCAGTATTGTTAATGAGAATGTGGATAAATGGCACAGGAAAGCTATCTTTTAAGCAAGCTTTGTTCAAGTCCCTGTAATCCACGCAAACTCGCACTTTCCCTCCAGGTTTAGGCACGGGCACAATGTTGGATATCCACTCAGGATATGTAGACACCATTATGATGCCAGCTTGAAATTGTTTCACAATTTCTTCTTTCACCTTTAAACTTCATTCAGGTTTCAATCGCCTGAGTTTCTGCTTGACTGGCTTAAATCCCTCTTAAATAGGAAGGTGATAAGGACAATGTCAGTGGACAAACCCACCATGTCTTCATGAGACCATGCAAACACATCCTGGAATTGGGTTAATAGCATAACCATGTCATTCTGTTGGTTTGGGGTAAGGTCTGAACCAATCTGGATTAACTTAGGGCTTTCTAAGGTTCCAAGATTGAAAGAAGTTGTTTGATCAATGTTGGGTTTGGGTTTGTCTTTAACCCATTCTTGAATTTCTGGAGGCACCTCAATGTCATCCTGTATATCCATCAAGGCGGAATTCATCTCTACATCAAAGGTACAATCCCTGTGTAGGAGAGGCATCGTATCAGCAAGTACAAGCACATCTAAATTCAGAGTCTTGAAACAAAATATGCTTTCACTTAGTATATATGAAATGTGTTGATCATACATAGTGTTAGCATATACTGGCAAAATAAACTGCCAATACTGTATAGAAAAGTAAGCAATTATTATATCTACAGGGCAGAAAGAGTTTCTGCCCGCTTTACCCTTGACGACCAATGCAATGAATGTTGTCCCAATTGGCAAGGGCAAAGTCCGGATGGACCGCAGTGATGGAGGGATTGTCATCATCCTCCTTATCCTGAATGATGGCCATTACGTCTGGGCAATCATTGTCTGGGGTGTATCTGTTGGTATGTTCGTCATGAACTATGATGCATATGCCTGACATCATTCGAATGACGTCTTGCTTGATTCTTCGTTCCTCTTCTTCCACTGCGGGATTTGGAGCAAGGATTTCTTTCTCCTTCACCGGTACCGGCTTGGGAAATAACATAGCCTTTACCTTGGCTGGCACCTTTACAGGAGGTTGTGCGGACTCGAGTTTGAAGGTAAGATAAACGCCACATAGTTGAAGTGAAGGAATCAACGATGTTTATGAGGATTCCTGTGACTAGAACTAGCAGAATAGCCTAGCCCAGCTATTCCAGTTTGTCTGGTTAAGTGAATTGGGTACTTGATACCCTGGCAATCTTTACCCAACCCTTGTCCCGGCTTATGACCCAACGACATCATTTCTTGAGTGGCCAGCATTACCTCGGCAAAATCTTGGAGTTTGTGCAATGGCGCCCAATAACATGGTATTGGGTATTGCTTATTTCTAAAGCATGAAAATTGACCGGTTCCACATCTGCATTGGCATTGATGAATGGCATGTCTCTGTGCTGAGGAATCTCCAGCAGGCGTTGGACCGTGACCAAATGTATTGTTGATAATGTATTTCAATTTGTTGGTGAAGAGTGGAGGGATCGCCTTGACCATATGAATCCATGGTCGTCCCAATAGCAGGTTGTATCCCGAATTTATCTTGAGCACATGGAAGGATACGCGAGAATATGTGAGGACCAATTTGATTGGCAAATTTTCGATTACTCAAATCAATTTCGTGGCTCCATCAAAAGCTTTGATGATAGTATGGCTACTCCGAATTCGGTTGAGATTGATATTCATCTTCACCAAGGTAGCGTATGGGGCGGATATTCGAGAGAGGACCCCCATCAATTAGGACTCAGCCTACTATATATCCAGGAGGACAATACCAAGAATGTCTGCAACGACAAGAATGACCGGACCCTTCAAAGGTATGTCATCATCGGTGAAGGATATCACATTGTTGTTGAAAATGTGATCAACCAGATGTTGAAACTTTTTTGTATCCACTGATGTCAGGAGATAGGCTTCTTCTAGAACCTTTAATAAGACCTTCCAGTGATTCTCGGAAGTTAGGACCAAGTCCAGAATAGATATTTGTTGTGGAGCTTCTTTCAAGCTTAAAACCACAGTGGCTTCGTGATAACCCATAGTATGGAGGAATTTTTCTATTTTCTCCATGGGTATTTTCCCCTTTGATTTCATGGTAGGTTTCATCACCCGTGGGGGAAGATACAGTGGATTTTCCTTCGACACTGCAGCAGCTGTATGTGAGGTGGATCCTTCACCTTCTCCATAATTCCATGGAACTGTGCACAAGCTAACAATAGGATATTGTGCTCTGCACGACAAGTTGATTAACTTGGGAGCGGCCACTTTCAAAGGATTGTTGCCTCCCATGAGTTGAATTGTTGGCGATGTGAGTAATGTGCTAATCCCATCAGTTTCAGTGGATATGACTGTTACTACACTTTTCCACTTAGTAGGGCCTGCATTCTCACTTGCACGTAACACAGTATCGTCGTCCGCTAGGCACAGGACACCACTGTCGATTAGATTTTGAATAAGGTGGCGAAGTGCCCAGCATTCTTTTGTGCTATGACCACGAGACTGGGAGTAATATTGACATACTCCATCAGAGTTGTATCGCCCTGAACGGGGGTTGATTAGAGGTAGAAAGGAACTGATCCTTCCTTCATTGATTAACATATGAAGGATTTCCCCCATGGGTTGGCCTAGATGGGTGAACTCCCTTTTGTTGGTGAAATCACGACAGGCTTTGGCATTTGCTCTCTTTGTCACTTTGTCTTCCAGCATTTCATTTTTTAAAAGTGATGAGGGAATATTCATGACAATAGGTAGGAGACTGGCATGCTCTTGGCTGATTAACTGACGTGTCACTTGATGTTGATAAGTCACCAGTTCCGCCAATTGCTCAATTTGTTTGCAGAGAGCTTTCATCTTTCGTTCCATTATGAACTAGAACTTGGCATAATCCCATTTGTCATCACTGTCTTTAATGGTCGGGGAAGAATCACAGCTAAAATTGGAACTCTGTCCATTGCTCCAACTAATCATGTTGACCTCTTCTTCTTTGTGTTGAGGAAGAGGGTTGTCTTGTACATGAGGCTGATCTGGTTTGGAGACCACGATCTCTCCGTTGTCTATCAGGTCCTGGATCTTGTGTTTCAAGGCCCAACAATCCTGAGTATCATGTCCAGGTGCCCTGGCATGATAAGCGCATTTCAAGCAAAGATTGAAACCCCGAATCCATTAGGAAATTTGGTGGTGGAAGAAGATGCGTAATTTTCTTCTATGTTGTCAGAAGATTTAAAATGTTCTCGAGGGTATTCCCTAAGTGTGTAAACACTCGAGGGTGTTTGACTTCTCCACCTTTTGGTATTGGAGGGTTTATAGACTATGTTGGAAAGGGAGTGTAGTTTCTCCTTTGAATAGGCATGTTCTGATTGCCTTTTTTTCCCTTGTAGTATCAGGGAAACATCTTCTTCTTTCTTTTTATGGACCCTCCGGGGGTTGTTCCCATAATTTCCAGATTGGATGTGATCAGCAATAGCTTTGAGTGCAGCTAGGTCTTGAATCTTTCCGGATTTCAATCCCATTTCAGCCATCTCCCCATGTTTGACCATTTTAGAAAACGGTTTGTCGATGTCGGCTAAAACTCTCTCATAGAAGGGAGCTTCTTGTATGTCTATGAAAGTCATGACCATTTCTGATTCTGTCATGGCAAGACTAACTTGGGCAGCCAGGCGTCTCCACCTTGGAGCATACACTCTGAAAGACTCGTTAGACTGTTTCTTGATCTTGGTAATTTGATACCGATCAGGAGCCATCTGAGTTTGAAAGCTGTATTGAGTGAGGAAGCTCTTCCCAGCTATGGATTTTGGAGTTGTCTAATCTTGTGTACCACGAACGGGCTTCTCCAGTTAGACTCTTTTGGAATAATTGCATTCTGAGCTTTTCGTCCTCTGCATAAGATCCAAGTTCTCCAATAAACACCTTTAAATGTGTATAAGGATCTCCTAACCCGTCATATTTTTCAAAGTCGAGTTTTAAATTATTCGGATAATGAACCCGTGAAAAATACACAGATCAAGATATGAAACACTTAGTGTGTTCCAATTCCTTTGATAGCGTGAAGGGTCTCTTCCATTTGGAGGACTTTCTTTTTGATGTCACCGAAGGTTCCGGATCTCGAGTGGGATGGGCAACATCATGAGTTTTGTTGGTCGTATCCAACTGTGGTTCAGGTATGGTAATGATCGGGATTCCTCCTTGTGTGGAAGATTCAGCATGTACGGGTATTTTCTGACCCTGTGTAGACTGGTGTAATTCTTTGAGTAGAACAGCCAAATCTGTAATTTGTTTGCTTAATCCGTCAAATTCTTTACGAGAAACTGGATTAAGTTCAGTCTGGTCGGATGACGACATGATTGACTGCAGGTCTGTTTCCTTTTTGGACTTTGACCGGGTAGTAGGTCTGATTGATTCCCTGCGAAAGACTTGTAGAGTTTAGTCTTTAGGGAATGTGTATAATAACATGTTATGTGATGTGTCTATTTTAGGAATTTTATCCTGCAAAACAGATGTCAGCTATTTGTAGCATGTTAAATATGTATGTGTACACATTTCTTCATATTTCTCATTACATGGAGATAGATATGAAATGTAATTACAAGTAATTGTGTTTACAAGTAATTGAAATGAGAGCATGAAGATACTTTCCTCTATTTTTGGTTTATCAGAGGCTAACCTATCTTAGGTTACTCTCGGGCTTTTTGGCATGAAGGTTCCCAAATCATCGCAATCTACTAGACGGGAAGTTAATCCGGTTTTTCAACTGGAGCGAATTTGGGTGGTGCCTTTCCTGAGCCTTGGAGAATTAGTCTTCTCACGAGTCCAGTAATCAAACACCGACGGGATATCCTCCTGGTGGAGGGACCACACAACATACATTCACATACATCGCATCTCATCGTATGAAAATGATGACATGTGCAAAGCACTAATATCACAAGTAGCTATGGTGAGAAGCACTAATATCACAAGCAGTTATGGTGCGAAGCACTAGCATCACAAGCAGTTATGGTGCGAAGCACTAAGTGCAATAAGGAAATGCATTCGTACACATTAATCAAAATGTAAATACAACATCCACACACAAGCAGATAATAGTTTTGAAAAGATTGTAATAGCGGCTTAAGTCCTCTTACTGGAGTCCCCAGCAGAGTCGCCACCTGTCGATGTCGGGATTTTTGGATGTCCCTTTCCGTTACTTGTTCTTTGGTGTTTTAATTTTAGGTGAGATTTGTTTGAAAAAACAAGTGAAAAAAGTCCAACATGTATAATGTCGACGATGGGACTGTTAAGAGTCGCCAGTTAGTTTTTTTAAATGGTTGTACCAACACAACCGAGAAAAGGTTTGCACATTGACCCAGTGATGTGACACTGCTATACGGGTTGGTGAAACTGAGATTCATTTAGGGTCCGGGGACTTGGTTATGCGGGGGGAAGGTGTTAGGCACCCCCCCGACATCCGTGTTACCACGGTGACCGCCTCTTCTCAAGAAACTGTTATCTAAATGTGTGTGTGTGTGGGTCAATGTGCTGTTATTTGGAAGTAATGCGAGGCCTCGTTCGAACCTATATACACAAGGTTTGAATTTATGTAAAAATTCTGTTTTAAGCAAGATACGGCAGTGATGTTATATAAAAGATTTTTTTCAAACCCTGATGCTCAATAGTAATTGAGACCTTTTACACTCCAATTTTATTAAATGTGCGGCTTGGTTGATTTTATTTTACGAATGCGAGGCATCCGTATGAAAATAATGTACAAAATAATCCCGACTTCCTCGTGGGTATGGAAACCATCTGAGGAAATTCAGACACCGCAGAATAATTTACAAGCTGCTTACAGCTGAAGATGTCCATCATGGGAACCGAATCTAGATTCAATGGGATGAATCTGTGATCACATGATTCCTAGGCTCACAAAATACTGCAGTTTATATGAAAGCAATAAGCAGGTATATATATAAAAGCTGTAAATATATATATACAGACAGGATCACCAACCACGAAGCACCTCCATGGGGATCGAAATGTAAATAAAGTTAAAAGTTATCAACCGCCACGGAGGAAACTCCAAAGGAATAAACGTAAATAAAGTCAGAATACGGCCAACCACCACGAAGGAAACTCTAGGCGGGACGAGAATGTAAATAAAAGTCAGAATATATTCAATCGCCACGTAAGTAAACTCGAGCGAGAATTAAACGTAAAGAAAGTCAGAAAAGCGATCAACCACCACGTAAACAAACTCTGTGTGGGTTGATATATATATATATATATATATATATATATATATATATATATATATATATATATATAGCGATAAACGCACCGGATGTAAAATTCAGAACATCGAATGTTAGTTCACCGATTCATATATATATATATATATATATATATATATATATATATATATATATAAGCGAATAAACGCACTTAGGATATAAAATCCGGGCTCATCGAACAAAGTCCAACACACAGTTAATATATATAAATGTATATATATATATATATATATATATATATATATATATATATATATATTAAAGCAAAGAACGCACTGCATCAAGTTTAGGCTCATCGAACAAAGTTCGACACACATCTAATATATATAAATGTAAATATATATATATTAAAGCAATAAACGCTCTGCATCAAGTTCAGGCTCATCGAACAAAGTTCGACACTCGATTAATATATATAAATGTAAATATATATATATATATATATATATATATATATTAAAGCAATAAACGCCTGCATCAAGTTCAGGCTCAATCGAGGCATAACTCGATAATGTTAGTCAATATATATACATATATATGGACTAAAATGAAACCACAGACCGAAGTCAGGGCAAAAGCAAGCAACATGACTCTCAACGTGTAGAAGGGTGTGTGCAAGGATGAAGAGAAAGACTCTAAAGTGTGTGAGAAGGCTTACAGCTGACTACTAAAGAAGGCTTCAATATCTTTAGAGTGGATAAACACAGACTTTTGTAGGTACAAAAGGGCTATATATGAGCTCACGGGTGTTTAAAAGGGGAAAGTACACTGTATGGGGTGAGTGCAGAGCAAATTGGGCAGGGCTTCCTTGCCTTTTTCTCTTGGAAAATTAGCACCCCAAGCCCTCTATTTATAGGCATTTTAGCCGCAGGTGTACCAGAGGCAACCCGGGTGGTCCCGGGTTTATCGGGTCGGGTCGTCTCGAAGTACGTGTACTCAAGCACTATAATGTCCACTCAGACTTTCAGAAGTGCAATCCGGGCATTCGTTTGAGGTATACAAGACCTATTTTGGACCGCCATTGTCGAGAGTTGTACGATGGCATGGGATTAGAGTTTGTACAAAGTCATTGAAGATGGGACGATGCCCTCCGGTCTTCAAGCTTCAACTTTCATCTGTTACCCCGCACAATAGTCACTCGGGATTGGTTAGTCTTGTGGGACATCGTTGGGTAGAGACATGATGTGGCATCGTGTTGACGAGATGACGATGTTGCCCCTCACCAGTGTTATCGCCGGATTGGGCTGATAATGCAGACGTTGCTCAGACTTCGCTGAGATTGGACTGCTGCAATTGTTGAAGGCCCTCATTGTCACCTTTAAGGTGTGCCTGTCTTCCCGATGTTATTGTCGGGTTGGTGCAGTGTATCTCATTTGTGAGCGCCGAGATTAAAGCTGTTCGCATTTGAAACAAGCATTTCCGGGGTTATCACCGAAACTGCATTCCTTGGGGTTAACACCAAGGTTGGTGGCTATTCCCATGGTTGGGACTGAGACCGGATACCTCGGGGTTATCTCCAGATTAATCGGTCTTCTCCGGTGTGTGTTCCAGATTGGATCTCGCATGCCTCGGGGTTATCTCTCGAGGTTGGAATGATTACTCCCAGCAGTGATCTCGGGGTTGATGTCGAACTTCAGTTAGTATCGGGCATGGATTTGGATTGTCTTTCGTGGTTCTCTCTTAGCATTTAATCATCCCTCCGCAATGTTAGTGATGATAGTACTGAGAAAATTTCGAGTGTCTACACAAACTTTAATAAATTTTAACAAATTTGGGTTTTATATAACCATTACATGCTCTTAGGCTTAAAACATCATCCATGTCAAGTATTATAGCTTAGGATAGTACTATAAGTAATTTGCCAAAATCAGAAAGTAAATAAAATGTCCACATCAAACCGTTTCAGTAGGCAAATTCTTGCCGAGGTTAGCTTTTGGGAGATGGCGCAGCCCACGCCATCCCTCGAGACTAAGTTAAGTATTTATTTTATGGTT
The DNA here is from genome assembly GCA_020205605.1 of Panax ginseng. Classification (NCBI taxonomy): domain Eukaryota; kingdom Viridiplantae; phylum Streptophyta; class Magnoliopsida; order Apiales; family Araliaceae; genus Panax; species Panax ginseng. The sequence goes on along the minus strand of CM035142.1, from coordinate 62,969,927 downwards.
TTATCTAGGTTCTTAGCACGCATGACTGTTAACACATAATTTATCCTCATGTTAAGAGGTCTTAGCCCAAGTTGGGTGTCTCGTGTTTTTACTTTAAGTTATTTTCACTAAGTAGGTTCATGTACAAGGAATGAACTATCTTAACCATTTCATCACGTAAGGATGTTAAATGCCTATAACGCGTATGCTCGTATATATTCAACTCATTAGTTCATCATTTGAGAAATCATTACAATTCATACTCGCACGACTTATATGGTGTCTAACTAGATGATCACACATTTAAGCAATGTTTATGAAAGCTTAGTTTCGCAAGGCGTTCAAATTCACTTTTAAAAATCATTCTAGGCCAAGCTAATGCAACTAGGTGCAACTTTAAATCTCATTTCATAGCTAACTAAGCCATGTATGTATGTTATTACGTTTAGAACTTTAAGTCCACAAGTTACTTTAAGTTCGTTCTCAAAGTTTCATGTTTTCTTTAGAAAACATTTTCAACTAAGCTATTATAGGTTGATAATAAATAAAGCCACTTTAAATCACTTCTCATGCTTAGGTATACTCATATCTCAACAATAGGTATGTGTTAGAATATCATAACTTCAGAGACTCAAGGCTCGTAAATATTCATTTTTCCAAAACTTTAAGTTTCTTTTCAAAACTCATACTAATTCATGCTAAAGTATTCCCTTATGAGTAAGGTAATCTTATATGTCATGTCTAATATCTTTCATGTTTTATGTTTTATCACTTAGAATAACATATTCCATCGCCGGGAGCACTATACTTGCGTATGTGCTCGCTCGACGCCCTCCGATCGCCTCTGAATATGTAACAATAACAAAGATGACTATTTTTACCCTTTCTAATGACCTCAAATTGAAACACTTAAAGAACAAAAGTTGTAGGTCGTTCCGGATCATCTTGAATCACCTCAATCGGAGTTCGTGTGAAAATGTTATGCCTAATTTACACAAAGAAGTCGAGCGATCTACCCAAAGATCGAAGCCCTTGCCAGAAGTCGCCTTCAATTGGCCTTGGGGCGCTGTGAATCGCAGACCTCGGGAGGCAGAACGACCCTTCAAGTTCTGCACTTTGCGATTTTACAGACCTCATCTCCTTTCAATTTTAATAACATGAGTTATACTCATCCAAATCAGTCTATTTTTGATTATATGGGTTTGTAACTCATAAAACTACAACATACCAATTACCCAACGATTAACATAAACATTAACTAACCCAAATTTGAATCTATAACTCATGTTCATGCTTAGTTTTCTGGTTTTGAAAAGTTTAGCAAATTCATTCACCATGAATTCGTTTCTCAACCAAATTGGTTCGTTTAACTTCCGTTGTTTTCGCATATGAGTATCTTAACAACATCTAACAACAATTTATGGATTGAAACAAGCTTTAGCCATCAATTTTGTAACTTAAAAGCTAGTTTTTCTTTACACTTTTCTTAGGAATTGAAACTTAGAAATCAAAATCATATAAGTTAGCATTGTTTCCTCGTGAATGCATGGAATTGCTAACCATCACTCTCCAATCCTCCAATTGCTCCTTAATTCAACTTACTCTATCTATCAAATGCTCAGACATTCCACAAATGGGAAAAGAAAAGAAGGAACTCTATTTATAGAGGAAGGAGTATCCAGTTCATGGTCTTGCACACTGAATCAATCCAAGAGGAAGAAGAAGAAGCCAATGGATTGAGAAAGGTTGTTGAACCACTCCATCTATCTCCATCCCTCTAACCATCATCAGTTCTAATTTTCAGCAATAACAATAGGCCTAGGCCAATGGCCTATTCACGTGATGAAGGAGAATGACTGAGAAATTGGGATAAAGCTTTTTAGCTTACTATTTTAGCAATAAGGCCACTTAATGTACCAAGCTTATTTCCTTATGGGCCTATTCAATCAATTATAATTGACTTAACATTACTACATTAAATTAAGTTATGGGTACACACACACACACACACACACACACACACACATATATATATATATATATATATGTACCCATCCACATATAGGAAGTATACTTATATTTTAAATATACACCAATACATAATATCATGTACCTCATGTACATTATCTAATAATATTTTAATTGGGCTATTTATAAAATAGTTGGATATTCTTAATCCATCATTTTCCATAAAATTTATCATTTCAAATATACCCAATTATCATAATGATAATTAATATCAATTATTTATTAACTCACGTCATATACTCCATGTACCTTAGTTACATGCAATAAAATAACGCTGTTAGGTATTATTGTCCGAGTATCCTCCATAATTATTTTTACTACTCGTATAACCACATTATAACATTGTCTAATATTAATGTTTATTTAAACATTTAATCTCCTTCCCAACGTCTAGAATACACATATATTTAATCATTTCTGTATTAAAATCACTTATGATTTTATTGTACCACTTGATACCTTATCTCATTAGTCCCAATTAAATGTCACACTTCATGTATTCTTAGGCCATATGTATTATATATTACTACTGTCCACATTTTCCATATTACCCATAGTAATACTATTTAATGATAATGTCCACATTAATATTTTAATTGGGCTAAGTTTAATTCAATTGGGTATTCCAAACCCATAATCACATTTTAATATCACAACAGCACATTTTGAGCGAGGCTAATAGTTCACGATATTCGATTCACCCCGGTAGTACCAAGATGTACCAAGATCTTAGACAACATTTTTGTGGCCGAATTTGAAACGTGATGTTGCAGAATGTGTTGCCAAGTGTCTTACCTGTCAGAAAGTGAAACCAGAACATCAGAGACCGAGTGGATTGCTACAACCGTTAGAGATCCCAGAATGGAAATGGGAACATATTACAATGGACTTCGTGGTTGGCCTTCCGACGACTCAGAAAGGCTACGACGCAGTATGGGTTATCGTTAACCGACTGACGAAATCTGTACACTTCCTTCCTTTCAAAATCAGATTCAACTTGGATCAGTTGGCAAGGCTATACGTAAAAGAAATTATTTCGAGACACGGAGTGCCAGTGTCAATTGTTTCTGATAGAGATCCGCGCTTCACATCAAATTTCTGGAAATGTCTTCAGGAATGCATGGGTACGCAATTGAGAATGAGTACAGCTTACCACCCTCAAACAAACGGACAAAGTGAGAGAATGATTCAGACATTAGAAGATATGTTAAGAGCATGTGTGATGGACTTTAAAGGAAATTGGAATGATCACCTACCGTTAGTAGAGTTCGGCTACAACAACAGTTACCACACTAGTATTGGCATGCCGCCTTACGAAGCGTTATCTGTTAGAAAGTGCGAGAACTCCGCTTTCTTTGGGATGAAGTTGGTGAAAGACAATTGCTAGGGCCAGAATTGGTACAGCAGACGGTAGAAATAGTCAAAGTGATCCGAGCACGACTGGTAGCGGCTCAAGATCGACAGAAGAAATACACTGATCCACATCGTAAAAATATCGAGTTTGAATCAGGTAGTTATGTTTTCTTGAAGGTCTCTCCCTGGAAGGGGAAGATCAGGTTCGGAAAGAAAGGAAAATTGAGCCCAAGATTTATTGGACCCTTTGAAGTACTAAGAAGAATCATAGAAGTTGCGTACAAGGTAGCCTTACCTCCAGCACTTGAGAATGTCCACAACATTTTCCATGGTTCAGTATTACGACCATACAAAGCCGATTACAAGCATGTAATTGAATATGAACCCCTACATTTTGAGAAAGACTTATCTTATGAAGAAATTCTTGTCCAAATTGTCGACCGAAAAGAACAAGTTCTGAGAAATAAAGTAATACCTTCTGTTAAGGTAATTTGGAGGAACCACAACGCTGAAGAAGCTACGTGGGAACTCGAAGAGACTATGATGAAGAATTACCCTCATTTATTTACTTAATTAATTGAAAGCGATTCTGGGGACAGAATCTGTGTAAGGGGGAGAGAATGTAACGGGTCGAATTTATTGAGTCGTGATTCTGGGGACAGAATCCTTTTAAGGGGGAAAAGATGTGACGAATGAGATTTTTGTAAATTTATTTTAATATTTATTGAATTAAATAAATATTTTTCGATAATTTAATTATTGAATTAAATAATTAATTGATGCAATTGTGGTTGATTAATATGTGTTACATTTATTAAATTAATGTAGAGAATATTTATTATTCAAGCATGTATCTATGTGAGCTTATTGAATTAAATGAATTATTTAATTAAGCATGATAAAAAGGGTTTTATCTCTTCTAAATCTATACACTGGGTAATCTCTCCCTCCCAAATTCTATATTTCACGTATTCAAGTTTTGATAAAAAAATGGCTTTCACAGTTTTCTGTAAAGCCTCTGTGATTGAGAAAGGAGTAATATTTATGAGTTATTTATGGGTTAAGATGTATCAAATAGTATTTATATATATATTGCATGATTCTATATCATCAGTTTCATAATATTACATCGTAAATGATTTCTACAAAATTACAGAGTATGGGTTTGGCCTTATGGCCTTATACGTGATATTTTATGTATTAATCTTATATTATCCCTAAATTTTACATTCGTATGTTGTTATGCATTTTGATACGAAGAGACCAAAGTTTAAATAAACGGATTTGATTGTTATACTTAATCAGTAGTGACAATTTTCATGTTTTATTTTCAAAACCTTCAAGAACATCAAAGTCAGTGAAATTGCATGCTTAAACTCTATGATTATATGTTTTAATGGGTTAAAATCAGTCTTTAGATGTTGAGTAATGTTTGTATATGAATTATATCATGTGGGTATGTCTAATTTCGAGTAGGAAATAAGAAATTGGAAGAAATTGGCATGTTCTCATGCGATTTTCATGAACTACCCTTTTTTCTGTTCTGTACGCCAACAAGCAAAGACAAAGACTACATGCATAAGAGTCTCACTTGCATGAGCCACACCATGCACATTATTGACTAGGTGAAAATGTTGCAGCACCAAGCATGATCTTGAGAATCAAGATAAAAGTGAAATGCAAATAGCCACACTCCAAAAAAAAGTTCAGAAATGTAATATTTTTAAAATGTTTAAGTCTAACAATGTGTTAGTAAATTAATGTAATGAACATAAAAATATGTTATAACTATTTTACATCACATTATACTTATAACATAATTGCATGTGGATTGAATTATTGAATACATAATTAGCTTGATAATTCATGAAGTACAAATTATGTGACAAAGTGGTAATTTGACTAAGTATAGTCAATAATCAAAGTAGACAAAGAGAATGAGCTTATGATGATTAGTTAAGTTATAATTAACTGGTATTGTGAATGTGAATGGTATGTAGGATTAAATTCAAAGAAAGTGCTTAGTTAAAGTGTAATCTACGCACGAGGCAAGTTTCCTAACCCTACTTGTCATTATTGTTCAAGTTTATTATTTACCTCGAGTAAATTATCATTACTATTATTCATGTTCAAATGTTATATTAAAGATTGATTATCTTTTCAAAGCATGATTCAGTTATACAATAATTTTCTTATTGTATACTTCCTGAGATTATTATTCAATTTGAATATCATTATTATTGAACCTTATTAGACTAGCGAACCCTTATTGATTCGACTAGTCCATAGTTGAGGAGCGTTATAAATTTCAGAACCCTTGATGAATTATCAAAACCAAACTTCCTTTGGTGCGGACTCGAATGTCAAACTGAGATGAACAACCCTGCAAAGGGATTTACTTATGTGTTAGCGTTAAGATATTGTGCATAGTATGGTACTAAGAGCTGATCCCCCTAAGTACAAGTAAAAAGGTCCATAGTCTTATGACTGTTAAAGGTTTCAAGTATAACCCTTGATAACTTAGGACATAGTTCAAGGTCTTATGACCCTCGGAATTCTTTTGATTCTTGCTATTCATTCTTGATTCAAAAGTAGAGCTTTTATTCAGATGTCTTTGATTTATTCGCATGTTATTATACTGTTATTTCATTATTATACTTGTGGGCAATAGTGCTCACTCTTGCTTAATAATAACATTGCAGTTAAGAACGAAATAACTGATGAACCTTCCACTAGTAAAGGCAAGGGCAAAGTTAGCAAGTGATGAAGACTTGTTCTTTATTTGATGATGTATTTTGTTTAAGACTTGGTTTAATGATGTTGTTAAGACTTATTTGTTTATGATTCCAATATGGATGTTTAAGGTTAGTTTAACTCCGGGATTGTATTATTATTATTCGGATGTTGTAACCCTTAAGGGGAAGATTTTTATTTCTATCTATTGCATGGTTTACATTTATTATGGGTAGATAAATAGATGATATTTGTACAGTGAATACCAAATCCCGTGGAATCGAAGTACACGGATTTGGGGGTGTCACATTAAGCACTAACTAAAACTCATATTACATCATACTAGTTACTAGTATATATATTCAAGAAAATGGTGATTATCCATCAAAGAGATTCAATGTCACCAACTCACTATGATAAAAATAATTCTATAAATTTTTTAATGCCAATAGATAAATCTTATCCATCTTCTTACTAATTCATCTCTACAATGTATAACAAATATATAATAATAATATATATTTATTAAACACAACATCAATTTGCTCATATTACCCTATGTAACACAATATTACATACCTCGTAACACAATTATATATTCTTGTTCGAACACATCTCATGTCTTAAGAATTTTATTTACTAAATTCTTATTTTAATAATTTCTAAAAATTTGGGTTCTTACACGTACCCAAGGAATGCTACTTCCTCAAGCCAAAACTCGTATTTCTTCACCTTGGCATATAACTTGTTTTCACGAAGCTTTTGGAGTATCAGCCTCAAGTGTTGCTCATGATCTTCACGGCTTTTGGAGTAAATGAGGATGTCATCAATAAAGACGACCACAATGTGATCCAAATATTCCTTGAATACTCGATTCATCATATCCATGAAGGCAGCATGAGCATTAGGCAATCCAAAAGACATGACTAGGAATTCATAATGCCCGTACCGAGTTCTGAAAGGAGTCTTTGGAATGTCATCAGTTTTAATCTTCAACTGATGATATCCGTAAGCTAAGATCGATCTTTAAAAAGAACTTGGCGCCTTGCAACCGGGTCAAACAGTCATCAATGCGACCTTAACGGAACCTATTTTTGATGGTGACATGATTCAACTCCCGATAATCAATACAAAGTCGCATACTTCCATCTTTCTTCTTCACGAATACAACAGGAGCACCCCAAGGAGACGTACTAGGTCGAATGAAATCGATGTCTAACAATTCCCGCAGTTGGGTTTTTAACTCCTGGAATTCAATAGGAGCCATTCGATATAGGGCTTTGGCAACGGGTTTTGTAACGGGTTCAAGGTCGATACCAAACTCGATTTCACGCTCCGAGGGTAGGCCAAGAAGTTTTTCGGGGAATACGTCAGAAAATTTATTAACAGTAGAAATATCATTCAAATTTAACGTATTTTTGTTTAAATTTGTGACATGAGCTAAGAAAGCTTGACATCCATTTTTCAATAAACGAATAGCTTTATGGCTTGAGATGACCGTGATTGATTTTAATCGTTTGGTCGCTTGAATTTGCATAATAGATTGATTAGGAATATGAAAGCTAACAACCTTACAAAAACAATCAATTTTAGCATGATGAGTAGTTAACCAATCAATCCTTAGAATCGCGTCAAATGCAAGTATTTTTAAGGAGATAAGATCGACAGGTAACGTGCGTTTACCGATTTGAATCAAACAAGACTTATAAATAGTGGATGTAATGAAGGTTTCTCCCAACGGATGTTCAACAGATAAGTCAAAGTCTAATTTCTCCAGAGTCAAATTTAAACGTTGAGCGCAAGTAGGAGAAATAAAAGAATGGGTAGAACCGGTATTAAATAAGTTATAGACTTCGCTAGAGTTTATGATTAGCTTACCCGTGATCACCTCGTTTGGATTCCTTGCTTTTTGGGAGGTTACGACAAACGCTCTCCCTTGAACTACCGGTTTTTTCTTGTTTGGGACGGCCTTTGATGCCTCCATCCCAGCTGGACTTGACTTCGGTGCACGATAAAATCGGGCTAGGTGACCTTCTCTTCCATAATTGTAACATGTTTTTGACTTCTGCATACAAATTGGACTGATGTGTCCCTCCCCTCCTCATTTGTAACATACGACCGGCGGTCGTTCTCCTTCCTTAACAACAGGTGCTGGTGCTGATGTCCTTCCATCATTATTGAATCTCCTTTTCTTGAAACTCCCACTTTTATTGTCTTGGCCATGATTACCACCAAGTGGTTACCATTTCGGCATGTTGATTCCCCACGCGTTTGTTATCACCGCGCCGATGATCGCTACCTTTGGTATTATTATTTTATCGGCTGCTCTCTCTTAGTTGGGTTGACTCGTTATCGCGCTCCAATAACTGAGCCCTATTTACAACATCTAAATACAAACACAGTTTGTGATAAATTAAGTATTGACGTATCTCGGGTTTCAAACCTCTTAGAAATATCCGCGTCATTCTCTCCTCATTATCAACCAAGTGGGATGCAAACCGGGACAACTCGGCAAACTTAGCTTCGTACTGTGACACGGTTATATTGTTCTGCTCCAGCTTGATGAACTCTACCTCCTTCATGTGACGAATACTTTCGAGAAAGTACTTGTCGTTGAAAAGTTCTTGGAATTTCTCCCAAGACATCTTCAGTGTGGCAGGTTGAGTACGCTTTACCGATTCCCACCAGTAATTTGCCTTTCCTCACAACATAAAGGTGGCAAAAGGAACCTTTTGCTCCTCGGAGCATCCCAAGACATTAAATATCTTGGTGATTTGCTTTATCCATGTCTCTGCCTTAAGTGATTTTGGATCTCCAATAAACTCCGGTGGTCCCAGCTCCGTGAACTATTTAGCGGTGTGACAGATTCGAGAGAGTTGCCGGTGTTTCCACCTGCATTTTGAAGGGGAGCCGCTCTCGCCTAATGTTGCATGAATTGCATAAAGCCTCTGAACATCCCATCGTTCATCATTTGGTCAGCGTTGTTTTCTTGAGGATTATTGCCATCCTGATGCACATTATCCTGAGTATTGATCGTTGGTGACTCAACGGTCTCATGTGCTTTATTACTTATCTCAACATTTTCTAATGCCATTTTGAAATACTGCCACAAAACAAGGGTTAATTGATATGTCACATATTATCCCTACACTCTGACCGACCAATTAAATACCAAATAAACTTAGATGGGTCATACTAGCGAAGGAATTCCCCGTTTCTCCCCTCCTAGTTCTTGTCTCACATCTCAGCTAGGGATCATATCTCTAAGCTTTGATACCAACTGTGATGCCCCCAAAATAGGTATACATCACCCATCTTGAGTCGCCAAATATATGGTACAGAATTTAAATACAAACTTCTTTTATACAGTACGACAAAACGTAGCTGAGAGTTTCAAAACAGATAATGTCTCGTAGAAAGTATCCAAACTCAAATAAAGTCCTTATTACAATTATTATCACACTATTTCACTGAATAGTGAGGACTACTAATGCAAACATCTGGACTGTCACTCCGTTCCCTGACTAGTCTCAGCTACGTTCTCATTTCCTGAAGAGAACAATGAAAGCAAAAGGGTGAGCTCAACTAGCCCAATAAGAAATATTATGACTAAGATAATGCAGAATAAATTATCGTTAGCCTTCAACAGTGTTAAACTGATAAAATATAATAAACATCAAGTTTAATTGCGGTGAACAAGCAATCCATTAGAAGAGTCAAGTAGAGCATGATATCTACTATCTTCTATGATTTAAAAAGTTTATCATCAATTTTATATTTGAGACTCAAATTTTAATAAATAAACCACATCATCAAATCATCCCGCACTACGGGCGGGGATATTCATGTAATCATCTTTGGTCATGATTATACCGAATAATCCATTGTCATAATCATACCAACAATCGCCCATCAATGCACTCTGAGCCAAAGAGGATTTTTACCACATCATTTGTAACATTACGGCCATGATTATACCGAATAATCCTCAGTGTCATAATCATACCAATCAACGATTACATCTATGCACGTAAGCCCACAGATGACTTTTATCACAATATAAGCATGAGGATTATGACAATGATATAAGAATTCAATTAAAAGAAAGCAAAGGATAAATTTTTAAAGATTATAACTTAATTTATCCAGAATTCAATAATGTTCAAATTGTCAACATGATATTGCTTTGTGGAGTAAAATTCAAGAATAATATTGTATCAAAAATGATTTGGACAGCAAAGAAATCAATTTTTGTCATGAATAATTCCCCCGGTGAATAGTACCCCGTGAATAGTACTTCAGGAATAGTACCCCGTGAATATTAGTTTGTGAATAGTACTCGTGAATAGTACTTTATGAATAGTACCCATGAATAGTACTTTGTGAATATTACCCCGTGAATAGTACTTTGTGAATAGTACCCCGTGAATAGTACCATAAAAATGAATACTACTCATGGACAGTACTCCGGCATGAAAAGCTTAAAAATTTAACAAGAATGTGCAAAAAATATCCTTGTGAAACGATACTAGATGAAGCGCAAATTTCACGGATATATAGAAGCCATACTTTAACAAAATGAGGGTATAATTAGGAAAACTGGACGAAATAATATTACTCACATACTACAGAGTATGGAAGACAATATTATTCCTATGAATACTGAAAAAAATAATATCCTTACCTTAGAAGAAGACTGGATACTAGAATAATGAGGTAGCAGAATTCTCTTCTACTTTCTCTGTAAATCTTCTCTCTCTATAGCTTCTCTTTCTATAATTGCTCTTGTGAGTCTTAGTGAATTGGTGAGAATGAAAGAATAATGAGCTTCTATTTATAGGAAAACGTAATTTCGATAATTACACGTTTTGGGGCTCGAAATATTACAGTATAATACCTTCATCTTTTCCATCATTTTTAATTTAGTTTTGCAAGTATTATCAAACTTGCACCACCTCTCCTAATAGTACATCTTGTGAATCAATAGTACAATCATGTGAATCAATAATACAATCATGTGAAAAAAAATAATTACAGTATAGTACCTTCATATATGCCTTCATTTTTAATTTAGTCATGCAAGTATTATCAATCTTGCACCACCTCCCCTAATAGTACATGCATGTGAATCAATAGTACACACATGTGAACAAATAGTTATAAACATGTGAATTAATAGCAATTAATTGCTCATTTATCCGATTAATTTTCCGATTGGTTAATATAACCTCCAGACATCCATTATTATCGAAATAGATGTCGATTTCCACTAACACTAATAATTCCAACAAAATGGAAATATTAATTTCATCTTTAATCAACGAACTTATTCATCATTAATATTATAACTCACAATATTTAACAACCAGATCATTCCCAGGAAAGATGGGGCTTTCCGATAAGGATTTCTCCGTATTGGCGCGCAATTAGGTGACTAAACCTCTCCTTGACAGAACTTTCTAGACATTGTCAATATTGCAAATAATAATATGAATAACTTTGTCGTCTCAATTATGGATTTAATAATATAAGATATTATGCAAATGATAATGTGACAATAATTGAATCAATAATATGAGAGATATTATGTAGCAACTACTGTAGCAATAATTGAGTATAACTGAGTGACTTCTCACGTAAGCATCAATAATCAATACCGTGTGCTACTATGCAACCACGCCAGACATCGTACTTATACCATTGGGTAGTTCAACGGTTTAACAAAGAAACTTTCGCCGTTATTTTTATAAAAAGATAATTACATCATTTTCTAACTACGATAATACTTAGTTGTGGGGTCCACTAATAATTGTGTCATCGCATTTAATATTCCCTGTTAAAGCGAATATTCCCCGACCAATCGAATATTATATAACCACTTTCTTATTTTGCAAAATTTGTAAATAATACCCACAACTATAACATTATATCAAATCAACACCATAATATTCAAAAATATATTTCGAGAAAAATTAATCTTTATTCATAAAAGTTGGGATCTTACAATATTCGTGTTTTCACTAATGGTCATGATCATGCCAACAACTATCCATCAATGCACTACGGGCTAATGATGACTTTTACCAAATCATTTGTAAAATTTCGGGTCATGATTATACCTAATAATTCCTGGTCATAATCATACCAATCAACAGTCCATCTATGCATTACGGCCAAATATGACTTTTATCACAATATAATCATGATGATGATGACAATGATATAAGAATTCAATTAAATGAAAGCAAATGATAAATTTTAAAGATTTATAATTCAATTTATCCAGAATTCAATAATGTCCAAATTATCAACATGATACTGCTTTGTGGAGTAAAATTCAAGAATAATATTGTATCAAAAATGATTTGGACCGAAAAGAAATCAATTTTTGTCATAAATAGTACCCCGAGTGAATAGTACTCGAGTGAATAGTACCCCAAGAATAGTACTTCGGGAATAGTAACCCGTGAATAGTACCCTGACATGAAAATATTAAAAATTATCAAGAATGCTCAGAATAATATTTTCCTGAAAATATACTGGATGAAGCGCAAATATCAAGGATATTCTACTAATTTCATGGAGTATAGAAGCAATACTTATCAACATAAGTGTAGAATTAGGAATATGAAACGAAATAATATTACTTACATACTACAGAGTATGGAAGAAAATATTATTTCACTTAATATTGAACAAGAATAATATCACTTACAAATACGAAAGAAATAATACCCCTTACCTTAGTAGGAGATTGGATACTGCAATAGTGTAGTAATAGAATACTCTTCTTCTTTCTCTCTGATTCTCTCTCTATAGAATTCTCTTGTGAGTCGCATTGAATTGCTGAGAATGAAAGAAGAAATAAGCTTCAATTTATAGAAGATTTCTAGCTTAGCCCTTGCAATGTGAAAAGGCAAGTGGCTAGATGACTGGTGACGTGAAAAGAAAAGTGATTTGGCGCATGTAATGTGAAACAACAAGTGGTTTGACGCCTATAATGTGAAACAACAAGTGGTTTGACGCCTGTAATGTGATACGACAATTGGTTTGACGCCTGTAATGTGAAACGACAATTGGTTCGACGTCTGGTAAAGGCAAGTACTATTAGCGAAAGTGACTCTTAGATGATGACATATGGGCCCCATAGAATAAACCAAACTTACAATAAACATCTCATAACAGACTTCTTATTTATATCAAAGATTGAATAAATATTTACCACAAATCATTTTATCTTCAATCAACACATTTTTTAATCTTTCAAAAATTATTTATCATTAATATTATAACTCAAAATATTGACAACCAGATCATTCTCAAGAAAGAGGGGGCTTTCCGATAAGGATTTCTCCTTATTGGTGCGCAATTAGGTGACCAAACCCCTTTCCTCGACAGAACTTTCTAGACATCGTCAATAATTCAAATAATAATATGAATAACTTTATCGTCTCATCTATTGATTTATAATATAAAATATTGTGCAGATGATACTGTGACAATAATTGAATCAATAACGTGAGATACTATGCAGCAATTACTATAGCAATAATTGAGTATAACTGAGTGACTTCTCACATAAGCATCAATAATCAATATTGTGTGATACTATGCAACCATGCGTATTACTGTACTTTTATCACCGGGTATTTCAACAGTTAACGGTAAAACTTTCGCCGTTATTTTTATAAAAAGATAATTCTGTCGTTTTCTAACTCTAACAATAATTCTGTTGTGGGGTCCACCAATTATTGTGCCATCGTACGAATATTCCTCGACAAAAAGAATATTCCCTGACCAAACGAATATTTTATAATAACTTGCTTACTTTGCAAAATTTATAAATATTACCCACAACTATAACATTATATTAAATCCACACCATAATATTCAAAATGATATTTAGAGAAAAATAATATTTATTTATGAAAGTTGGGGTCTTACAAGACTTGTTTAAATTAAGTTAAAAATTAATTAGTTGAGATACATAAAATGAATCTCTTAGAATTTGCATACTAGTATACTTATTAAATACTAGCATTCTTCAATTACTATAACCCTTAAGTTATGTAATTCTCATACCTAATGTGTATATTAGGTTATGTAACTTTCCTTTATAATTCCCTTTATAAAATAGATACACATGTATACATATTATAATGTATATTTATTAAATCACATACCTTATATAAACTATAACTTATTTATCACCATTCAGATGATGCAAAATTCAGTTCAGTTTGGGGGAATAGCAAATGACGATCCGAATGAACATTTAATCAATTTTCTGGAAATGTGTGACACGTTCAAGTACAATGGGGTGTCAGATGAGGCAGTGAGACTTCGTTTGTTCCCGTTCACTTTACGTGACAAGGTGAAGAGTTTGTTACATTCTCTGCCACCGGGGTCGATCACTACGTGGGAAGACTTGGCTCAAAAATTTCTTGCCAAATTTTTCCCACAGGCAAAAACTGCTAAAATGAGGATGGACATTACGATGTTTGAGCAGCAGAATGGGGAGTCACTATATGAGGCATGGGAGCGTTACAAGGAATTACTTAGAAAGTGCCCACATCATGGATTGCCCAAATGGCTACAAATGAACACCTTTTATAACGGACTATATGGGAATGTCAGAACCAGTATTGATGTAGCGTCAGGCGGTGCATTCATGGCGAAGAGTTACGAGGAAGCCTACAATTTGATCAAAACCATGGCGGCAAACAACTACCAGTGGCCCACAGCAAGAATGACACAGGCAAAGGCGGCTGGGATTTTTGAATTAGATGGGGTGACAGCTATACAAGCACAGATTTTTGCACTATCCAAGAAGTTTGATACTATGAATGATAAGGTTGATACTATAACAGGGGCTCAAGTTCAGCAGGTTGCTGTAGTATGTGAATTGTGTGCGGGTGATCATCCTACAGATCAATGCATAATTAATCCAAAGATCCGGTTCGCCCGGTAGACTTACAACGAATTCGCAAAATACATACCAAAACACCTACAACCAGGGGAATAGGAACCACCCAAACCTCTCATGGAGCAATAACCAGCAAACGCAAGCTCCACGACCATCATATCCCCTTGGTTTTCAGAGTCACCAACAACCAGTTCAACATCAGGAAAGGAAATCAGATTTCGAGGAAATGGTGTCGAAGTTCATAACTAATGCTAAGGCAACAATAAAAAATCAAACAATGGTGATGAAAAGTCAAGAGATGTCGATCAAGAATTTGGAAAATCAGATTGGACAGCTGGCGTTAGCAGTGAATAATAGACCACAAGGAACATTACCTAGTGACACTGAGAGAAATCCGAAGGGTAGTCATGAGCAATGTCAAGCAGTTATGTTGAGAAGTGGAAAACATCTCGGGGGTAATAATGCAGAAAATTTAGCGTCACCGGAGGAAAAAGTTGATGACAGTAATGTGGTGGAAGGTAACAAGGATGAGGAAATAAAATTAAACAATAAGCCAATTATTTATCCTCCACCACCGTTTCAGCAGAGGGTGCAAAAACAGAAGTCAGATAAGCAGTTCGCAAAGTTTTTAGACGTGTTCAAGAAACTCCAGATTAATATCCCATTCACAGAGGCCCTAGAGCAAATGCCGAGTTATGCAAAGTTTATGAAAGGAATTCTCTCGAAGAAAAAGAAATGGGAAGAATTTGAAACAGTGGCACTAACAGAGGAGTGTAGTGTGGTGTTACAGAAGAAGCTACCACCAAAACTCAAAGACCCGGGGAGCTTTACTATCCCGTGCACGATCGGGAAAATGTCGTTTAACAAATTTTTATGTGATTTGGGGGCGAGTATAAACCTGATGCCATTGTCAGTATACTCAGAATTGGGTTTGCCCTAATTAGCTAATCTAACTCTAATTAGCTTATGTTAACACTTAATCTTGGTTAGTAAACTTCTATTAGGTACTAATTAACATTACTTAACATTCCTAATCATTAGAAACAAAACCCTAATCAAGATTAGTGAAGATTTAAGCCTAATTAAGCTACTAACTTAATCAACTAGCTCACAAGTAGGTTGGGAGTCACCATTACAAGTTTCAACACATCACATGACATGCTTCCAAACTCCCAAGCATCAGAAGAGCCATGATTTGGATAATCCTTCCTCTATAAATAGAGACTCCTTCATCTTATTTCTCTTTTGTTGAGATGTGTGAGAAGTGGCTATGAAGAGTCAATAAAATTGGAGAGCAATAAGAAGTTATGAAGGCTATGCTTAGCATATTGAAGCATTCAAGAGGTAATAACATTAACTTAAATGTTCTTGATTTCCTATGTTTGCAATTCCTTAGAAATATCATGAAAATGTAGCTTTTGAGTCACAAAATTGATGGCTAAGGGTTGTTATAATCCATGAATTATTGTTAGATATTGTTAATATAATCAAATACGAAATCAACGAAAGTTAAACGAACCAATTTGGTTTAGAAACGAATTCGTAGTGAATGATTTCGCTAAATTGTCCAAAATATGAAAATTAGTATGAACATGATTTATAAATTCATATTTAGGTTAGTTTATGTTAGTTGATGGGTATCTAGTATGTTGTAGTTCTATGAATTACGAATCCATAGAATCGAAAACGGACTAATTTGGACATGTATAACTCAAATTATGAAGGTAGAAAGGATTTTTGGCTTGTTATTTTGAAGCAGGACATGAATCCATGAGTTAAAAGAGAGGTATATACTTACTCGATGGGCTATTTATATAGGCAAGACCCCGCCTCGGTGGGGTGGTCCGACTTGCAAATCTTGAGAAAAATCGGCGTAACATGCTTTACTAAAACGGCCATAACTCTTTCATACGAACTCCGATTGAGGAGATTCAAGATGATCTGGAAATAGAACGAATAGACCTACAACTTTTGTGCTCTAAGTGTTTTAATTTGAGGTCATTAAGAAGTGTCAAAATAGTCATCTTTTTGAGTGTTACGTAATCGAAGGCCGTCAGAGGGCGTCGAGCGAGCACATGCGCAAGTGTAGTGCTCCCGACGATGGAATATGTTAATCTAAGTGATATAACATGAAAATGCATGATAATATACATGACATATAAGATTTCCTTGTTCATAATAGAAAGCATTAGCATGACTTAGTATGTGTTTTGAAAAGAGACTTAGATTTTGAAAACAAACCTTGTGGAAACTTATGTTCTACAAGTTCTAAACTTAGTGGTTTATATACATGATTGAGTTCAAATATAAATGAGCATGATATGATGTTTATAGTGTCCTTGTTCATGATCAAAATTGTTAGACCTTGTATTAGAGAAGTTTTCAAGAAAAAACTTGATATATTAGAACTAAGGTGAATGAATGCTACATGAGGTAGGTTCTGAACTTGAGAAGATATTAACATGACTTAGTTACTTATGATAAGAGTTTTAAAAGTTGTCTTATATGTGCTATACTACATCATTCATGATAAAATGATTTCAAAGGCAAACTCCATTATCTTTTGTAAACTAAGTATTAAAGCATGAAGTGGTTATATTGTGACATAGAGAGAAACATGTACAAATATGACATATGATTCGAAGTTGCCTTGCATGATTAGGTTATCATGACATGGATTTGAAGAAAAGGAACTTAGACGTTTTGAAAACATTATTCATGAGCATTGTATTGTCTAAACTTCTGAACTTGTAGGATGACATACTAGAAATTTTTGGGACTTTAAACATTGCCTATATGTGCAAACATGATAGGACGTTTATGCCAACAAGAATGATATGTGCACTCAACTAGTCAAGCATGACATAAGTTATTTAAGCATGTTTTAAAGTATGAACTATGCTATGTCTATGTAATTGAGATAGATACATGCATGTGAACGTACTAGTGGAGGCCTATTAGTACTAATACATGGTTTAAAAGCTTATAACATCAAATCTTGCTAATGAAAGTTGTTAAGCCTTATTGATTTAAATAAATCATTATTAAACTAAGTAGTTTGAATATGAACGACGTAGATCACGTATCTATAAACTTTAAATATGTGTCGAACACATAGCGAGTCAAGTGAGTGATAAATGTATATGAAGTTGATGTCATGTACAGATGGTTAAGGAATACCTATACATACCTAGCTATTCTAAGAGTATGGTGGGAAAGTGAAATGAAGGTTTTACAAACCTTGTTAAGAAACGATATAATATTTATTGTTATATTAAGAACGTATGAAATGTATGACTAATGGATATGAATCCATGATTATATAATTGTGTAGGGATACACAAAGTGCAATTAGCGATACGCAGTTAAGTTGTAGTTCATAAACTACGAATCAGGCAAGTCTTTCAGTTCCTATTTGATATATGAATTCTATAACTGTTAGTTGGGCTATATTATGCTATGAGAATGTTGATGTATATATATGAAATGCATAAAAGCTATGTATGAAACTTGAAAGTTGATCTTTGATGATATGTTTGTGAAGTAAATTTATATGCATGTTATGTATGAAGTAACATGCGTAGTTAATATTAATTGATTTTGAATGCATGAACTGAATACGCTATTATATGCTATGTGCTGCATAGAATTGCTGGGCTGTCGAGCTAACCCCTGCAAATAACCACTTTTGCAGGTTAAGGACTCACAGTACAGATTTTGTGCTTCTTGGTTGACAAAGTAGATAGTTTCGCAACGAAGGATACTATTTAGATTATTACTTGAATCATGTTTAGGTTCTAGGAGTGTACTTGATATATACTTACGATGTTTAATACTTGTTGTATTGTAAGAATGTATTAGTTAATACATAAGGGATATCGAATCAGGATGTAAAATCTTATACATTAATTCCAATAGATTGAACTATATTATATAGTTGATTCAAGAATTGTAATTGGTTCAAAGTTATGAAATCAATAAAAGATTTTATTTGAGAGATTGAAAAAGTTTAAATTATTCTGCATATTTATATTATATCAAATGTAATGTAAAACAGGAATAGTAAATGACCAAGTTATGAAACTTATAAAAGTTTGGGGTCATTATACAGATCTTAGAAATTGAGAGAATTTATATTCTAAATTGTAATACGTAAAGTTTTATTCATTAAGTTATGAATGAAAAATGTAAATAGTTTGACGATAGTAGTATCGTGGCGGACCGGATCCGAGGTTTGAAGAAACATGGATTTGGGGGCGTCACAGGTATGTGTTAGAATATCATAACTTCAAAGACTCAAGGTTCGTAAATATTCGTTTTTCCAAAACTTTAAGTTTCTTTTCAAAACACATACTAATTCATGCTAAAGTATTCCCTCATGAGTAAGGTAATCTTATATGTCATGTCTAATATCTTTCATTTTTTATGTTTTATCACTTAGAATAACATATTCCATCGCTAGGAGCACTATACTTACGTATGTGCTCGCTCGACGCCCTCCGATCGCCTCTGAATACCTAATAGTCACAAAGATGACTATTTTGACCCTTTCTAACGACCTCAAATTGAAACACTTAAAGAACAAAAGTTGTAGGTCTATTCATCCTCGTTCCGTATCATCTTGAATCACCTCAATCCGAGTTTGTATGAAAACGTTATGCTTAATTTACTACAGCAGGTCAGAGCAGTCTACCCGACACTAAAGCCCGGCGCAGCTGCGTCCCAATTGGCCTTGGGGGCAGCGCAGCTCCTCCCTGGGAGGCAGAACGGCCCTTCAATTTCTGCATTTTGCGATTTTACAAACCTTATCTCCTTCCAATTTTACTAACATGAGTTATACTCATCCAAATCAGTCCATTTTCGATTATATGGGTTCGTAACTAATAAAACTACAACATACCAATTACCCAACAATTAACATAAACATTAACTAACCCAAATTTGAATCTATAACTCATGTTCATGCTTAGTTTTTTGGTTTTGAAAAGTTTAGCGAATTCATTCACCATAAATTCGTTTCTCAACCAAATTGGTTCGTTTAACTTCCGTTGTTTTCGCATATGACTATCTTAACAACATCTAACAACAATTCATGGATTGAAACAAGCTTTAGCCATCAATTTTGTAACTCAAAAGCTAGTTTTTCTTTACACTTTTCTTAGGAATTGAAACTTAGAAATCAAAAGCATATAAGTTAGCATTATTACCTCTTGAATGCCTGGAATTGTTAACCATCACTCTCCAATCCTCCAATTGCTCCTTATTTCAACTTACTCTCTCTATCAAATGCTCAGACATTCAACAAATGGGAAAAGAAAAGAAGGAACTCTATTTATAGAGGAAGGAGTATCCAGTTCATGGTCTTGCACACTGAATTAATCTAAGAGGAAGAAGAAGAAACCAATGGATTGAGAAGGGTTGTTGAACCACTCCATCTATCTCCATCCCTCTAACCATCATCAGTTCTAATTTTCAGCAATAACATAGGCTAGGCTAATGGCCTATTCACGTGATGAAGGAGAATGACTGAGAAATTGGGACAAAGCTTTTTAGCTTACTGTTTTAGCAATAAGGCCACTTAATGTATCAAGCGTATTTCCTTTTGGGCCTATTCAATCAATTATAATTGAGTTAACATTACTACATTAAATTAAGTTATGGGTACATACACACACACACACACACACACACACATATATATATATATATATATATATATATATATGTACCCATCCACATATAGGAAGTATACTTATATTTTAAATATACACCAATACATAATATCATGTACCTCGTGTACAATAATCTAATAATATTTTAATTGGGCTATTTATAAAATAGTTGGATATTCTTAATCCATCATTTTCCATAAAATTTATCATTTCAAATATACCCAATTATCATAATGATAATTAATATCAATTATTTATTAACTCACATCATATACTCCATGTACCTTAGTTACATGCAATAAAATAACATTGTTAGGTATTATTGTCCGAGTATCCTCCATAATTATTTTTACTACTCGTATAACCACATTATAACATTGTCTAATATTAATGTTTATTTAAACATTTAATCTCCGTCCCAACGTCTAGAATACACATATATTTAATCATTTCTGTATTAAAATCACTTATGATTTTATTGTACCACTTGATACCTTATCTCATTAGTCCCAATTAAATGTCACACTTCATGTATTCTTAGGCCATATGTATTATATATTACTATTGTCCACATTTTCCATATTACCCATAGTAATACTATTTAATGATAATGTCCACATTAATATTTTAATTGGGCTAAGTTTAATTCAATTGGGTATTCCCAACCCATAATCACATTTTAATATCACAACAGCTAATTAGTAATAATAATTTATTATCTTACAATAATTAGTATGTACAACACTAATTAATATAATTCTTTCATTTCATTTCTTCCAAAAATTGTTCCAAAACAATTTTTCTTTAGCCACCACATACAATATTAACCTTATTCATAAATCTCTAACCAATAATTACTTATCACTATATTGGTTCTTTTAATCATTTATCTTTCAAATATCAACCCTTTGATATATTACAAAACTATGTAATATATTAAAATATCAAATATTAGTTAACATATTTCTTTCATCCTCTTATGCTAAACACATATGTTAACTCACTATCTTATACAAGTGAACTAACCCTTTTTTGTTTAATTTATTATCGTGCCACTGCCATACAAGGATTATAATATTCTATAGTATCTCTTAATTAACCATATTTATTTAGGGTTAATTAATCAAGTCATGTTTTGCTAACTAAATTTCTTCATGAACACTTGGTCACCATATATGACCCTTATAAGAGTTATTAGTATCCATTTCTTGGAATCAAATGTTCATAACTTACTCAGAATTTTCTACAGACCGGCGCAGCTGCGCTGGTCACAGACTTGGATATGGCGCAGCTGCGCCATACCAAAATCAGAGGCAGACAAGTTCTGCATCAGCAAAACTGAAACATACGCTTCTAAATACTTCACACATCCTCCTTATGTGTTAACTCGTCTAACATCAATGCCCTCTTTGATTCCACATCATCGGTTACTAATTTCTTTAATAATTTAATTATCATACTACGAGTTTTAAAACTCTATTTTTCCTTAATAGTTTAACCAACTATGAAATCTCCTTTAATGGTTTCTTACCAAGCACCCACTATAATCACATATTCACTATTTACTTAAGTGATTCTTAAACCCCTTCAAATTATATTATTCCACAATATAACTTCCACTTTAATATAAATTAACCAATATTTCTACTTGTTAGTTAATCCTCATAATTAACTAATTTATGCTTTACTATCTCAATCTATCCATGGATAGCTTAAGTACTAACTAAAACTCATATTACATCATACTAGTTACTAGTATATATATGAAAATGGTGATTATCCATCAAAGAGATTCAATGTCACCAACTCACTATGATAAAAATAATTCTATAAATTATTTAATGCCAATAGATAAACCTTATCCATCTTCTTACTAATTCATCTCTACAATGTATAACAAATATATAATAATAATATATATTTATTAAACACAACATCACATTGCTCATATTACCCTATGTAACACAATATTACATACCTCGTAACACAGTTATATATTCTTGTTTGAACACATCTCATGCCTTAAGAATCTTATTTACTAAATTCTTATTTTAATAATTTCTAAAAATTTGGGTTCTTACATTCTCTCCCCCTTATAAGGATTTCGTCCTCAGAATCACCGAAACCTCCTCTACTTGGTTCCTTCAGAAGAATAAGAATCTTCCACGATTTTTCAATAATCGGGAAGTAGCATGAATAACTCAGATTCCAATGTATACTGAAGGGTCATAAGACCGTGAACTAGTGCTTCAACACAATCATCCACACTACAAACCAGAGTGTTTCTCTATCACAAAGACAGAAAACACCCTCCACACGTACACTAGGTGGCCAACCTATTATAGCACTATGTTGGGCCGCAACGTAGTGTTTTGTAACGATTGCATGCGTTACGCTCGGAATCATTGTCCCCGAAAACATGTCCCCTTATAGGGTTGTTTACCTCAGCTTTTCAACAACTAAATCCGCACCAGAGCAATCTGGTTCGGCACAAATACTCAAGAATGCTTGAATTTCACTAATATTTTTTAACAGTCGTCTAGCCGAATCAAATAGCTTAGACTTTTATCAATAACTCGAACATCAATCGAAATAATCTATCCAACTTAATTGACCTTCTTCATTATCTAAAAGAAAACAAAAAATTCTTTTATGACGTCATGATATCGTGCCAGATTAGTAGTACGTTGAGGATTCCGCCATTAGGTGACTTTGTCATATTACATCATACCATAGTGGGCTGACGATCTTTCGATCGCAACCAACACTAGGTTCGACTGCATTGATGACTCCATCGTTTACCATTTTTACACCATATCAAATGATGCACATGGTTAGAAATACCTTTTTGAAAATTTTCAAATCATTTTTTTTGTCTTAGCCGAAACAATTAGCATAGACATATGGATAACTATATTATTTTTAAAACATCATTGGTTCAATCACAGGATCCAATGTTTTTCAAGAAAAATAGAAGTGCGAACATTAGCACGAAGTCAATAAATTTTGAAAATCTAGCAGAGCTAGAAGATTTAGAAAATTCTTGTTTCTCCATCAACTTCAATCTGTACTATACCAAAATTTCTAACTTCATAACATATATATACCCGATACAGTTCATCAAACTTACCACACTTTGGAAATCTGGGAACATGCCACAATTATATGAGTTTAAGAAATTATCCTAAGTCGGACCATAGGCGTCCATTCTTTGAGGGGTTCAAAAATATTTCATATAAGTATGAGTCACGAACGCATTACCATGTGCATGAGTTTTAAGAACTTGCGCCTAATCTTAATATTTTTTATCTTAATCTTAATAGTCTCTATCTATCAAATATGATATGAGAAAAGAATCACCTTCTCACCAGAAACATATCGATAGCGTGATACCGACATTCTATTGATTATCATTGTGAGGAACCGAGCGTGAGCACAAAGCTTCCGTCCACACAAAGGTTTGTACAACGCAGCTCTCACATGAGTCCTCAACTGAAATCCCACTTAACTATATCTTAAATTCTTAACTTGCTCTTTGCTCGATACGAATTCTTTGTATCTCATCACATACAACTCCTCATGAGTTCATACCGTACCATTTCATAGTACAATATCTTATAGCATCAAGCTATACACACTTAGTCGTTACAGACTATTTATCACTTCATAGCTCATTCTGATCACGTCGTGATCATCAATTTACCTTAGGGTTCTTTCCCTATCATCAATTAAACTTCACTCGAGTTCATTCTTATTATCTTTGTCACACAGACACCATCTTAACATTTTTATTAACGGAGTTGGGAAACTCCTGAGTTATCATTCTCTTAGATACTTCAAGATTCTTCTTTGAATCTTCACTTATATATATTAATCATTATCTTTCTCTCTCTCAGGTTATAGCCTAAGGTACACTTACCTAAGTTTATAACCTACAACTTTGATACCAACCTGTGACGTGCCCAAATTCGGGTCCCTTCGAACCTCGGATCTGGTCCGCCACGATACTACTATCGTCAAACTATTTATATATTGTATTCATAATATAACTTTACTTATTACAATTTAGAATATAAATTCTTTCTATTTCAAGGATTTGTGTAATGACCCCAAACTTTTATAAGTTTCTAATCTTGGTCATTTACTATTCCTGTTTTACATCACATTCGATGTTATACAAATATGCAGAATAATTTAAACTTTTTCAACCTCCTTTGAAAAATAAATCTTTTATTGATATCTTAACTCGAATCAATTACAAATTACTGAATCAAATTATTCTATGATTCACTTTATTCAATTTCCGTATAAATCTTTACATCTCGATTCGAATTTCTCTATGTATCACATGGTACAACTTAACAGATATTACACATTATAAACTACTATCATGTACATCTACTAGAACCTAAACATGGTTCAAGAGCATTTAGTTAAATAATAAATTAATCTCCTTCGAAACTATTGGACTTTATCAATCAAGTAGTACGTAACCTTTACCGTGTATCCTTAACCTGCAAAAGTGGTTATTTACAAGGGTGAGCTCGACAGCCCAACAATTCTAACAGTTTTCATGCAGCACATAGCATATAATAGCATATTCAGTTCGTGCATTCATAATCAATTAATATTTACTACGCATGTTACTTCACACATAACAGGCATAGAGATTTACTAACATAAGCATATCATCAAAGATCAACTTTCACATTTCATACATATCTCAAATGCATTTCATATATATACATCAACATTTGCATAGCATAATATAGCTCAACTAATAGTTATCGAATTCATATAACAAATAGGAACTGAAATACTTGCCTGATTCGTAGTTTATGAACTATGACTTAACTGCTTAACGCTTATCTGCACTTCGTGTATTCCTACACAGTTATATAATTATGGATTCATATCCATTAGTTACATATTCATACATTCTCAATGTAATAATAATGTTACATTGTTCTCTATCTTGGTTTTTAAAACTTTCCCTTTTTTGCTTTCTTAGTAAACTCTTATAATAGTTATGTATATAGTACACCTTAGCTACACATGCTTGATTTTCTATGTGTTCGTTACACATTTCAAACTCATAGATGAATGTTTCATATATGTCTTGCATTTTTCAAACTGTCGACGTCGGGATTTTTGAATGTCCCTTTCCCTTACTTGTTCTTTGGTGTTCTCATTTTTTGGTGAGACTTGTTTGAAAAAATAAGTGAAAAAGGTCCGACATGTATAATGTCGACAATGGGACTGTTAAGAGTCGTCAGTTGGTTTTTTTAAATGGTTGTACCAACACAATCGATAAAAGGTTTGCATATTGACCCAGTGATGTGACACTGCTATACGGGTCGGTGAAACCGAGATTCATTTAGGGTCTGAGGACTTGGTTATGCAGGGGGAAAGTGTTGGGCACCCCCCGACATCCGTGTTACCACGGTGACCGCCTCTTCTCAAGAAACTGTTATCTAAATGTGTGTGTGTGTGGGTCAATGTGCTGTTATTTGGAAGTAGTGCGAGGCCTCGCTCGAACCTATATACACAGGGTTTGAATTTATGTAAAAATTCAGTTTTAAGAAAGATACGGCAGTGATGTTTTATAAAAGAGGTTTTTCAAACCCTGATTCTCAATAGTAATTGAGACCTTTTACACTCCCATTTTATTAAGTGTGCGGCTTGGTTGATTTTATTTTTACGAATCACGAGGAATCCGTATGAAAATAATGTACAAAATAATGTCGACTTCCTCGTGGGTATGGAAACCATCGAGGAAATTCGAGAACCATGAGAATAATTTACAAGTCGCTACGGTGAAGATGTCCATCATGGGAACCGAATCTAGATTCAATGGGATGAATCTGTGATCACTTGATTCCTAGGCTCACAAAAATCGTAGTTTATATGAAAGCAATAAGCGGTATATATATAAAAGTCAGAAATATATATATACTGACGGGATCATGAACCATGAAGCACCTCAAGTGGGGATCGAGAAATATAAATAAAGTCATTAAAAAGCTATCAACCGCCTACGGAGGAAACTCTAAAGCGGGACTTAAATGTAAATAATTTATAATATACCAACCGCCACGAAGGAAACTCTCAGGCGGGATGTAATGTAAATAAAAGTCAGAATACGATCAACTACCACTAAGTAAACTCGAAGCAGATTTAAACGTAAAAAAAGTCGTAAAAGCGATCAACCACCACGTAAGTAAACTCTGTGTGGGTGAAATATATATATATATATATATATATATATATATATATATATATATATATATATATATGTTTATAAACGCATAGAATGTAAAATCTGTGCTCATCGAATGAGTTTGACTACAGTTCATATATATATAGTATATATATATATATATATATAAGTTTAATAAACGCACTTGTGAGATATAAAATCCAGGCTCATCGAACAAAAGTCGACTCACAGTTAATATATATAAATGTATATATATATATATATATATATATTAAAGCGAAGAACGCACTGCATCAAAGTTTAGGCTCATCGAACAAAGTTCGACACACAGTTAATGTATATAAATGTAAATATATATATATATTAAAGCAATAAACGCTCCAGACCGAAGTCTAGGCTCATCGAACAAAGTTCGACACTCAGTTAATATATATAAATGTAAATATATATATATATATATATATATATACATATATATATATTAAAGCAATAAATGCTCCAGACTGAAGTCTAGGCTCAATCGAGGCATAACTTTCGGTAATGTTAGTCAATATATAAAAATATATATATATATATATATATCTGAAATGAAACCACTTGGATAGAAGTCAAGGGTAAAAGCAAGTAACACGACTCTCAACGTAGAAGGGTGTGTTCAAAGATGAAGAGAAAGACTCTAAAGTGTGTGAGAAGGCTTACAGCTGACTGCTTAAGAAGGCTTCTATATCTTTAGAGTGGATAAACACAGACATTTGTAGGTACAAAAGGGCTATATATGAGCTCACAGGTGTTTAAAAGGGGAAAATACACTGCATGGGGTGAGTGCAGAGCAAATTGGGCAGGGCTTCCTTACCTTTTTCTCTTGGAAAATTAGCACCCCAAGCCCTCTATTTATAGGCATTTTAGCCGCTTAGTGTGTACTACGATAAACCCGGGTTGGCCCAGTTTGTCGAATTCTGGTCGTCTCAAAGTACGTGCACTCAAGCACTGTAATGTCCACTCGGACTTTCAGAAGTGCAATCCGGGCATCCGTTTGAAGTATATAGGACCTATTTCGGACCGCCGTTGTCGAGAGTTGTACGATGGCATGGGATTAGAGTTTGTACGAAGTCATTGAAGATGGGACGATGCCCTCTGGTCTTCAAGCTTCAACTTTCATCCGTTACCCCGCACAATAGTCACTCGGGATTGGTTAGTCTTGTGGGACATCATTGCGTAGAGACGTGATGTGGCATCTTGTTGACGAAATGACGATGTTGCCCCTCACCGGTGTTATCATCGGATTGGGCTGATAAAGCAGACGTTGCTCGAGACTTATTTGAGATTGGGATCTACCGCAATTGTTGAAGGCCCTCATTGTCACCTTTGAGGTGTGCCTGTCTTCCCGATGTTATTTCTGGGTTGGTGCAGTGTATCTCGTTTATGAGCACCGAGATTGAAGCTGGTCGCATTTGAAATAAGCATTTTCGGGGTTATTGTCGAAACTGCAGTCCTTGGGGTTATCACCAAGGTTGGTGGCTATTCCATGGTTGGGACCGAGACCGGATACCTCGGGGTTATCTCAAGAGATTAATTGGTCTTCTCCGGTGTGTGTTAGATTGATGGCATGCATGCCTCGGGGTTATCTCCGAGGTTGGGCTATTACTCGAGTATGATCTGGGGTTGATCTTTGAAATTCGGTAGTATCCCAGATGGATTTGGATTGTCTTTCGTGGTTCTCTCTTAAGAGGCGAATATGTCCTCCCCGCAATGTTAGTAGTGATGAGTCTGAGAAAATTTCTAGTGTCTACAGATGCCCCTCTTTATCATACTCATGCATGGCAATGCATGGGTAGGATAAAGAATCCTAGACACATGAAACGCAACAAGACGAACGTGGTACAATAGGTAGCAAAATGGTGTAAATGTATGATGCATGTGTACGGGGTTGTAGCCTAACATGCTGGGGATGATTGCTGGATCCCTGTTGCTTCAACTGGGGATTGGCAATGCTGACCAGATTTGATGTGTAAGCCGAATCTGTTAAGATGTTGATGTTGGAGTTATCACCAAATCCCTGTGTTCTTGATAACGACTTGATCCTGAAGATGTACCTCTTATGTGTAAGAGATCTATGGGGATAAAGCTCGGTCTATTTTGAGGATGTGTATAACATATTCCATCATCTATCCTCTTTGATAACATTGACCTCTCCTGATTAGTATCGTCAGGACATGTCAAGATTCTGTTGGATTTACTACCAATAGCAAACGCTGTCAGGGATGCATGACCTTCGTTGACGTGTACTTCACCGATATGTGAATCAACGGTTGAAAAATCCTGTGGGATATACTGTCAAGGTTGCTTGACCTTCGCTGACGTGTGAATTAGTGGCTGATGCTTTGTGAGTAGATTGTCAAGGTTGCTTAACCTTCGCTGTCGTGTAGATCAACAGAGCATTGCGTTGTTACCCCCGCCGGGGATCTACTGGGGGAATATGAGTAATCGAGCATGAGATCCTCGAACAGCTCTAGAGTTTCGATAGGTTTAACTGCTATCGGCTGAGATAACGTCAAGGCTACTTGACCTTCGTTGATATATGTGTCAACGGCTGAGCATGCGTTATTACTCCCGCCGGAGATATACGTTGTAACCCCCGTCGGGGAGCTACTGGGGACTCATGAGTACATACGCAACTATCGCCCACTTCTCAATGCTTCGATGGGTTTACTTGCCATCGGCTGAAATAATGTCAAGGCTGCTTGACCTTCGTTAATAGACATGTCAACGGATGAACGTGTTATAACCCCCACCGGGGATCTACGTTGTAACCCCCGTCGGGGATATACGTTGCAACCCCCGTCGGGGACTCATTTAATGTAACGACCCGGAGTTGGCGGCATCAGACCTGTACAAGGTATTGCCGTATGTGATTCATAGCAAATGAGATCATTGGCAGGGTATACCTCGTGCTCGGGTGACTACCAATGAGCGATGTATAGACTCAAAGTTTTATCTGAGAAGACCGGGATTGTATGCTATTTTGCTCAATCGCGTGGCATTTTTATTCTCGATTGGACCTTTCCAGTCTGTGAGAACTCCTTTGCAACTCGAACTGGATCGAGCCGGAGGGGTGGGACCCACATAAGGGTGTCGCAGGTGCTTGTTGGGTGTATGTGACCCATTTCCCTGTATTTGTAGTTGTACAGAGATGATGTATTAGATGATGATATACTTAGGAATGTATGCACAGTTTTTGCATTCCCTATATCATATTTCCATCTATTATCTGCTATGCATGTATCATGTTATGAATATGTATGTAAGTCCGAGATATTGGCGTTGACCTGGATGGTCTTATGACACGCCCGCATGAGATGTCTTCTTGACGATTAGCAGTATAGATCATACCCCACCCTCATTGGTGGCCTTGGGGGTATGCGATCGTGGTATGATAGCATGTCACCCACAGAACAGGTGATTGTAGATTAATTCTTTGTAGCATACCATGACTTTATTGACTTTTCGGGTTCCTTGAGGTTTGTGGATGGGATCTTTAGAGAGCATTGGCTCACCGGATAGGTAGGTATTCTGATTTGGTACCCATGAGTTGACTCCTACTTTGGAGGAGTACGCACGTTTGATGATGTTGCCTTTAGACAGACCTTGCGTGCATCTGGCTTTGGGAGACATGACTAGACGATTCATGACTCTCACAGGATTGCGGCACAGAGTAGTGCAGGACGAGCTGACATCTAGCCATGTGATATCCCAGCATTTTCTGTATGATAGATTTGGCTCGGAGGATAGCTACTCACGATATTCCGGGGATTTCACCACACCGAAGGATTATTGGCATTCGGCCAGAGTCGATGTACTGATGCTATGCGTATTGTCATATGTCTATGGCCACGATATATGGACGAGATAGACATTGGTGTTATCATGGTCGTGAGAGCTCTTAGAGAGGGTCGCACCATTGTACCTATGATTGTAGCAGAGACCCTGGGTTAGCATCCTCTGCTTGCATTTTACCCATCGAGGGGTGTTCTTTGGGAGTTCGATCATCTTTGTATGTGTGTTTTATGTCACACTTGAACCGGTTGGTACCCTTAGACGGCATGGGTATTGGATCACCCATGATGTAGCCATGTCATACTCCTTTCAGTCGTCGGAGTGTACAGATGCCCTGTCTTGGTCCGCATTTTTGGCAGATATCAGAGATCCATTTAGCATATTGCTGTGCTCGGGGCTTTGCTCACCATACAGCTTCATTACACACTCTCCGGGCATGGACTTCCTCCCTCTGGCTGGCTTGAGGGGCGTGACCACTTATCACCCATTGGCCATGATGTCGTAGTTCGACCAGTTCCAGGATTTACATCCTTTCGAGGGGGCGATAGGTCAGTGTTCAGCTTCTCGATATCTCTCAGCAGAGGACCAATCCCGTGTGTATGCTTGTTGGGATCAGCGCGAGATAGCTTCTTTTTGTGTGAGTCGTCCAGGTTGTTCTGCAGAGTATTCCGCATGGATGAAGAAAGAGGTTTTATCATTTTGCGGAGATCTCGTAATCTTAGAGACAATGATCTGCAGACGATGTAGAGCCCATGGAGGACATCGATACCTATATCAAGGGGGATCCCGCTGCTAGGTTGCCAGCATTTCTTCTAGATTCTCCTAGTACCAGTACTGTTGTGATTCGACACTCGGCACAGTACTTAGAGCAGAGTCTTCATCTGATAACCTTTGAGAGAGATCAGGCTCGATCTATGATGTTGACTGCCCTTGATGGAAGGGACGCAGCTCTATTAGAGAGAGACAAGGCATTAGATCGCAGAGATGCCGCTGTTGTTGAGTGGGATGAGGCCATATCAGCCAAAGATGCAGTGATAGTTGAGCGGGATAGTGCTATATCTGCCCGGGATGTAGCCATCACAGATAGTATTGCAGTGAGGTCCCTTACCACTGGCATGATCGCAGAGATGAGCACATATATTGATGATCATATGGTCACCATGCAGATGGCTACGGATCTTTTGGGTCGTGTGGATATTCTTATCTGAGAGACCACGGCTTATCTCCGTCTTCCGAGAGGGACGCCATGTTGGGCTTGTTAGCTCAAGATATATACGACGACTTGTAGATGAGCTTGTATTTACCTCGCATGGACTAGCTTAGCCATTTTATCATGTATGATTTACATTGTATATATATCAAACAACATTATATATGACAGGAAATATATTTTGGATCACTTCCCTTTTAGATAAGTTTTGCTATTTGCTTGATATTTTGCCTCACGCTTGAGGGCTTGTGGTCTTGATGTATTTCAATTCCTCTGGGTGGATGGACATTGAGTTGTCTCTGGATAATTCAGAATGGATCTTTGATCTATGTGTATCTCTACCATCTTTGGTGTCTTGGGGCTGGTTTCTGGATGAAAATATGGAGAGGAGTGTGGCTTTCCTCTCTGAGATTGACCGCACCACAGATGGTCGCCAGTACTTCTATTTAGGAGAAGCCTATTTAATTCCATCTCTTATAGATTGGTGTTGCTCTTCAAGGTATGACCACAGCTTAGATGGTCTCTGAATCTCCTATTTGGGAGGAGTTCAGGTAATTCCATCCCTTTGGTCTGAAGCCAAATGAAATGTAGTGGATTGAAGGATGATCCCAGTACCAGTTGACAATGGTTTGTATTTTGGTAGGGGGTGAGACCGCACCATGAATGGCTGCCTATGTACTCCTATTGAAGAGAAGATCAGG
Source organism: Panax ginseng (assembly GCA_020205605.1). NCBI lineage: Eukaryota > Viridiplantae > Streptophyta > Magnoliopsida > Apiales > Araliaceae > Panax > Panax ginseng. Next base: position 62,937,271 of record CM035142.1, on the reverse strand, counting down.
TCTGCGTAGTTCGAACCTAGTGTAAAAGGTTCAACGATGTGTATGGCAGAAATGGTGTAGGAATGTTTTTTGTTGTTTTTGTGAGGAAAAGAGGGTAGAAATGTTTTTGTTGTCTTTGTTTTATTGCGACCGGGCCATGTGATATGGTTGCCCACGTCTCTCTGAAGAAGAGATCAAGTCGACGTAGTTCGCGCCTCAAGGCGAGAAGAAAAGCGTAACCCATGTGCGGAGTCGAGTGCGGGGAGGAGAAAGTTTAATCCTTGGTGGAGGATAAAGCTGCGGTATGAGAAGTTTGATCCCGTGTATGGGTAGCCAAACTGCAAACGCAAGAGGTTCAATCCGCGGTGGGATGACCTAAGTTGTATGAGCGGAAAGGAGAAAGCCAGGCTGCTGGCTTGAAAAGTATGTTTCCCTGAGGGGCAAAGTGTAGAAAAGTTGTAGGTGGTAAAGAGTTAAAGAACCGGGATGACTAGTGATCTGATGGTTCGACACCAGGGTATTTCCAAATTACTTCAGACATAGTACCGTTTCACGGTGTCTGAGTTGATGAGTTGTGGAAATTCATCGCCGTCCATTTCTTGCAATCTGAGAGCACTTCTTGTCAATACTTCCTTGACAATAAATGGGCCTTCCCAGTTAGGAGCGAATTTTCCTTTAGCTTAATCTTGGTTGTCAAGAATCTTCTTCAAAACCAAGTAATGTTATTTAAATTGCCGTAGCCGGACTTTTTTGTTGTAGGATCTGGCGATCCTTTGTTGATATAACTGACCATGGAAGATAGCCGTGGTTCACCTTTCGTCTATTAGAGACAATTGGTGATACATGTCTTGTACCCATTGGTCTTCATCCAGCTGAGCGTCTATCAACACTCTGAGAGATTCTATCTCAACTTCTATAGGGAGTACTGCTTCCATCCCATAGGTTAAAGCGTAGGGGGTTGCCCCAGTAGAAGTACGCATTGAGGTTCTGTAGGCTAACATGGTCAGAGGCAATACGTTAGGCCAATATTTATGGTTGGCGGACATCTTTTGCATAATCTTCTTGATGTTTTTGTTAGTAGCTTCAACAGCACCGTTCATCTTCGGACAATAAATGACAGAGTTAAGATGTTTGATGTGGAATTTACTGCATAATTCCCCCATCATCTTGTTGTTGAGGTTTTTTGCATTGTCTGACACAATCACCTCTGGTTGTCCATATCGACAAATGACATTATTTTTGATGAAAGAAATGATGACTTCTTTAGTAACCCTGGGGAAGGAGGCTGCTTCTACCCACTTGGTAAAGTAGTCGATCATGGTGAAGATAAATCGGTGACCATTACTGGCTTTAGGCTCAATGGGCCCGATAACGTCCATTCCCCACATTGAGAAGGGCCAAGGTGAACTCATATTGTGGAGTTCCCGTGGAGGGGCATGTATAGTATTCCCATGAATCTGGCACTGATAGCATCTTTTGACGTGGACGTTGCAATCAGCTTTGAGAGATAGCCAATAATGTCCCGTCTTAAGGACTTTCTTAACAAAGAGGGGGCCACTCATGTGGGGGCCACAGACTCCACTATGGATTTCATCCATAAGCCTTTGGGCTTGATCTTTGTCCAAACATCTGAGGAGACCTAGTCCTGCATCTCTTTTGTAGAGCGCATCTCCACTCAGGTAGAATTTCATAGCAAGTTTATGGATCCGCCTTTTCTCGGTCGGGCTCGCCTCAGTGGGTGTAGATCCATCGCATAGATATTCCTTGATATGCTGATACCAAGGATGTTGAATGGGAGGTAGCTCATCTGATACTTCTCCAATGTAATTCCCATATGTTGGGGCCTTGTGCAGGGAAATTGTGACGCTCGGCGAGTGTTCCTTGTCTGATATGCGAATCAAGGAGGCCAAAGTTGCTAATGCGTCCGCAAAGTCATTCCTATTATGAGGAATGTGTAGAAAGGATATTTCTTCGAACTCCAAAGTCATCTTCAAAACCTGCCGATGGTAAGCCAGCAAATGTAGTTCCTTGGTTTGATAGATTCCGGTGGATTGTCTGATTACCAACTCTGAATCTCCAAAGACAGTTAACTGCGTGATGCCCATCGAACGGGCAAGTTTTAGCCCCATAAGACAGCCTTCATACTCAGTTGTATTGTTGGTGCTGCCAAACTATAACTTGACGGCAACGGGATACTGCTCCCCCGTATCAGATACTAGAATTTCTCCAGCTCCAGAACCTTCCATATTAACAACTCCATCAAAATACATCTTCCATGATTGGCGTGTATCGTCATCGATGGTGTTCTTTTGATCATCATTACTCCTTCATCAGGAAATATGTTTCCAAGGGTTTGAAATCCCCTGAAGGTGCGGCGGACAGTTGATCCGTGATTCCTTGACCTTTGATGGACTTTTGAGTCACATATACGATGTCAAATTGTTGTAGGATCAACTGCCATCTGGACAGTCGGCAATTTAACATAGGTTTGTTGAACACGTACTTGAGAGGATCCACGCGGTATATGAGATGGGTTGTGTGACCATGGACGTAATGTTGTAACCTCATGGAAGCCCATGCTAAAGCACAACACGTCTTTTCGATCAGAGTGTACTTGTGTTCACTGCTGCTGAACCTTTTGCTGAGGTAATAGATAACTCGTTCTTGGCCTCTATCGTCCTTCTTTCCCAGCATGCAGCCCATGGCATTGTCACTTATGGACAGGTACATAAATAGAGGAACATCATCCCTGGGTGGTACCAAAATAGGATCTTTGACTAGCTGTTTCTTGATTGTAAGGAAGGCATTCTAGCCCTCATCATTCCATTTCATGAAGGAGTTCTTCCTTAATAGCTTGAAGATTGGCTCACAGGTTGCTGTGAGTTGAGAGATAAACCTGCTAATGAAGTTAATTCTTCCCAAAAATCCCCGTATTTCCTTTTCTGTATGAGGAATGGGCATTTTTGTGATGGCTTGGATTTTTGCAGGATCCAGCTCAATCCCTTTGTGGCTGACTAGAAACCCTAGCAACTTTCCTGATTTAACACCAAAGGCGCACTTAGCTGAATTCAACTTCAAGTTGTACTTACGCAACCTATTGAACAACTTTCTGAGATGGTCTATATGGTCATCCTCCTTCCGGGACTTGGCAATGATGTCATCCATGTAGATCTCGATCTCTTTATGCATTAAGTTGTGGAAAAGAGCCATCATAGCTCGTTGATAGGTGGCTCCAGCATTGATGAGGCCGAATGACAACCGTCTATAGCAAAAAGTTCCCCAAGGCGTGATGAAAGCAGTCTTCTCATAATCTTCCTCAGCAACCATAATCTGATGGTACCCATGAAAGCAATCAAAGAAAGGAGTACATGTGTCACAAGAAGATTGTCAATGAGAATGTGGATAAATGGCACGGAAAGCTATCTTTTAAGCAAGCTTTGTTCAAGTCCGGTAATCCACGCAAACTCGCACCTTCCCAGGTTTTAAGACAGAGGCACAATGTTGGATATCCACTCGGGATATGTAGACACCATTATGATGCCAGCTTGAAATTGTTTCACAATTTCTTCTTTCACCTTTAAACTTCACTTAGGTTTCAATCGCCTGAGTTTCTGCTTGACTGGCTTAAATCCCTCTTAAATGGGAAGGTGATGAAGGACAATGTCAGTGGACAAACCCACCATGTCTTCATGAGACCATGCAAACACATCCTGGAATTGGGTTAATAGCGTAACCATGTCATTCTGTTGGTTTGGGGTAAGGTCTGAACCAATCTGGATTAACTTAGGGCTTTCTATGGTTCCAAGATTGAAAGAATTTGTTTGATCAACGTTGGGTTTGGGTTTGTCTTTAACCCATTCTTGAATTTCTGGAGGCACCTCAATGTCATCCTGTATATCCATCAAGGTGGAATTCATCTCTACATCAAAGGTACAATCCCTGTGTAGGAGAGGCATCGTATCAGCAAGTACAAGCACATCTAAATTCAGAGTCTTGAAACAAAATATGCTTTCACTTAGTATATATGAAATGTGTTGATCATACATAGTGTTAGCATATACTGGCAAAATAAACTGCCAATACTGTATAGAAAAGTAAGCAATTATTATATCTACAGGCGAAAAAAGTTTCTTGCGCTTTACCACTGACGACACCAATGCTGATGAATCTTTGTCCCCAATTGGCAAGGCAAAGTCCGGATGGACCGCATGATGGAGGGATTGTCATCATCCTCCCTATCCGAATGATGGCCATTATGTGCGGGCAATCATTATGTCAGGGGTGTATCTGTTGGTATGTTAAATCATGAACTATGATGCATATGCCTGACATCATTCGAATGACGTCTTGCTTGATTCTTCGTTCCTCTTCTTCCACTGCGGGATTTGGAGCAAGGATTTCTTTCTCCTTCACCGGTACCGGCTTGGGAAATAACATAGCCTTTACCTTGGCTGGCACCTTTACAGGAGGTTGTGCGGACTCAGAGTTTGAAGGCGAAGATAAACGCCACATAGTTGAAGCTGAAGGAATCTGCTGATGTTTATGAGGATTCCTGTGACTAGAACTAGCAGAATAGCCTAGCTTGACTATTCGGTTTGCACAGTTAAGCGAATTGGGTACTTGATACCCTGGCAATCTTTACCCAACCCTTGTCCCGGCTTATGACCCAATGACATCATTTCTTGAGTGGCCGACATTACCTCGGCAGAAATCTTGGGTTCAGGCAATGGCGCTCCAATAACATGGTATTGGGTATTGCTTATTTCCAAAGCATGAATATTGACCGGTTCCACATCTACATTGGCATTGATGAATGGCATGTCTCTCGTCTTTGAGAATCTCCGATTCAAAAGATGGGATTGTGACGATGTATTGTTGATAATGTATTTCAACTGTTGGTGAAGAGTAGAGGGGACTGCCCCAACCATATGAATCCATGGTCGTCCCAATAGCAGGTTGTATCCCGAATTTATCTTGAGCACATGGAAGGATACGCAGAATATGTGAGGACCAATTTGATTAGCAATTTCAATTACTCACCGAAATTTCCGTGGGCTCCATCAAAAGCTTTGATGATAGTATGGCTACTCCGAATTCGGTTGAGATTGATATTCATCTTCACCAAGGTAGCGTATGGGCAGATATTCAGAGAGGACCCCCCATCTATTAGGACTCCAGCTACCATATATCCGGAGGACAATACCGCAATGTGCAACGGCTTGCAATGACCGGACCCTTCAGGCGGTATGTCATCATCAGTGAAGGATATCACATTGTTGTTGAAAATGTGATCAACCAGATGTTGAAACTTTTTTGTATCCACTGATGTCAGGAGATAGGCTTCTTCTAGAACCTTTAATAAGACCTTCCAGTGATTTTCGGAAGTTAGGACCAAGTCCAGAATAGATATTTGTTGTGGAGCTTCTTTCAAGCTTAAAACCACAGTGGCTTCGTGATGACCCATAGTATGGAGGAACTTTTCTATTTTCTCCATGGGTATTTTCCCCTTTGATTTCATGGTAGGTTTCATCACCCGTGGGGGAAGATACAGTGGATTTTCCTTCGACACTGCAGCAGCTGTATGTGAGGTGGATCCTTCACCTTCTCCATAATTCCACGGAACTGTGCACAAGCTAACAATAGGATATTGTGCTCTGCACGGCAAGTTGATTAGCTTGGGAGCGGCCACTTTCAAAGGATTGTTGCCTCCCATGAGTTGAATTGTTGGCGATGTGAGTAATGTGCTAATCCCATCAGTTTCAGTGGATATGACTACTACCACACTTTTCCACTTAGTAGGGCCTGCATTCTCACTTGCACGTAACACGGTATAAATGCCGTCGTCCGCTAAAGCGCAGGACACCACTTGTCGATTAGATTTTGAATAAGGTGGCGGAGTGCCGGCATTCTTCTTCTGCTATGACCATGAGGCGGGAGTATCTTGACATACTCCATCGAGTTGTATCGCATACAACGGGGTTGATTAGAGGTAGAAGGGAACTGATCCTTCCTTCATTGATTAACATATGAAGGATTTCCCCCATGGGTTGGCCTAGATGGGTGAACTCCCTTTTGTTGGTGAAATCACGACAGGCTTTGGCATTTGCTCTCTTTGTCACTTTGTCTTCCAGCATTTCATTTTTTAAAAGTGACGAGGGAATAATCATGACAATAGGTAGGAGATCGGCATGCTCTTCTTGGTCGATTAAGCGGACGTGTCACTTGATGCTGATAAGTCACCAGTTCCGCCAATTGCTCAATTTGTTTGCAGAGAGCTTTCATCTTTCGTTCCATTGTGAACTGGAACTTGGCATAATCCCATTTGTCATCACTGTCTTTGATGGTCGGGGAAGAATCACAGCTGAAATTGGAACTCTGTCCATTGCTCCAACTAATCATGTTGACCTCTTCTTCTTTGTGTTGAGGAAGAGGGTTGTCTTGTACATGAGGCTGATCTGGTTTGGAGACCACGATCTCTCCGTTGTCTATCAGGTCCTGGATCTTGTGTTTCAAGGCCCAACAATCACGAGTATCATGTCCAGTGCCCTGGCATGATAAGCGCATTGAAAGCGACATTGAAACCCGTCCATTAGAAATTTTGGTGGAAGAAGATGCGTAATTTTCTTCTGTGTTGTCAGAAGATTTAAAATGTTCTCGAGGGTATTCCCTAAGGGTGTAAACACTCGAGGGTGTTTGACTTCTCCACCTTTTGGTATTGGAGGGTTTATAGACTATCTTTGGAAAGGGAGTGTAGTTTCTCCTTTGAATAGGCGTGTTACGATTGCCTTTTTTTCCTTGTAGTATCGGAAACATCTTCTTCTTTCTTTTTATGGACCCTCAGGGTTGTTCCCATAATTTCCAGATTGGATGTGATCAATAATGACTTTGAGTGCTTGACTAGGTCTTGAATCTTCCGGATTTCAATCCCATTTCACCATCTCCCATGTTTGACCATTTGAGAAAATGGTTTGTCGCCGATCTTTGGCTAAAACTCTCTCATAGAAGGGAGCTTCTTGTATGTCTATGAAAGTCATGACCATTTTCGATTCATCACATGGCAAGACTAACTTGGGCGGCCAGGCGTCTCCACTTGGAGCATACTCTCTGAAAGACTCGTTAGACTGTTTCTTGATCTTGGTAATTTGATACCGATCAGGAGCCATCTGACTTTGAAAGCTGTATTGAGTGAAGAAGCTCTTCCCAGCTATAGATTTTGGAGTTGTCTAATCTTGTGTACCACGAACGGGCTTCTCCAGTTAGACTCTTTTGGAATAATTGCATTCTGAGCTTTTCGTCCTCTGCATAAGATCCAAGTTCTCCAATAAACACCTTTAAATGTGTATAAGGATCTCCTAACCCGTCATATTTTTCAAAGTCAGGAGTTTTAAATTATTCTGGATAATGAACCCCAGGAAAAATACACAGATCAGCATATGAAACACTTCCGTGTGTTCCAATTCCTTTGATAGCGCGAAGGGTCTCTTCCATTTGGAGGACTTTCTTTATGATGTCACCAGTGTCTGGATCTCCAGTGGGATGGGCAGCATCATGAGTTTTGTTGGTCGTATCCAACTGTGGTTCAGGTATGGTAATGATCGGGATTCCTCCTTGTGTGGAAGATTCAAAGCATGTCTGGTATTTTTGACCTGTGTGTGGTCGTGTAATTCTTTGAGTAGAAACGACCAAATCAGTAATTTGTTTGCTTAATCAGTCAAATTCTTTGAGAAAGCTGGATTAAGTTAGATGCAGTCGGATGACGACATGATTGACTGCAAGCCTGTTGCCTTTTTGGACTTTGACCGGGTAGTAGGTCTGATTGATTCCCTGCGAAAGACTTGTAGAGTTTAGTCTTTAGGGAATGTGTATAATAACATGTTATGTGATGTGTCTATTTTAGGAATTTTATCCCTCAGAAATGATGTCATTTGTTTTGTAGCATGTTAAATATGTATGTGTACACATTTCTTCATATTTCTCATTACATGGAGATAGATATGAAATGTAATTACAAGTAATTGTGTTTACAAGTAATTAAAATGAGAGCATGAAGATACTTTCCTCTGTTTTGGGTTTATCAGAGGCTAACCTATCTTAGGTTACTCTCGGGCTTTTTGGCATGAAGGTTCCCAAATCATCGCAATCTACTAGACGGGAAGTTAATCCGGTTTTTCAACTGGAGCGAATTTGGGTGGTGCCTTTCCTGAGCCTCGGAGAATTAGTCTTCTCACGAGTCCAGTAATCAAACACCGACGGGATAGCCTCCTGGTGGAGGGACCACACAACATACATTCACATACATCGCATCTCACCGTATGAAAATGATAACATGTGCAAAGCACTAATATCACAAGCAGATATGGTGAGAAGCACTAATATCACAAGCAGTTATGGTGCGAAGCACTAGCATCACAAGCAGTTATGGTGCGAAGTACTAAGTGCAATAAGGAAATGCATTCGTACACATTAATCAAAATGTAAATACAACATCCACACACAAGCAGATAATAGTTTTGAAAAGATAGTAATAGCGGCTTAAGTCCTCTTACTGGAGTCCCCAGCAGAGTCGCCACCTGTCGACGTCGGGATTTTTGGATGTCCCTTTTCGTTACTTGTTTTTTGGTGTTTTCATTTTAGGTGAGATTTGTTTGAAAAAACAAGTAAAAAAGGTTCGACGTGTATAATGTCGACGATGGGACTGTTAAGAGTCGCCAGTTGGTTTTTTTAAATGGTTGTACCAACACAACCGAGAAAAGGTTTGCACATTGACCCAGTGATGTGACACTGCTATACGGGTTGGTGAAACTGAGATTCATTTAGGGTCCGGGGACTTGGTTATGCGGGGGGAAGGTGTTAGGCACCCCCCCACATCCGTGTTACCACGGTGACCGCCTCTTCTCAAGAAACTGTTATCTAAATGTGTGTGTGTATGGGTCAATGTGCTGTTATTTGGAAGTAGTGCGAGGCCTCGTTCGAACCTATATACACAAGGTTTGAATTTATGTAAAAATTCTGTTTTAAGCAAGATACGACAGTGATGTTATATAAAAGATTTTTTTCAAACCCTGATGCTCAATAGTAATTGAGACCTTTTACACTCCCATTTTATTAAATGTGCGGCTTGGTTGATTTTATTTTACGAATGCGAGGCATCCGTATGAAAATAATGTACAAAATAATCCCGACTTCCTCGTGGGTATGGAAACCATCTGAGGAAATTGAGACCCATGAGAATAATTTACAAAAAGTCGCTTAAAATTTGAATATGTCCATCATGGGAACCGAATCTAGATTCAATGGGATGAATCTGTGATCACATGATTCCTAGGCTCACAAAATACTGCAGTTTATATGAAAGCAATAAGCGGTATATATATAAAAGTTTGTAAATATATATAAATGAGACGGGATCACCAACCACGAAGCACCTCCATGGGGATCAAAATGTAAATAAAGTCATTAAAGCTATCAACCTTAACGGAGGAAACTCCAGGCGGAATAAACGTAAATAAAGTCAGAAAATACGGCCAACCGCCACGAAGGAAAACTCTAGGCGGACGAGAATGTAAATAAAGTCAGTAATAAATACAATCAGCCGCCAACAAGTAAACTCGAGCGGGATGAAAACGTAAAGAAAGTTGTAAAAGCGATCAACCACCACGAAACAAACTCTGGGTGGTGCGAAATATATATATATATATATATATAAGCGATAAACGCATAGGATGTAAAATCAGAACATCGAATGAGTTCGACCACAGTTCATATATATATAGTATATATATATATATATATATATATATATATATATATATATATATAAGCGAATAAAAATGCACAAATATAAAATCCGAACTCATCGAACAAAAGTCCAACACACAGTTAATATATATAAATGTATATATATATATATATATATATATATATATATATATATATATATAAAGCGAAAGAAACGCACTGCAGACCTGGGCTCATCGAACAAAGTTCGACACACATTTAATATATATAAATGTAAATATATATATATATATATATTAAAGCAATAAACGCTCCAGACCGAAGTCTAGGCTCATCGAACAAAGTTCGACACTCAGTTAATATATATAAATGTAAATATATATATATATATATATATATATATATATATATTAAAGCAATAAACGCTCCAGACCGAAGTCTAGGCTCAATCCAGGCATAACTCGATAATGTTAGTCAATATATATACATATATATGGACTAAAATGAAACCACAGACCGAAGTCTGGGCAAAAGCAAGCAACACGACTCTCAACGTGTAGAAGGGTGTGTGCAAGGATGAAGAGAAAGACTCTAAAGTGTGTGAGAAGGCTTACAGCTGACTACTAAAGAAGGCTTCAATATCTTTAGAGTGGATAAACACAGACTTTTGTAGGTACAAAAGGGCTATATATGAGCTCACGAGAATTTAAAAGGGGAAAGTACACTGCATGGGGTGAGTGCAGAGCAAATTGGGCAGGGCTTCCTTGCCTTTTTCTCTTGGAAAATTAGCACCCCAAGCCCTCTATTTATAGGCATTTTAGCCACAGGTGTACCAGAGGCAACCCGGGTGGTCCCCGGTTTATCGGGTCGGGTCGTCTCGAAGTACGTGTACTCAAGCACTATAATGTCCACTCAGACTTAAGTGCAATCCGGGCATTCGTTTGAGGTATACAAGACTTATTTTGGACCGCCATTGTCGAGAGTTGTACGATGGCATGGGATTAGAGTTTGTACAAAGTCATTGAAGATGGGACGATGCCCTCCGGTCTTCAAGCTTCAACTTTCATCTGTTACCCCGCACAATAGTCACTCGGGATTGGTTAGTCTTGTGGGACATCGTTGGGTAGAGACATGATGTGGCATCGTGTTGACGAGATGACGATGTTGCCCCTCACCAGTGTTATCGCCGGATTGGGATGATAATGCAGACGTTGCTCAGACTTCGCTGAGATTGGACTGCTGTAATTGTTGAAGGCCCTCATTGTCACATTTAAGGTGTGCCTGTCTTCCAGATGTTATTGCCGAGCTGGTGCAATGTATCTCATTTGTGAGCGCTTTAGAGATTAAAGTCGTATTAGCATTTGAAACAAGCATTTAGGGGTTATCATCAAAGCGCATTCCTTGGGGTTAACACCAAGGTTGGTGGCTATTCCCATGGTTGGGACTGAGACTGGATACCTCGGGGTTATCTCCGAGATTAATCGGTCTTCTCCGGTGTGTGTTCCGGTATTGGATCTGCATGCCTCGGGGTTATCTACGAGGTTGGGCACATTACTCAGTGTGATTCGGGGTTGATCTTTGAACTTCCGGTAGTATCAGGCATGGATTTGGATTGTCTTTCAGGGTTCTCTCTTAAAAGACGAATATGTCCTCCTGCAATGTTAGTGACAGTAGTACAGAAAATTTCGAGTGTCTACACAAACTTTAATAAATTTTAACAAATTTGGGTTTTATATAACCATTACATGCTCTTAGGCTTAAAACATCATCCATGTCAAGTACTATAGCTTAGGATAGTACTATAAGTAATTTGCCAAAATCAGAAAGCAAATAAAATGTCCAGATCAAATCGTTTCAGAAGCAGCAATTGCTTATTGAGAGTTGAAGCTTGGGGATGGCGCTGAACTCACGCCATCCCCTGTCCAGACTAAGTTAAGTATTTATTTTATGGTTTTATCTAGGTTCTTAGCACGCACGCATTTATTAACACATAATTTATCCTCATGTTAAGAGGTCTTAGCCCAAGTTGGGTGTCTCGTGTTTTTACTTTAAGTTATTTTCACTAAGTAGGTTCATGTACAAGGAATGAACTATCTTAACCATTTCATCATGTAAGGATGTTAAATGCCTATAACGCGTATGCTCGTATATATTCAACTCATTAGTTCATCATTTGAGAAATCATTACAATTCATACTCGCACGACTTATATGGTGTCTAACTAGATGATCACACATTTAAGCAATGTTTATGAAAGCTTAGTTTCGCAAGGCATTCAAATTCACTTTTAAAAATCATTCTAGGCCAAGCTAAAGCAACTAGGTGCAACTTTAAATCTCATTTCATAGCTAACTAAGCCATGTATGTATGTTATTACGTTTAGAACTTTAAGTCCACAAGTTACTTTAAGTTCGTTCTCAAAGTTTCATGTTTTCTTTAGAAAACATTTTCAACTAAGCTATTGTAGGTTGATAATAAATAAAGCCACTTTAAATCACTTCTCATGCTTAGGTATACTCATATCTCAACAATAGGTATGTGTTAGAATATCATAACTTCAAAGACTCAAGGCTCGTAAATATTCATTTTTCCAAAACTTTAAGTTTCTTTTCAAAACACATACTAATTCATGCTAAAGTATTCCCTTATGAGTAAGGTAATCTTATATGTCATGTCTAATATCTTTCATGTTTTATGTTTTATCACTTAGAATAACATATTCCATCGCCGGGAGCACTATACTTGCGTATGTGCTCGCTCGACGCCCTCCGATCGCCTCTGAATATGTAACAATAACAAAGATGACTATTTTGACCCTTTCTAACGACCTCAAATTGAAACACTTAAAGAAAAAAAGTTGTAGGTCGTTTCGGATCATCTTGAATTACCTCAATCGGAGTTCGTGTGAAAATGTTATGCCTAATTTACTACATGCAGTCGGAGCAATCTACCCAAAGCCTTGAAGCCCTACGAAGCTGCGCCTAATTGGCCTTGGGGCAGCGTAGATTATAGCATACAGGAAGCGAGCGGCCCTTCAAGTTCTGCACTTTGCGATTTTACAGACCTCATCTCCTTTCAATTTTAATAACATGAGTTATACTCATCCAAATCAGTCCATTTTTGATTATATAGGTTCGTAACTCATAAAACTACAACATACCAATTACCCAACGATTAACATAAACATTAACTAACCCAAATTTGAATCTATAACTCATGTCATGCTTAGTTTTCTGGTTTTGAAAAGTTTAGCAAATTCATTCACCATGAATTCGTTTCTAAACCAAATTGGTTCGTTTAACTTCCGTTGTTCTCGCATATGACTATCTTAACAACATCTAACAACAATTCATGGATTGAAACAAGCTTTAGCCATCAATTTGTAACTCAAAAGCTAGTTTTTCTTTACACTTTTCTTAGGAATTGAAACTTAGAAATCAAAAGCATATAAGTTAGCATTGTTTCCTCGTGAATGCATGGAATTGCTAACCATCACTCTCCAATCCTCCAATTGCTCCTTAAGTCAACTTACTCTATCTATCAAATGCTCAGACATTCTACAAATGGGAAAAGAAAAGAAGGAACTCTATTTATAGAGGAAGGAGTATCCAGTTCATGGTCTTGCACACTGAATCAATCCAAGAGGAAGAAGAAGAAGCCAATGGATTGAGAAAGGTTGTTGAACCACTCCATCTATCTCCATCCCTCTAACCATCATCAGTTCTAATTTTCAACAATAACAATAGGCTAGGCCAATGGCCTATTCACATGATGAAGGAGAATGACTGAGAAATTGGGATAAAGCTTTTTAGCTTACTGTTTTAGAAATAAGGCCACTTAATGTACCAAGCTTATTTCCTTTTGGGCCTATTCAATCAATTATAATTGACTTAACATTACTACATTAAATTAAGTTATGGGTACACACACACACACACACACACACACACACACACACACACACACACACACACACATATATATATATATATATATATATATGTACCCATCCACATATAGGAAGTATACTTATATTTTAAATATACACCAATACATAATATCATGTACCTCATGTACAATAATCTAATAATATTTTAATTGGGCTATTTATAAAATAGTTGGATATTCTTAATCCATCATTTTCCATAAAATTTATCATTTCAAATATACCCAATTATCATAATGATAATTAATATCAATTATTTATTAACTCACGTCATATACTCCATGTACCTTAGTTACATGCAATAAAATAATGTTGTTAGGTATTATTGTCCGAGTATCCTCCATAATTATTTTTACTACTCGTATAACCACATTATAACATTATCTAATATTAATGTTTATTTAAACATTTAATCTCCTTCCCAACGTCTAGAATACACATATATTTAATCATTTCTGTATTAAAATCACTTATGATTTTATTGTACCACTTGATACCTTATCTCATTAGTCCCAATTAAATGTCACACTTCATGTATTCTTAGGCCATATGTATTATATATTACTACTGTCCACATTTTCCATATTACCCATAGTAATACTATTTAATGATAATGTCCATATTAATAATTTAATTGGGCTAAGTTTAATTCAATTGGGTATTCCCAACCCATAATCACATATTAATATCACAATGGCTAATTAGTATTAATCATTTATTATCTTACAATAATTAGTATGTACAACACTAATTAAAATAATTCTTTCATTTCATTTCTTCCATAAATTGTTCCAAAACAATTTTTCTTTAGCCACCACATACAATATTAACCTTATGCATAAATCTCTAACTAATAATTACTTATCACTATATTGGTTCTTTTAATCATTTATCTTTCAAATATCAACCCTTTGATATATTACAAAACTATGTAATATATTAAAATATCAAATATTAATTAACATATTTCTTTCATCCTCTTATGTTAAACACATATGTTAACTCACTATCTTATACAAGTGAGCTAACCCTTTTTCGTTTAATTTATTATTATGCCACTACCATACAAGGATTATAATATTCTATAATATCTCTTAATTAACCATGTTTATTTAGGGTTAATTAATCAAGTCATGTTTTGCTAACTAAATTTCTTCATGAACACTTGGTCACCATATATGACCCTTATAAGAGTTATTAGTATCCATTTCTTGGAATCAAATGTTCATAACTTACTCGAAATTTTCTCTGAGACCAGTAGCAATTGCTACTGCAATGGTCACAGATTTGAAATGGTGGCAATTGGCCATACCAAAATCAGAGGCAGACAAGTTCTGCATCAGCAGAACTGTAACATACGCTTCTAAATACTTCACACATCCTCCTTAAGTGTTAACTCGTCTAACATCAATGCCCTCTTTGATTCCACATCATCGTTTACTAATTTCTTTAATAATTTAATTATCAAACTTCAAGTTTTAAAACTCTATTTTTCCTTAATAGTTTAACCAACTATGAAATCTCCTTTAAGGGTTTCTTACCATAAAACTCGAATATAAAGCACCCACTATAATCACATATTCACTATTTACTTAAGTGATTCTTAAACCCCTTCAAATTATATTATTCCACAATCTAACTTCAAGTTTAATATAAATTAACCAATATTTCTACTTGTTAGTTAATCCTCATAATTAACTAATTTATGCTTTACTATCTCAATCTTATCCATGGATATTAAGTGTGACGAACGAGATTTTATAAATTTATTTTAATATTTATTGAATTAAATAAATATTTTTCGATAATTTAATTATTGAATTAAATAATTAATTGATGCAATTATGGTAGATTAATTTAATTATATGTGTTACATTTATTAAATTAATGTAGAGAATATTTATTATTCAAGCATGTATCTATGTGAGCTTATTGAATTAAATGAATTATTTAATTAAGCATGATGTTATTTTAATTAATGTAATAATTAATTAGAGAGTTAATAATTTGACATTAATTATTAATGAGAAATTTAATTATGTGACTATGTGAATTTATAAGAAATTATTATATTTTATTTAAAATAAATTAAATAAGATATTGATTTATTTTATGAAGGAGTGTGACATTAGTTAAACTATATGATAAAAGAGTTTATTAAATTAATTGAGTTTAAGCCGTTAACGCTAGCCAAACATGGCACTAATAGAGGTTGAGGGCAGTTAACCCATGATGGGTAACTGACCTCCACAATGCGTCAGTTTATTGATGCGACGTCTTCTTTATTTCATTTTCTTAAGTCTGATAAAAACTAGTTAGAGAGAATTAGAAAATTTTGAGGGTGAATTCAGAGGATTTGTGAGAATCTCTGTGTTGAAGAAGCTTTTGAAAAAGGGTTTTATCTCTTCTAAATCTATACTCTGGGTAATCTCTCCCTCCCAAATTCTATATTTCACGTATTCAAGTTTTGATAAAAAAAATGGCTTTTACAGTTTTCTGTAAAGCCACTGTGATTGAGAAAGGAGTAATATTTATGAGTTATTTATGGGTTAAGATGTATCAAATAGTATTTATATATATATTGCATGATTCCATATCATCAGTTTCATAATATTACATCGTATATGATTTCTACAAAATTACAGAGTATGGGTTTGGCCTTATGGCCTTATACGTGATATTTTATGTATTAATCTTATATTATCCCTAATTTTTACATTCCTATGTTGTTATGCATGTTGATACGAAGAGACCAAAGTTTAAATAAACGGATTCGGTGTTATAACAAATCCGTACTAACAATTTTAATGTTTTATTTTCAAAACCTTCAAGAACATCAAAGTCAGTGAAATTGCATGCTTAAACTCTATGATTATATGTTTTAATGGGTTAAAATCAGTCTTTAGATGTTGAGTAATGTTTGTATACAAATTGTATCATGTGGGTATGTCTAATTTCGAGTAGGAAATAAGAAATTGTAAGAAATTGGCATGTTCTGCGATTTTCATGAACGCCATTTTTCTGAATCTGTACAGCATGCCTTGCAATACGGCTACATGCATAAGAGTCTCATGCAAGATCTTGAAACCCACAGCATATGGCGCCATTGACTACTAAAGGCAGCAGGCGTCGAGAATCAAGATAAAAAGTGAAATGCAATACCACTCTCAAAAAGTTCAGAAATGTAATATTTTTAAAATGTTTAAGTCTAACAATGTGTTAGTAAATTAATGTAATGAACATAAAAATATGTTATAAGTATAATGTGATGTAAAATAGTTGTTTAACATGTAAATAACATAATTGCATGTGGATTGAATTATTGAATACATAATTAGCTTGATAATTCATGAAGTACAAATTATGTGACAAAGTGGTAATTTGACTAAGTATAGTCAATAATCAAAGTAGACAAAGAGAATGAGTTTATGATGATTAGTTAAGTTATAATTAACTGGTATTGTGAATGTGAATGGTATATAGGATTAAATTCAAAGAACGTGTTTAGTTAAAGTGTAATCTACGCACGAGGCAAGTTTTCTAACCCTACTTGTCATTATTGTTCAAGTTTATTATTTACCTCGAGTAAATTATCATTACTATTATTCATGTTCAAATGTTATATTAAAGATTGATTATCTTTTCAAAGCATGATTCAGTTATACAATAATTGTCCTATTGTATACTTCCTGAGATTATTATTCAATTTTAATATCATTATTATTGAACCTTATTAGACTAGCGAACCCTTATTGATTCGACTAGTCCATAGTTGATGAGCGTTCTAAATTTCAGAACTCTTGATGAATTATACAAACCAAACTTCCTTTGGTGCAGACTCGAATGTCAAACTGAGATGAACAACCCTGCAAAGGGATTTACTTATGCGTTAGCGTTAAGATATTGTGCATAGTATGGTACTAAGGGATGATCCCCCTAAGTACGAGTAGAAAGGTCCATAGTCTTATGACTGTTAAAGGTTTCAAGTATAACCCTTGATAACATAGGACATAGTTCAAGGTCTTATGACCCTCAGAATTCTTTTGATTCTTGCTATTCATTCTTGATTCAAAAGTTGAGCTTTTATTCAGATGTCTTTGATTTATTCGCATGTTATTATACTGTTATTTCATTATTATACTTGTGGGCAATAGTGCTCACTCTTGCTTAATAATAACATTGAAGTTAAGAACGAAGGAACTGATGAACCTTCCACTAGTAAAGGCAAGGGAAAAGTTAGCAAGTGATGAAGACTTGTTGTTTATTTGATGATGTATTTTGTTTAAGACTTGGTTTAATGATGTTGATAAGACTTATTTGTTTATGATTCCGCACAGATGTTTAAGGTTAGTTTAACCTGGGATTGTATTATTATTATTTGGATGTTGTAACCCTTAAGGGGATGATTTTTATTTCTATTTATTGCATGGTTTGCATTTATTATGGGTAGATAGATAGATGATATTTGTATAGTGAACACCAAATCCCGTGGAATTGAAGTACCCGGATTTGGGGGTATCACAAGTTGGTATCTGAGTTGTAGGTTATGAACTTTAGGTGGGGGGAACAACCTTAGGTAGTAGCCTTATAGAAAGAAGATAGTGATGGAAAACTCTTATCGAGTTATAAGAAATGAATTTATGTAATTCATTGAAGATAATAAAAGACCTTATGTGTTTATGTGTTAAATTATGCGTCAGATGATACGACTTAGTAACTAAAACTTAAAATTTTGTTGTCGAGGATGTCGAATGTTGGAGAAGCTAGTCAAGGCGGGGGGAGGAAGAACCCGGGTACCTATAGTACCCTCTTGAGGAGGAACCCGTGTACCTATAAATACCGATAGAGGAGGAGCCTCGAGACATTCATGTCATTAGGGAGCGGCGGTAGTGCGAGAGGAATCATCTCCATTGATCACCATTGTTGGTCGGGAGCATGTTCCAGAGGCCGATCTGAGGAGGATCCCGAGGAGGAATTTGTTGAGGAAGAGGAAGAGGAAGAAGAGGAGTTACCATGGTACACCGTTGATCTTTGAGATGTATGATCGTTATATATGAAGTAGCGTGGAGTAACGAGACGAGGTCGAGATTTGATTGAGCGGCGGTTGTTGACATATTACTCTGAAAGCAAAAGGAGAGGAGATTTCGACTCTTCACACTCGGTCGACAAATGTAGAATGGGATTTGGTCCATGAGAAGGTCAAACCGAAGATAAGATCGAGGAGATAGATAAGCGAAGAAAGAATGAAGGAAACCTTGAAATTTGGTGAACATAGCGAGAGGAAGGTGGGTAAGAGAATCGCGTCGGTGATCGTCGCTGAGAGGATGATAGTCGTCGCAAAGAAAGCGAAGATTGGGGAAACGTACTCTACACTTAACAAGGCAATGAATGAGACCCAAGATCGAGTTTTGAGGTACCCAATCCAGTTCGAAGGAATACCATTATACATGATGGATCGCAGGACGATGCATCGCATCTTAGAAAAGGAGCGTAGCAAGGCTAATCAGTACCTTGATCGACAGTGATATGATTTATTTAATTATGTGAAGAACTTAATTAGTTTTAGATGTAAATTCTGACGTGTTTATGAACGAAAGAATATTTGAATGCTTTAAATCATGTGGATTCTTTATTCCAGGATAGTTGATGTAAATAGACGTTATGCTATCATTTAATGTTAAAACTTTGATTTGAATGCAAATATATCAAGTTATTTGAGATGATGTGTTAAGTGATATGTTAAATTGTTGAGTAATGCCTTAACTATTTAGAGAAATAAATAAAGTTCTAATAAAGCGTTTATTTAACGAGAAAAATGCCGCTTGAGGAGAAGACAACAACGTCAATGGCTCGGGAAGAGTCAACCAATAATAACAATAATGCTAACGCTAATCCGCGGCAAAGCGGTTGGTGAACTTCTCGATTTGGAACCATGAATAACCAACCTCAAGCTCCACCAAACACAAAGTTTAAGGACTTCAAGGCGGTGGGACCGCCAAAGTTCAAAGGTTCCATGAACCCAATCGAGGCTCAAACGTGGGTTATGGAGATGGAGAAGGTTTTCGACGTTGCTAGGGTTAAAGAAGACCAGAAGACCACTTTTGCAATGTTTATGCTGAAGTCTGAGGCTAGCTACTGGTGGCAAGCAAACAAAGTGCGAGGAGGTGAAGGTGTAATTACGTGGGAGAGATTTAAAGAGATGTTTTTTGAAATGTATTTCCCAACTAGTTTGCAGAATCAGATGGAGGTTCAATTTCTGGAATTGAAGCAGGGAAATATGAGCGTACACGATTATGCGGCAAAATTCAACGAGTTAGTGAGGTTCGCCTCGTATCAAGTTTTTTTTTTTTTTTTTTTTTTTTTTTTTTTTTTTTTTTTTTTTTTTTTTTTTTTTTTTTTTTTTTTTTTTTTTTTTTTTTTTTTTTTTTTTTTTTTTTTTTTTTTTTTTTTTTTTTTTTTTTTTTTTTTTTTTTTTTTTTTTTTTTTTTTTTTTTTTTTTTTTTTTTTTTTTTTTTTTTTTTTTTTTTTTTTTTTTTTTTTTTTTTTTTTTTTTTTTTTTTTTTTTTTTTTTTTTTTTTTTTTTTTTTTTTTTTTTTTTTTTTTTTTTTTTTTTTTTTTTTTTTTTTTTTTTTTTTTTTTTTTTTTTTTTTTTTTTTTTTTTTTTTTTTTTTTTTTTTTTTTTTTTTTTTTTTTTTTTTTTTTTTTTTTTTTTTTTTTTTTTTTTTTTTTTTTTTTTTTTTTTTTTTTTTTTTTTTTTTTTTTTTTTTTTTTTTTTTTTTTTTTTTTTTTTTTTTTTTTTTTTTTTTTTTTTTTTTTTTTTTTTTTTTTTTTTTTTTTTTTTTTTTTTTTTTTTTTTTTTTTTTTTTTTTTTTTTTTTTTTTTTTTTTTTTTTTTTTTTTTTTTTTTTTTTTTTTTTTTTTTTTTTTTTTTTTTTTTTTTTTTTTTTTTTTTTTTTTTTTTTTTTTTTTTTTTTTTTTTTTTTTTTTTTTTTTTTTTTTTTTTTTTTTTTTTTTTTTTTTTTTTTTTTTTTTTTTTTTTTTTTTTTTTTTTTTTTTTTTTTTTTTTTTTTTTTTTTTTTTTTTTTTTTTTTTTTTTTTTTTTTTTTTTTTTTTTTTTTTTTTTTTTTTTTTTTTTTTTTTTTTTTTTTTTTTTTTTTTTTTTTTTTTTTTTTTTTTTTTTTTTTTTTTTTTTTTTTTTTTTTTTTTTTTTTTTTTTTTTTTTTTTTTTTTTTTTTTTTTTTTTTTTTTTTTTTTTTTTTTTTTTTTTTTTTTTTTTTTTTTTTTTTTTTTTTTTTTTTTTTTTTTTTTTTTTTTTTTTTTTTTTTTTTTTTTTTTTTTTTTTTTTTTTTTTTTTTTTTTTTTTTTTTTTTTTTTTTTTTTTTTTTTTTTTTTTTTTTTTTTTTTTTTTTTTTTTTTTTTTTTTTTTTTTTTTTTTTTTTTTTTTTTTTTTTTTTTTTTTTTTTTTTTTTTTTTTTTTTTTTTTTTTTTTTTTTTTTTTTTTTTTTTTTTTTTTTTTTTTTTTTTTTTTTTTTTTTTTTTTTTTTTTTTTTTTTTTTTTTTTTTTTTTTTTTTTTTTTTTTTTTTTTTTTTTTTTTTTTTTTTTTTTTTTTTTTTTTTTTTTTTTTTTTTTTTTTTTTTTTTTTTTTTTTTTTTTTTTTTTTTTTTTTTTTTTTTTTTTTTTTTTTTTTTTTTTTTTTTTTTTTTTTTTTTTTTTTTTTTTTTTTTTTTTTTTTTTTTTTTTTTTTTTTTTTTTTTTTTTTTTTTTTTTTTTTTTTTTTTTTTTTTTTTTTTTTTTTTTTTTTTTTTTTTTTTTTTTTTTTTTTTTTTTTTTTTTTTTTTTTCACACGGATGAGAGGAAGGTGAGGCGGTTTGAGCAAGGACTAAAGCCTTGGGTGTACTGAAAAGGTATCAATGTTTCAGCTAAACACGTTTGTTGGAATACTAGAAAAGGCCATCCTCGTTGAAGGTGGGAGCGATGCGGTGACCAAGTACAATCAAGATCAGAAGAAGAAGAAGAAAAGTGAAGGTGAAATAAATAACAAGGCCAGTGGAAATGGAACAGGAGGTGGAAATTTCAATCAGAAGAAAAGGTGGAACGACAGCTCATCATCGGGGAATCAACAAGGTAATCAGAAGAAAATAATCGAAGCATGCCCGACTTGCGGGAAAGCCCATCTGGGAGTTTGTATGAAAGAAAAAAGAGTGTGCTACAATTGTGGTCAGGAAGGCCACATAGCACCAAACTGTACAAACCCAAAGAAGGGTGCTTGTTTTACTTGTGGTTCGAAGGACCATCTGGCAAGAGACTATCCCAAGAAGGGATCGGGAGGGTCAGGATCAGGAGGAAATCGAGGAAATAATAGTGGAAATACCTTAACCATCATCGGACTAACCGCGATAAACCGACCGAAATGGCTTGGGACTTTTTCAACATGATGATCAAGATGCAGTTCAATCCGTGATGTGGTGTCAGGTATCATTCCGATCAATGAAGTTAATGCTTATGTATTATTTGATTCGGGTGCTACTTGTTCCTTTATATCCGATGATTTTGCCAAGAATTTAGATTTGCCTAAGAATGAATTGGATTACCCCATGAACATAGAAATTGCGAATAGAGAGATAATCCCTGTTAAATACGTACATAAGAACTGTAGAGTGGATATTAAGGGTAATATCATGAACGTAGATCTTATTCATATTCGACTTGGAGAATTTGACGTTATTTTGGGAATGGATTGGTTATTCAATTACGGTGTTGTAATTGATTGTCAAAAGAAGCGTATTAACCTTATGACTCCGTCAAAGGTTGTGTTTTATGGTAGCAAGTCGCCTAGATAAGCGAGTTATCTGACGATGATGCAGGCCAGGAAGTTATTAAGACAAGGTTGTGTAGGATACTTAGCTTACATAGTAGACAGTCGAAAAGAGAATCCTAAGGTAGAAGAGATACCGATTGTGAGGGATTTCATCGACGTATTTCTAGACGATTTGCCAGGACTTCTACAAGATAGAGAAGTAGATTTCGTGATCGATTTGGTGCCCGGAACTGCTCCAATATCGAAGGCACCATACCGAATGGCACCAGTAGAGATGAAGGAATTAATGGTACAACTACAAGAATTGTTGGACAAGAAGTACATTCAATCGAAGCGTATCGTAGTGGGGAGCGCCGATGTTGTTTGTGAAAAAAGAAGGATGGATCGATGTGGCTCTGCATTGACTCTGGAAGGCCCGAATAAGGTCACGATTAAAACGGATATCCATTATCGAGGATCGACGACTTGTTTGATCAATTGAAGGGAGCGAGATACTTTTCCAAGATAAACTTGAGAAGCGGTTATCATCAATTGAAGGTGAGACCAGAGGATGTACCGAAGACAGCGTTCAGAACGCGATATGGTCACTACGAATTTTTAGTAATGTTGTTTGGTCTAACGAATGCTCCTGCAGCATTTATGGGACTAATGAATGGTGTATTCAAACCGTTTTTGGACAAGTTCGTAGTGGTATTTATAGATGACATTTTGGTATATTCCAAAACCAAAGAAGAACACGAAGAACATTTGAGGTTAACGTTGGAAGTATTGAGAAGGGAGAAGTTGTACGCTAAATTTTTGAAATGCGAATTTTGGATTGAACGAGTGCAATTTCTTGGTCATGTGATCGATAAAAACAGAATTTCGGTAGATCCATCAAAAGTCGAAGCCGTGATTAACTGGGATCAGCCGAGAATGCCGTCGGAAGTAAGAAGTTTTCTTGGATTGGCGGGATATTATACAACGTTCATACAAGACTTTTCCAAGATCGCAACTTCGTTAACGAATTTAACTCGAAAAGCTGTGAAATTTGTTTGAACGGATAAGTGTGAGGAAAGTTTTAAAGAATTGAAGAAGAGGTTGAGTACGGCACCTGTGTTATCTCTTCCGGATGATACAGGAATTTTTGTTGTTTTTAGCGATGCGTTGCATAAAGGACTTGGTTGTGTGCTTATGCAAAGCAGAAGTCATTGCGTATGCACAATGCACACGACGATTGAAGGATTACGAGAAGGGTTACCCGACCCATGATTTGGAGTTAGGCTGCGAGTTGTTTTTGCTCTAAAAATTTGGAGGCACTATCTATCTGGGAGAAGTGTGAAATATATACGGACCACAAGAGTCCGAAATATATTTTTACGAAGGATTTGAATATCGTCAAAGAAGATGGTTGGAATTAATTAAGGATTACGATTGTGAGATTTTATACCATCCGGGAAAGCAAATGTAGTTCTTGACACCTTAAGTAGAAAAGGGTCGTGAGAAATTGATGATGTTAAGCGCTCTCGGGAGGAGCTAATTTGAAATAGAGAAAGCGGAGTTAGAGGTGAAGTATCCTATGGAAATTGATGAGAAGCTATTTCAGATGCAATCTGGTACAACCCTAATGGATAAAGTTAAGGAGGCTCAGCTTCAGGACGAAGAATGTAAAAAGGTGACAAAGAAGATATCGAAGGAACTGAATCGAGATTTAAGATGGATAAGGAAGGAATCTTCGAGATTTGAGAGTAGAATTTGGAGTACCTTGAAGACAAAAAATTAAAGAAGACATTTTGAGCGAGGCTCATAGTTCACGATATTCGATTCACCCTGGTAGTACCAAGATGTACCAAGATCTTAGACAACATTTTTGGTGGCCGAATTTGAAATGTGATGTTGCAGAATGTGTTGCCAAGTGTCTTACCTGTTAGAAAGTGAAAGCAGAACATCAGAGACCGAGTGGATTGCTACAACCGTTAGAGATCCCAGAATGGAAATGGGAACATATTACAATGAACTTCGTGGTAGGCCTTCCGACGACTCAGAAAGGCTACGACGCAGTATGGGTTATCGTTAATCGACTGACGAAATCTGCACACTTCCTTCCTTTCAAAATCAGATTCAACTTGGATCAGTTGGCAAGGCTATACGTAAAAGAAATTATTTTGAGACACGGAGTGCCAGTGTCAATTGTTTCTGATAGAGATCCGCGCTTCACATCAAATTTCTGGAAACGTCTTCAAGAATGCATGGGTACGCAATTGAGAATGAGTACAGCTTACCACCCTCAAACAAACGGACAAAGTGAGAGAATGATTCAGACATTAGAAGATATGTTAAGAGCATGCGTGATGGACTTTAAAGGAAATTGGGATGATCACCTACCGTTAGTAGAGTTCGGCTACAACAACAGTTACCACACTAGTATTGGCATGCCGCCTTACGAAGCGTTATACAGCAGAAAGTGCAGAACTCCGCTTTACTGGGATGAAGTTGGTGAAAGACAATTGCTAAGGCCAGAATTGGTACAGCAGACGGTAGAAATAGTCAAAGTGATCCGAGCATGACTGGTAGCGGCTCAAGATCGACAGAAGAAATACACTGATCCACATCGTAAAAATATCGAGTTTGAATCAGGTAGTTATGTTTTCTTGAAGGTCTCTCCCTGGAAGGGGAAGATCAGGTTCGAAAAGAAAGGAAAATTGAACCCAAGATTTATTGGACCCTTTGAAGTACTAAGAAGAATCATAGAAGTTGCGTACAAGGTAGCTTTACCTCCAGCACTTGAGAATGTCCACAACATTTTCCATGTTTCAGTATTACGACCATACAAAGCCGATTACAAGCATGTAATTGAATATGAACCCCTACATTTTGAGAAAGACTTATCTTATGAAGAAATTCCTGTCCAAATTGTCGACCGAAAAGAACAAGTTACGAGAAATAAAGTAATACCATACATTAAGGTAATTTGGAGGAACCACAATTTCAAGAAGCTACATTGGGAACTCGAAGAGACTATGATGAAGAATTACCCTCATTTATTTACTTAATTATTTGAAAGCGATTACAGGGATGAGAATACGTGTGAGGGAGAGAATGTAGCATGAATTGAATTTATTGAATCGTGATTACGGGGACGAGAATCCTTTTAAGGGGGAAAGATGTGTGAATGAGATTTTTGTAAATTTATTTTAATATTTATTGAATTAAATAAATATTTTTCGATAATTTAATTATTGAATTAAATAATTAATTGATGCAATTGTGGTAGATTAATTTAATTATATGTGTTACATTTATTAAATTAATGTAGAGAATATTTATTATTCAAGCATGTATCTATGTGAGCTTATTGAATTAAATGAATTATTTAATTAAGCATGATGTTATTTTAATTAATGTAATAATTAATTAGAGAGTTAATAATTTGACATTAATTATTAATGAGAAATTTAATTATGTGATTATGTGAATTTATGAGAAATTATTATATTTTATTTAAAATAAATTAAAAAAGATATTGATTTATTTTATGAAGGAGTGTGACATTAGTTAAACTATATGATAAAAGAGTTTATTAAATTAATTGAGTTTAAGCCGTTAACGCTAGCCAAACATGGCACTAATGGAGGTTGAGGGCAGTTAACCCATGATGGGTAACTGACCTCCACAATGCGTCAGTTTATTGATGCGACGTCTTCTTTATTTCATTTTCTTAAGTCTGATAAAAACTAGTTAGAGAGAATTAGAAAATTTTGAGAGAGAATTCAGAGGATTTGTGAGAATCTCTGTGTTGAAGAAGCTTTTGAAAAAGGGTTTTATCTCTTCTAAATCTATACTCTGTGTAATCTCTCCCTCCCAAATTCTATATTTCACGTATTCAAGTTTTGATAAAAAAATAGCTTTCACAGTTTTCTGTAAAGCCTCTGTGATTGAGAAAGGAGTAATATTTATGAGTTATTTATGGGTTAAGATGTATCAAATAGTATTTATATATATATTGCATGATTCCATATCATCAGTTTCATAATATTACATCGTATATTATTTCTACAAAATTATAGAGTATGGGTTTGGCCTTATGGCCTTATACGTGATATTTTATGTATTAATCTTATATTATCCCTAAATTTTAAATTCGTATGTTGTTATGCATTTTGATACGAAGAGACCAAAGTTTAAATAAACGGATTCGGTGTTATAACGAATCCGTAGTGACAATTTTCATGTTTTATTTTCAAAACCTTCAAGAACATCAAAGTCAGTGAAATTGCATGCTTAAACTCTATGATTATATGTTTTAATGGGTTAAAATCAGTCTTTAGATGTTGAGTAATGTTTGTATATGAATTATATCATGTGGGTATGTCTAATTTCGAGTAGGAAATAAGAAATTGGAAGAAATTGGCATGTTCTGCGATTTTCGCGAACTACCTTTTTCGTATCTGTACGCCATGTGCTATATTAGAAGCTACATGCATAAGTGTCTCGCCATGCATGAAGCCACACCATAGATACATTGACTAGGCTACAGGCGCAGCTACCAAGTAGTCTTAGAGAATCGATACAAAAGTGGCGCCCCAGTGCCACTCTCCAAAAAGTTCAGAAATGTAATATTTTTAAAATGTTTAAGTCTAACAATGTGTTAGTAAATTAATGTAATGAACATAAAAATATGTTATAAGTATAATGTGATGTAAAATAGTTGTTTAACATGTAAATAACATAATTGCATGTGGATTAAATTATTGAATACATAATTATCTTGATAATTCATGAAGTACAAATTATGTGACAAAGTTGTAATTTGACGAAGTATAGTCAATAATCAAAGTAGACAAAGAGAATGAGCTTATGATGATTAGTTAAGTTATAATTAACTGGTATTGTGAATGTGAATGGTATGTAGGATTAAATTCAAAGAAAGTACTTAGTTAAAGTGTAATCTACGCACGAGGCAAGTTTCCTAACCCTACTTGTCATTATTGTTCAAGTTTATTATTTACCTCGAGTAAATTATCATTACTATTATTCATGTTCAAATGTTATATTAAAGATTGATTATCTTTTCAAAGCATGATTCAGTTATACAATAATTTTCTTATTGTATACTTCCTGAGATTATTATTCAATTTGAATATCATTATTATTGAACCTTATTAGACTAGCGAACCCTTATTGATTCGACTAGTCCATAGTTGAGGAGCGTTATAAATTTCAGAACCCTTGATGAATTATCCAAACCAAACTTCCTTTGGTGCGGACTCGAATGTCAAACTGAGATGAACAACCCTGCAAAGGGATTTACTTATGCGTTAGCGTTAAGATATTGTGCATAGTATTGTACTAAGGGCTGATCCCCCTAAGTACAAGTAAAAAGGTCCATAGTCTTATGACTGTTAAAGGTTTCAAGTATAACCCTTGATAACTTAGGACATAGTTCAAGGTCTTATGACCCTCGGAATTCTTTTGATTCTTGCTATTCATTCTTGATTCAAAAGTAGAGCTTTTATTCAGATGTCTTTGATTTATTCGCATGTTATTATACTGTTATTTCATTATTATACTTGTGGGCAATAGTGCTCACTCTTGCTTAATAATAACATTGCAGTTAAGAACGAAATAACTGATGAACCTTCCACTAGTAAAGGCAAGGGCAAAGTTAGCAAGTGATGAAGACTTGTTCTTTATTTGATGATGTATTTTGTTTAAGACTTGGTTTAATGATGTTGTTAAGACTTATTTGTTTATGATTCCGCACAGATGTTTAAGGTTAGTTTAACCTGGGATTGTATTACTATTATTCGGATGTTGTAACCCTTAAGGGAAAGATTTTTATTTCTATTTATTGCATGGTTTACATTTATTATGGGTAGATAAATAGATGATATTTGTACAGTGAATACCAAATCTCGTGGAATCGAAGTACACGGATTTGGGGGTGTCACATTAAGCACTAACTAAAACTCATATTACATCATACTAGTTACTAGTATATATATTCAAGAAAATGGTGATTATCCATCAAAGAGATTCAATGTCACCAACTCACTATGATAAAAATAATTCTATAAATTTTTTAATGCCAATAGATAAATCTTATCCATCTTCTTACTAATTCATCTCTACAATGTATAACAAATATATAATAATAATATATATTTATTAAACACAACATCAATTTGCTCATATTACCCTATGTAACACAATATTACATACCTCGTAACACAATTATATATTCTTGTTCGAACACATCTCATGTCTTAAGAATTTTATTTACTAAATTCTTATTTTAATAATTTCTAAAATTTGGGTTCTTACATCGCGTGCCCAAGGAATGCTACTTCCTCAAGCCAAAACTCGTATTTCTTCACCTTGGCATATAACTTGTTTTCACGAAGCTTTTGGATATCGACCTCAAGTGTTGCTCATGATCTTCACGGCTTTTGGAGTAAATGAGGATGTCATCAATAAAGAACGACCACAATGTGATCCAAATATTCCTTGAATACTCGGTTCATCATATCCATGAAGGCAGCATGAGCATTAGGCAATCCAAAAGACATGACTAGGAATTCATAATGCCCGTACCGAGTTCTGAAAGGAGTCTTTGGAATGTCATCAGTTTTAATCTTCAACTGATGATATCCAGAACGAAGATCGATCTTTAAAAAGAACTTGGCGCCTTGCAACTGATCAAACAGGTCATCAATGCGAGGCAACGGGAACCTATTTTTGATGGTGACATGATTCAACTCCCGATAATCAATACAAAGTCGCATACTTCCATCTTTCTTCTTCACGAATACAACAGGAGCACCCCAAGGAGACGTACTAGGTCGAATGAAACCGATGTCTAACAATTCCTGCAGTTGGGTTTTTAACTCCTGGAGTTCAATAGGAGCCATTCGATATAGGGCTTTGGCAACGGGTTTTGTAACGGGTTCAAGGTCGATACCAAACTCGATTTCACGCTCCGAGGGTAGGCCAAGAAGTTTTTCGGGGAATACGTCAGAAAATTTATTAACAATAGAAATATCATTCAAATTTGACGTATTTTTGTTTAAATCTGTGACATGAGCTAAGAAAGCTTGACATCCATTTTTCAATAAACGAATAGCTTTATGGCTTGAGATGACCGTGATTGATTTTAATTGTTTGGTCGCTTGAATTCGCATAATAGGTTGATTAGGAATATGAAAGCTAACAACCTTACGAAAACAATCAATTTTAGCATGATGAGTAGTTAACCAATCAATCCTTAGAATCGCGTCAAATGCAAGTATTTTTAAGGAGATAAGATCGACAGGTAACGTGCGTTTACCGATTTGAATCAAACAAGACTTATAAATAGTGGATGTAATGAAGGTTTCTCCCAACGGAGTTTCAACAGATAAGTCAAAGTCTAATTTCTCCAGAGTCAAATTTAAACGTTGAGCGCAAGTAGGAGAAATAAAAGAATGGGTAGAACCGGTATTAAATAAGTTATAGACTTCGCTAGAGTTTATGATTAGCTTACCCGTGATCACCTCGTTTGGATTCCTTGCTTTTTGGGAGGTTACGACAAACGCTCTCCCTTGAACTACCGGTTTTGTCTTGTATGGGACGGCCTTTGATGCCTCCATCCCAGCTGGACTTGACTTTGGTGCACGATAAAATCGGGCTAGGTGACCTTCTCTTCCATAATTGTAACATGTTTTTGACTTCTGCATACAAATTGGACTGATGTGTCCCTTCCCTCCTCATTTGTAATATACGACCGGCGGTCGTTCTCCTTCCTTAACAACAGGTGCTGGTGCTGATGTCCTTCCATCATTATTGAATCTCCTTTTCTTGAAACTCCCACTTTTATTGTCTTGGCCATGATTACCACCGAAGTGGTTACCATTTCTGGCATGTTGATTCCCTCCACGTTTGTTATCACCGCTTCGATGACTGCTACCACTGGTATTATTATTTTATCGGTTGCTCTCTCTTAGTTGGGTTGACTCGTTATCGCGCTCCAATAACTGAGCCCTATTTACAACATCTAAATACAAACACAGTTTGTGAGAAATTAAGTATTGACATATCTCGGGTTTCAAACCTCTTAGAAATATCAGCGTCATTCTCTCCTCATTATCAACCAAGTGGGATGCAAACCGGGACAACTCGGCAAACTTAGCTTCGTACTATGACACGGTTATATTGTTCTGCTCCAGCTTGATGAACTCTACCTCCTTCATGTGACGAATACTTTCGGGAAAGTACTTGTCGTTGAAAAGTTCTTGGAATTTCTCCCAAGACATCTTCAGTGTGGCAGGTTGAGTACGCTTTACCGATTCCCACCAGTAATTTGCCTTTCCTCAAAACATAAAGGTGGCAAAAGGAACCTTTTGCTCCTCGGAGCATCCCAAGACATTAAATATCTTGGTGATTTGCTTTATCCATGTCTCTGCCTTAAGTGATTTTGGCTCTCCAATAAACTCCGGTGGTCCCAGCTCCGTGAACTATTTAGCGGTGATCGTTCGAGAGTTGCCAGTGTTTCCACCTGCATTTTGAAGGGGAGCCGCTCTCGCCTAATGTTGCATGAATTGCATAAAGCCTCTGAACATCCCATCGTTCATCATTTGGTCAGCGTTGTTTTCTTGAGGATTATTGCCATCCTGATGCACATTATCCTGAGTATTGATCGTTGGTGACTCAACGGTCTCATGTGCTTCATTACTTATCTCAACATTTTCGAAGGCCATTTTGAAATACTGCCACAAAACAAGGGTTAATTGATATGTCACATATTATCCCTACACTCTGACCGACCAATTAAATACCAAATAAACTTAGATAGGTCATACTAGCGAAGGAATTCCCCGTTTCTCCCCTCCTAGTTCTTGTCTCACATCTCAGCTAGGGATCATATCCCTAAGCTTTGATACCAACCGTGATGCCCCCCAAAATAGGTATACATCACCCATCTTGAGTCGCCAAATATATGGTATGTAATTTAAATACAAACTTCTTTTATACAGTACGACAAAACGTAGCTGAGAGTTTCAAAACAGATAATGTCTCGTAGAAAGTATCCAAACTCAAATAAAGTCCTTATTACAATTATTATCACACTATTTCACTGAATAGTGAGGACTACTAATGCAAACATCTGGAGGTGTCACTCGGATTTCTCGACTAGTCTCAATTACGTTCTCATTTTCAAGAGAACAATGAAAGCAAAAGGGTGAGCTCAACTAGCCCAATAAGAAATATTATGACTAAGATAATGCAGAATAAATTATCGTTAGCCTTCAACAATGTTAAACTGATAAAATATAATAAACATCAAGTTTAACTGCAGCAGAACAAGCAATCCATTAGAAGAGTCAAGTAGAGCATGATATCTACTATCTTCTATGATTTAAAAAGTTTATCATCAATTTTATCGCTGAGACTCAGCTTAATAAATAAACCACATCATCGAATCATCCCTGCACTACGGGCCAGGGATATTCATGTAATCATCAATGGTCATGATTATACAGAATAATCCATTGTCATAATCATACCAACAACTGTCCTTCAATGCACTACAGGCCAAAGAGGATTTTTACCACATCATTTGTAACATTACGGTCATGATTATACCGAATAATCCCTGGTCATAATCATACCAATCAACAGTACATCTATGCACGTAAGCCACAGATGACTTTTATCACAATATAAGCATGAGGATTATGACAATGATATAAGAATTCAATTAAAAGAAAGCAAAGGATAAATTTTTAAAGATTATAACTTAATTTATCCAGAATTCAATAATGTTCAAATTGTCAACATGATATTTCTTTGTGGAGTAAAATTCAATAATAATATTGTATCAAAAATGATTTGGACAGCAAAGAAATCAATTTTTGTCATGAATAATTCCCCCGGTGAATAGTACCCCGTGAATAGTACTTCAGGAATAGTACCCCGTGAATATTAGTTTGTGAATAGTACTCATGAATAGTACTTTATGAATAGTACCCATGAATAGTACTTTGTGAATATTACCCCGTGAATAGTACTTTGTGAATAGTACCCCGTGAATAGTACCATAAAAATGAATACTACTCATGGACAGTACTCCGGCATGAAAAGCTTAAAATTTAACAAGAATGTGCAAAAAATATCCTTGTGAAACGATACTAGATGAAGCGCAAATTTCACGGATATATAGAAGCCATACTTTAACAAAATGAGGGTATAATTAGGAATACTGGACGAAATAATATTACTCACATACTACAGAGTATGGAAGACAATATTATTCCTATGAATACTGAAAAAAATAATATCCTTACCTTAGAAGAAGACTGGATACTAGAATAATGAGGTAGCAGAATTCTCTTCTACTTTCTCTGTAAAGCTTCTCTCTCTATAGCTTCTCTTTCTATAATTGCTCTTGTGAGTCTTAGTGAATTGGTGAGAATGAAAGAATAATGAGCTTCTATTTATAGGAAAACGTAATTTCGATAATTACACGTTTTGGGGCTCGAAATATTACAGTATAATACCTTCATCTTTTCCATCATTTTTAATTCAGTTTTGCAAGTATTATCAAACTTGCACCACCTCTCCTAATAGTACATCTTGTGAATCAATAGTACAATCATGTGAATCAATAGTACAATCATGTGAAAAAAATAATTACAAAGATAGTACCTTCATATATACCTTCATTTTTAATTTAGTCATGCAAGTATTATCAATCTTGCACCACCTCCCCTAATAGTACATGCATGTGAATCAATAGTACACACATGTGAACAAATAGTTATAAGCATGTGAATTAATAGCAATTAATTGCTCATTTATCCGATTAATTTTCCGATTGGTCAATATAACCTCCAGACATCCATTATTATCGAAATAGATGTCGATTTCCACTAACACTAATAATTCCAATAAAATGGAAATATTAATTTCATCTTTAATCAACGAACTTATTCATCATTAATATTATAACTCACAATATTTAACAACCAGATAATTCCCAGGAAAGATGGGGCTTTCCGATAAGGATTTCTCCGTATTGGCGCGCAATTAGGTGACTAAACCTCTCCTTGATGAACTTTCTAGACATTGTCAATATTGCAAATAATAATATGAATAACTTTTTGTCGTCTCAATTATGGATTTAATAATATAAGATATTATGCAGATGATAATGTGACAATAATTGAATCAATAATATGAGAGATATTATGTAGCAACTACTGTAGCAATAATTGAGTATAACTGAGTGACTTCTCACGTAAGCATCAATAATCAATACCGTGGTGCTACTACTATACAACCAGCGTAGACATTTGTACTTTTACCCTTTGGGTAGTTCAACGGTTTAATAAAGAAAACTTTCACCGTTATTTTTATAAAAAGATAATTCTGTCATTTTCTAACTACGACAATACTTCCGTTGTGGGGTCCACCAATAATTGTGTCATCGTACGAATATTCCCTGTTAAAACGAATATTCCCCGACCAATCGAATATTATATAACCACTTGCTTACTTTGCAAAATTTGTAAATAATACCCACAACTATAACATTATATCAAATCCACACCATAATATTCAAAAATATATTTCGAGAAAAATTAATCTTTATTCATAAAAGTTGGGATCCTACAATATTCGTGTTTTCACTAATGGTCATGATCATGCCAACAACTGTCCATCAATGCACTACGGGCTAATGATGACTTTTACCAAATCATTTGTAAAATT
This sequence comes from Panax ginseng, assembly GCA_020205605.1. Taxonomy (NCBI): domain Eukaryota; kingdom Viridiplantae; phylum Streptophyta; class Magnoliopsida; order Apiales; family Araliaceae; genus Panax; species Panax ginseng. Next base: position 62,903,063 of record CM035142.1, on the reverse strand, counting down.
TCGGGTCATGATTATACCGAATAATTCCTGGTCATAATCATACCAATCAACAGTCCATCTATGCATTACGGCCAAATATGACTTTTATCACAATATAATCATGATGATGATGACAATGATATAAGAATTCAATTAAATGAAAGCAAATGATAAATTTTAAAGATTTATAATTCAATTTATCCGAATTCAATAATGTCCAAATTATCAAATGATAATCTTTGCTTTGTGGAGTAAAATTCAAGAATAATATTGTATCAAAAATGATTTGGATGAAAAGAAATCAATTTTTGTCATAAATAGTACCCAGAGTGAATAGTACTACTCGAGTGAATAGTACCCCAAGAATAGTACTTGAGGAATAGTAACCCGTGAATAGTACTACGACATGAAAATATTAAAAATTATCAAGAATGCTCAGAATAATATTTTCCTGAAAATATACTGGATGAAGCGCAAATATCAAGGATATTCTACTAATTTCATGGAGTATAGAAGCAATACTTATCAACATAAGTGTAGAATTAGGAATATGAAACGAAATAATATTACTTACATACTACAGAGTATGGAAGAAAATATTATTTCTTACGAATATTGAACAAGAATAATATCACTTACAAATACGAAAGAAATAATACCCCTTACCTTAGTAGGAGATTGGATACTGCAATAGTGTAGTAATAGAATACTCTTCTTCTTTCTCTCTGATTCTCTCTCTATAGAATTCTCTTGTAAGTCGCATTGAATTGCTGAGAATGAAAGAAGAAATAAGCTTCAATTTATAGAAGATTTCTAGCTTAGCCCTTGCAATGTGAAAAGGCAAGTGGCTAGGCATTTAGTGACGTGAAAAGAAAAGTGGTTTGGCGCATGTAATGTGAAACAACAAGTGGTTTAGCGCCTATAATGTGAAACAACAAGTGGTTTGGCCTTTGTAATGTGATCGACAATTGGTTTGACGCCTTTGTAATGTGAAACGACAATTGGTTCGACGTACAGTAAAGGCAAGTACTATTAGCGAAAGTGAATCTTAGATGATGACATATGGGCCCCATAGAATAAACCAAACTTACAATAAACATCTCATAGCAGACTTCTTATTTATATCAAAGATTGAATAAATATTTACCACAAATCATTTTATCTTCAATCAACACATTTTTAATCTTTCAAATATTATTTATCATTAATATTATAACTCAAAATATTGACAACCGGATCATTCTCAAGAAAGAGGGGCTTTCAGATAAGGATTTCTCCTTATTGGTGCGCAATTAGGTGACCAAACCCCTTTCCTCGACAGAACTTTCTAGACATCGTCAATAATGCAAATAATAATATGAATAACTTTATCGTCTCATCTATTGATTTATAATATAAAATATTGTGCAGATGATACTGTGACAATAATTGAATCAATAACGTGAGATACTATGCAGCAATTACTGTAGCAATAATTGAGTATAACTGAGTGACTTCTCACATAAGCATCAATAATCAATATTGTGTGCTACTATGCAACCACGCGTATTACTGTACTTTTATCACCGGGTATTTCAACAGTTAACGGTAAAACTTTCGCCGTTATTTTTATAAAAGATAATTACATCGTTTTCTAACTCGATAATAATTACATTGTAGGGTCCACCAATTATTGTGCCACCGTACGAATATTCCCCGACAAAAAGAATATTCCCTGACCAAACGAATATTTTATAATAACTTGCTTACTTTGCAAAATTTATAAATATTACCCACAACTATAACATTATATTAAATCCACACCATAATATTCAAAATGATATTTAGAGAAAAATAATATTTATTTATGAAAGTTGGGGTCTTACAAGACTTGTTTAAATTAAGTTAAAAATTAATTAGTTGAGATACATAAAATGAATCTCTTAGAATTTGCATACTAGTATACTTATTAAATACTAGCATTCTTCAATTACTATAACCCTTAAGTTATGTAATTCTCATACCTAATGTGTATATTAGGTTATGTAACTTTCCTTTATAATTCCCTTTATAAAATAGATACACATGTATACATATTATAATGTATATTTATTAAATCACATACCTTATATAAACTATAACTTATTTATCACCATTCAGATGATGCAAAATTGATTCGGTTTGGGGAATAGCAAATGACGATCCGAATGAGCATTTAATCGCTTTTACGAAATGTATACACGTTCAAGTACAATGGGGTGTCAGATGAGGCAGTGAGACTTCGTTTGTTCCCGTTCACTTTACGTGACAAGGTGAAGAGTTGGTTACATTCTCTGCCACCGGGGTCGATCACTACGTGGGAAGACTTGGCTCAAAAATTTCTTGCCAAATTTTTCCCACAGGCAAAAACTGCTAAAATGAGGAATGACATTACGATGTTTGAGCAGCAGAATGGGGAGTCACTATATGAGGCATGAGAGCGTTACAAGGAATTACTTAGAAAGTGCCCACATCATGGATTGCCCAAATGGCTACAAATGAACACCTTTTATAATGGACTATATGGGAATGTCAGAACCAGTATTGATGTAGCGTCAGGCGGTGCATTCATGGCGAAGAGTTACGAGGAAGCCTACAATTTGATCAAAACCATGGCGGTAAACAACTACCACCGGTGGCCCAACAAGAAGAATGACACAGCAAAGGCTACCGGATTTTGAATTAGATGGGGTGATGACTATACAAGCACTGATTTCGCAGACTATCCAAGAAGTTTGATACTATGAATGATAAGGTTGATACTATAACAGGGGCTCAAGTTCGGAGTTTCTTGTAGTATATGAATTGTGTGCGGGTGATCATCCTACTGGATCGATTATAATTAATCCATCATCCGTCCGGTTCATCCAGAACTCACAAATGTATTCCGCAAAATACATACCAAAAAACACCTACAAACGTGGGAATAGGAACCACCCAAACCTCTCATGGAGCAATAACCAAAGAAACGCAAGCTCCACGACCATCATATCCCCCTTGTTTCGAGAGTCACCAACAACCGGTTCAACATCGGAAAGGAAATCGATTTCGAGGAAATGGTGTCGAAGTTCATAACTAATCTTTGAGGCAACAATAAAAAATCAAACAATGGTGATGAAAAGTCAAGAGATGTCGATCAAGAATTTGGAAAATCAGATTGACAATTTGGCGTTAGCGATGAATAATAGACCACAAGGAACATTACCTAATGACACCGAGAGAAATTGAAGGGTAGTCATGAAAGCAATGTCAAGCGATTATGTTGAGAAGTGGAAAACATCTGGGTAATAATGCGAAAATTCAACGACAGGAGGAGGAAAAGTTGATGATGTAATGTGGTGGAAGGTAACAAGGATGAGGAAATAAAATTAAACAATAAGCCAATTATTTATCCTCCACCACCGCTTTCAAGTGAGAGGTGCAAAAAGCAAGTCGATAAGCGATTCATGAAAGTTTTTAGACGTGTTCAAGAAAATCCAGATTAATATCCCATTCACAGAGGCCTAGAGCAAATGCCGAAGTTATGCGAAGTTTATGAAAGAAATCTCTCGAAGAAAAGAAATGGGAAGAATTTGAAGCAGTGGCACTAACGAGAGGAGTGTAGTATGGTGTTCTGTAAGAAGCTACCACCAAAACTCAAAGACCCGGAGCTTTACTATCCGTGCACGATCGGGGAAAATGTCGTTTAACAAATGTTTATGTGATTTGGGGCTAGTATAAACCGATGCCATTATCAAGTATACTCGAATTGGGTTTGCAGCGCCAAAGCCTATAAATATTTCATTCTTTGTTTGGCAGATGTGTCGATCCACATATCCGAGAGGCATTGTAGAGGACATTCTGGTTAAAGTGGATAAGTTTATATTCCCTGTGGACTTTATCATTCTGGATTTCGATAAGGATAAGAACATCCCGATTGTCTTAGGGAGACCTTTCTTGGCCACGTTAAGGACACTCATAGACATGTAAAAAGGAGAACTTACTGTGAGAGTCCAAGATCAAGAAATAAAATTTAATGTGTTCAAGGCCATGAAATACCCTACGGATGAGGAAGAATGTTTTCAAATGGATTTAATTGAGTAAATCACCAGCGAAGATATTAGCAAGAGTTTGGTCAACAATCCGTTAGAAACAACCTTGTTGGGGGATGAAGAAAAAGACGACCCAGAGTTTGTGGACTTATTACAGATCCTAGACTCTTTCCCACGAGTTAGCCGATTCAGAGCACCGTTTGAACCTCTGCACACTGAGGAGACAGCTGCAGAAAAACTGAAATCGTCATTAGAAGAGCCACCAACATTGGAACTTAAGCCACTCCCTAAACATCTCAGGTATGCGTATTTAGGCAATTCAAATTCTTTACCTGTAATTATTTATGTTGCACTTAACGAATTGTTGAGGGTGCTTAGGGATCACAAATCAGTGATTGGATGGACGATTGCAGATATAAAGGGAATTAGCCCGTCATTTTGCATGCACAAGATTCTGATGGAGGATGATGCAAGACCATCGGTGGAGCATCAACGTCGACTTAACCCAATCATGAAGGAAGTGGTCAAGAAGGAAATTCTGAAATTATTGGATGCCGGTATCATATATCTGATTTTCGACAGTAAATGGGTTAGTCCGGTTCATTGTGTGCCGAAGAAAGGGGGAATGACGGTGATACAGAATGAGGACAATGAATTAATTCCAACAAGGACAGTGATAGGTTGGAGGGTGTGCATTGATTATAGGAGGTTGAATAAGGCAACTCAAAAAGATCACTTCCCGCTACCATTTATCGATCAAATGTTAGACAGATTAGCGGGACATGAATTTTACTGTTTATTGGATGGATACTCGGGCTATAATCAGATCGACATCGCTCCTGAGGATCAAGAAAAGACAACATTTATATGCCCTTACGGCACATTTGCATTCAGGAGGATGTCATTCGGGCTATGCAACGCACCAGCAACTTTCCAACAGTGTATGATGGCTATTTTTTCAGATATGGTGGAGAAGAATGTTGAAGTCTTCATGGACGATTTCTCGGTCTATGGAGACAATTTTGATACTTGCCTAGAGAATCTGGTCATGGTTTTGCAGTGATGTAAGGATACAAACCTCATACTCAATTGGGAAAAATGTCACTTCATGGTTGAAGAAGGCATAATTTTGGGCCATAAGGTGTCGGCTCAAGGATTGGAGGTGGACAAAGCAAAGCTAGATACGATCAAGAAACTGCCTCCACCGAGCTCAGTTAAGGGTATTAGAAGTTTTCTGGGGCATGCGGGGTTCTACATGAGGTTCATAAAAGACTTCTCTAAGATTGCAAAACCTCTATGCAGTCTTTTAGAGAAGGATGCTACTTTTAGCTTTACTGCGGAATGCAAGTTAGCGTTTGACCTATTGAAGGAGAAATTAACTCTGACCCAGTAATAGTACATATGAATTTGGATGGAAAATGCCATTCGAGCTTATGTGTGATATGAGCGACTATGCGGTTGGGGCTGTTTTGGGACAAAGACAAAATAAAGTGTTTCACGCCATATACCATGCAAGCAAAACACTCACAGAGACTCAAATGAATTACACTACCACAGAAAAAGAATTTCTTTTAGTGGTGTACGCATTCGACAAATTTTGGGCATACTTGATCAGGACGAAGGTGATAGTCTATACGGACGATTCGGTGATTTGGTACCTAATAGCGAAAAAAGATGCTAAGCCACGCCTTATCCGATGGATTCTCCTACTTTAAGAGTTTGATTTAGAAATTAAAGATAGAAAGGGGACGGAGAATCAAGTTGCCGACCATTTATCAAGGCTGGAAAATTCGGAGAAAAAGGATGAAGATAGATGTGCAATCAACGAGTCATTCTCGGATGAGCAACTATTTGGGTTAAATGCATAATTTTCATGGTATGCAGACTTTGCGAATTATGTGGTGAGAAAAATGCTTCCCCTGATCTTACATGACAATAGAAAAAGAAGTTTCTTCATGACGTCAAGTGGTACATGTGGGATGAGTCTTATTTATTCAAACAGTGCGCCGACAAGATGATTAGAAGGTGCATACCCTACAGTGAAGTGCACAACATACTGCAGGAATGCCACTCATCGGCATATGGGGGACATTATGGGAGTGAGCGCACCGCGGTAAAAGTGCTTCAAGCCGGGTTTTATTAGCCGACATTGTTCAAAGAAGCCCACCAATTCGTGAAAACATGTGATAGATGCCAAAGGGTGGGAAATATATCTAAACGGAATAAGATGCTCGAGCAAACAATTCTTGAAGTTGAAATCTTCGATGTATGGGGCATCGATTTTATAGAACCCTTCCCTTCGTCCTTGAGCAATCAGTATATTCTACTCGCCGTGGATTACGTCTCGAAGTGGGTGGAAGCTGCAGCACTACCGTCCAACGATGCCAAGGTAGTCCTTAAATTCCTACAGAAAAACATTTTTACGAGGTTTGGCACGCCAAGAGCAATAATCAGTGACGAAGGTAGTCACTTCTGCAATAAATCTTTTACAGAGTTGTTGGCTAAATATGGGGTTAACCACAAGGTCGCTACAGTGTATCACCTGTGACGAACGAAATTTTTGTAATTTAATTTTAATATTTATTGAATTAAATAAATATTTTCAATGATTTAATTATTAGATTAAATGATTAATTGATAAAGTTGTGATAGATTAATTTAATTATATGTGTTACATTTATTAAATTAATGTGGAGAATTTTATTATTCGATATATGTAATTATGTGAGCTTATTGTAATAAAAGAAATACTTAATAAGCCTAATGTTATTTTAATTAATTTATTTATTAATTAGAGATTTAATAATTTAACATTATTATTAAAGGAGAAATTTAAATATGTAACTATGTGAATTAATGAGAAATTATTATATTTTATTTACAATAAATTAAATAAGATATTAATTTATTTTACGAAGGAGTGTGACATTAATTAAACTATATGATAAAGCTTTATTAAATTAAATGGTTTTTGAAACATATTCTAGCTAGACAAACATGGCACTAAGGGAGGTTGGGAGCAGTTACCCATGTTAGGTAACTGACCTCCATCATGCGCGTCAGTGCTTATTTATTATGCGTATTACCTTTTTCCTTTCCTTTTCATTATTGGCTATGTCTGGAAATAAACAGAGAGAAAGGTTGAGAATTTCATAGAGTTAATTTTGAAGGAGATCTAGAGTGAGGAATTGAAAAGCATCTAAGTCTACTAATCTATATTCTACAATCTGGGTAATCTTCTCCTTCCCAAATTTTAAAGTTACGTTGTTTAAGTTTTATAAAAATGGCTTTCATACATTCTGTAAGTCTCTGTGAATAGGGAAATGGTGTTGTTATAAGGATATGTGTAATAATTCGAGTAGCATAGCATGTTTTATATATATATTGCATGATTCCATATCATAAGTTTCATAATACTATGACTTGTTATTTCAAAAATTTACAGAGTACGTTATATGGCCATATGTCCCTTATACGTAACTTTAATATGTCAAGCATAAATAGTTTTGTAAAATTTATACTTGTATATGATTATGCATGCTAAAACGAACAAAATGAAACTTGAATGGTTGGATTTGGCCTTATAACGAATCCGTAGTATTAATTTTCATGGCTTTTGTTCAAAACCTTCAAGAACACAAAGAACAGTGAAAATTTCATGTTATAATCCTGTTAATTAGGTGTTTTAACATGTTAAAATCATGCTAGAAGGGTTAAGTAGTGATTATATGTGTATTATTATGAATGGGTATGATTAAATTGCAGCAAAGAAAATTTTAATTGGAGTTTTTTTGTGTTCGCAATTTTCATGAATTGCGTATCAGCAGGTTCTGATTCGCAAGCTCATGCAAGTGCTTGGACTCGATGCCTTAATATCTGTCAACACAGACTACAGCGTCAAGCAAACGCCATAGTGTTAAGAGTCCGCCACAGTGGCGCCATCGCATGCAATGCGAAAAGTTAAGATAATACAATGATGTGTAGCCAATACCACTCTCTAGAATGTTCATAAATGAATTATTTTTTTTAAATATTCAAGTCTAGCAATGTGATAACAACTTAATGTAATGAACATAAAAATATGTTAGAAGTATAATGAGATATTAAAATAGATACTTAACATGTAAATAACATAATTGCATGTGGATTGAATTATGAAATACATAAGTAGCTTATTATTCATGAAGTGTTATTATGTGACAATAAGTGTGATATTTGACTAAGTATAGTCATAACCAAAGTTTAGATAAAAGATTAAATGTGTGATGTTTAGTAAGTTATAATTAACTGGTATTGTGAATGTAAATGGTATGTAGGATTAAATTCAAGGAACGTGTTTAATTAAAGTGTAATCTACGCACGAGGCAAGTTTCCTACCCCTACTTGTTATCATTGTTCAAGTTTATTATTTACCTTGAGTAAATTCTCATTATTATTATTATTCAAGTTCGAATCGTTAAATTAAAGATTTATTATCCCTACAAAGTATGAAATTGTTATACAATATTTGTTCTATTGTATACTTCTTGAGATTATTATTCAATTTGAATATCATTATTGTTGAACCTGTGACGAACGAGAATTTTATAATTAAGTTTTAATATTTATTGAATTAAATAAATATTTTTCGATGATTTAATTATTGGATTAAATAATTATTTGATGTAATTGTGGTAGATTAATTTAATTATGTGTTACATTTATTAAATTAATGTAGATAATAATTATTATTCAAATATGTAATTATGTGAGCTTATTGAATTAAATGAAATATTTAATTAAGCATGATGTTATTTAATTATTTTAATTATTAATTAGAGAGTTAATAATTTGACATTATTTATTAATGAGAAACTTAAATATATGACTATGTGAATTTATGAGAAATTATTATATTTTATTTAAAGTAAATTTAAATAAGATATTGATTTATTTTATGAAGGAGTGTGTCATTAATTAAACTATATGATAAAGCTTTATTAAATTAAATGGTTTTTAAATCTATTTTGCTAGCCAAACAAGGCCCTATGAGGAGTTGGAGCAGTTACTCATTATTGGGTTAACTGACCACTCAGTGCGTCAGTTCTCTTATTATATCGACGTCTTCTTTTTCTTTCTTATTATTCCTAAGTTTAGAAAACAAGCAGAGCATATTTTCTTAGAGTTCACAAAGAGAAAAGAATTTAGATTGAGAAAAGATTGTGTGTGTGCAATCAATCAAATACCTGTAAAAGGATCATCACTGATCATCTTCTAATTTATACTTTACAGGGTAATCTCCTCCTTCCCAATTTCTATTTTTACGTTGTTAACTTTCATGAATATGGGTTTCATAGTTTTTGGTTTAAACCTCTATAATTGGGTTATGAGTAATGATTATGGGTTGTGTATGTGTTATGACATATCACATCGTAATTAATTATATATATTATGCAAACCGTATCATCTTTTTCATTAAAATACATGTCGTATATGTTTTTCAAAATTACAAAGTTTGGGTTTTGGCCATATGGCCTTATACGTGATATTTCATGTGTTGATCGTATATTATCCCAAAATTTTATTTTCGTATATTGTTATGCATGTTGATACGAAGAGACCAAAGTTTAAATAAACGGATTCGGTGTTATACGAATCCGTAGTGACAATTTTCATGTTTTATTTTCAAAACCTCCAAGAACATCAAAGTCAGTGAAATTCGCATATTTTAATTCTGTAATTATGTGTTTTAATGGATTAAAATCATTCTATTATTGTTGGGTAATGATTATGTATAAATCGTAGCATGTGGGTATGTTAATTTAGTGAAATTAATGATGATTTAGTGTCCTTTTCGCTGAACTCTGTGTTCTTCGCGAACTGGGAATCAAAGTCTGGAGTTTCGCGCATCAAGCGCCACCTCGAGTAATCGAAGTCCATGCCATATGGCTAAGTCTCGAGTCATAGTCAGCCAAGAGGTCGGGCATGCCATCATCGCTATAACGCCGAAGATCAAAATATAAAAGTGATGCCATGTACGCCACTCTCCAGAAAGTTCAGAAATGTAATTTTTAAAAATGTTTAAGTCTAACAATGTGTTAGTAAATTAATTTAATGAACATATAAACATGTTAGAAGTATAATGAAATGTTAAAATAGTTGTTTAACATGTAAATAACATAATTGCATGTGGATTGAATTATTGAATACATAATTAGCTTGATAATTCATGAAGTACAAATTATGTGACAAAGTGGTAATTTGACTAAGTATAGTCAATAATCAAAGTAGACAAAGAGAATGAGTTTATGATGATTAGTTAAGTTATAATTAATTGGTATTGTGAATGTGAATGGTATGTAGGATTAAATTCAAAGAACGTGCTTAGTTAAAGTGTAATCTACGCACGAGGCAAGTTTCCTAACCCTACTTGTCATTATTGTTCAAGTTATCAGTTACCTCGAGTAAATTATCATTACTATTATTCAAGTTCAATTGTTATATTAAAGATTTATTATCTTTTCAAAGCATGATTCAGTTATACAATAATTGTCCTATTGTATACTTCTTGAGATTATTATTCAAATCGAATATCATGATTGTTGAACCTTATTAGACTAGTGAACTTTATTGATTCAACTAGTCCTTAGTTGATGAACGTTCTAAATTTCAGAACCCTTATTGAATTATCCAAACCAAACTTCCTTTGGTGCGGACTCGAATGTCAAACTGAGATGAACAACCCTGCAAAGGGATTTACTTATACGTTAGCGTTAAGATATTGTGCACAGTATGGTACTAAAAATTTGATCCCCAAAATGCAGTAGAAAGGTCCATAGTCTTATGGATATTAAAGGTTTCAAGTATAACCCTTGATAACCTAGGACATAGTTCAAGGTCTTATGACCCTCAGAATTCTTTTGATTCTTGTTATTCATTCTTGATTCAAAAGTTGAGCTTTTATTCAGATGTCTTTGATTCACTCGCATGTTATTATACTGTTATTTCATTGTTATATTTGTGGGCAATAGTGCTCACTCTTGCTTAATAATAACATTGCAGTTAAGAACGAAATAACTGATGAACCTTCCACTAGTAAAGGCAAGGGCAAAATTAGCAAGTGATGAAGACTTGTTGTTTATATGATGATGTATTTTGTTTAAGACTTAAGTTAATGATATTGTTTAAGACTTATTGTTTATATTTCCGCATAGATGTTTAAGGTTAGTTTAACCTGGGATGATGTTTATTATTCGGATGTTGTAACCCTATAAGGGGAAGATTTTATTTCTATCTATTGCATGGTTTGCATTTATTATGGGTAGATGGGTAGATAGATAGATGATATTTGTACAGTGGACACCAAATCCCGTGGAATCGAAGTACCCGGATTTGGGGGTGTCACAAGTTGGTATCAAAGCCGTAGGTTATTAACCTTAGGTGGGGGGAACAACCTTAGGTAGTAGCCTTATAGAAAGAACATAGTGATGGAAAACTCTTATCGAGTTATAAGAAATGAATTTATGTAATTCATTGAAGATAATAAAAGACCTTATGTGTTTATGTGTTAAATTATGCGTCAGATGATACGACTTAGTAACTAAAACTTAAAATTTTGTTGTCAGGATGTCGAATGTTGGAGAAGCTAGTCAAGCTGGGGAGGAAGAACCCCGGGTACCTATAGTACCTACTGAGGAGGAACCCCGTGTACCTATAGTACCGACAGAGGAGGAGCCCCGAGACATTCATGTAGTTAGGGAGGCGGTGCATGCAGAGGGAGTCATCTCCATTGATCACCGTTGTTCAATGTAAGCATGAGCTCCGAGACCCGATCTGAGGAGGATCCTGTGGAGGAATTTGTTGAGGAAGAGGAAGAGGAAGAAAAGGAGTTACCACGGTACACCATTGATCTTTGAGATGTACTGATGATTATATCTGACCGTAGCATTGGAGTTACGAGATGAGGTCTGAGGATCGACTAAGTGAGCTATTATTCGATGATTACTCTAGAGGAGAGGGAGAGGAGATTTCGACTCTTCACTCACGACTGGGAAATGTAGAATGGGATTTGGTCCATGAGAAGGGTCAAACTGAAGATAAGACTGAGGAGATAGAGAAGCTGAAGAAGGAACTGAAGGAAACCTCCGAAAGACTGAACATAGCAGAGGAAGGCTGGGTAAGAGAATCACGTCGAGTTGATCATGCAGAATATGATGGTCGTGCAAAGAAGGCGAAGATTGGGGAGACATACTCTACACTTAACAAGGCAATGAATGAGACCCAAGATCGAGTTTTGAGGTACCTGATCCAATTCGAAGGACTACCATTGTACATGATGGATCGCAGGACGATGTATCGCATCTTGGAAGAGGAGCGTAGCAAGGCTAATCAGTACCTTGACCGACAGTGATATGATTTATTTAATTATGTGAAGAACTTAATTAGTTTTTAGATATAAATTCTGATGTGTTTATGAACGAAAGAATATTTAAATGTTTTAAATCCTGTGGATTTTATATTCCGGGATAGTTGATGTAAATAGCAGTTATGCTATCGTTTAATGTTAAAACTTTAATTTGAATGCAAATATATCAAGTTGTTTGAGATGATGTGTTAAGTGATATGTTAAATTGATGAGTAATGCCTTAACTATTTAGAAGAAATAAATAAAGTTCTAATAAGCGTTTATTTAACAGAAATATGCCGCCAAGGAGAAGACAACAGCGTCAACCGGCTCAGGAAGAGTCAACCAATAATAACTTGATAATGCCAACATAAATCCCGTTCAACAGTTAGTTAACTTATCATTTGGAGCAATGAATAATCAACCTCAAGCTCCACCTAACACAACGTTTAAAGACTTCAAGGCGGTGGGACTGCCAGAGTTCAAAGGTTCCATGAACCCAATCGAGGCTCAAACATGGGTTATGGAAATGGAGAAGGTTTTTGATGTTGCTAGGGTTAGAGAAGACCAGAAGACCGCTTTTCCAACGTTTTTGCTGAAGTCTGAGGCGAGCTACCGGTGGCAAGCAAACAAAGTGCGAGGAGGTGAAGGTGTAATTATGTGGGAGAGATTTAAAGAGATGTTTTTCGAAATGTATTTCCCAACTAGTTCACAGAACCAGATGGAGGTTCAATTTCTAGAGTTGAAGCAGGGAAACATAAGTGTACCTGACTACGCGACTAAGTTCAACAAGTTGGCAAGGTTCGCCCCATACCAAGTACACACAGACGAGAAAAAAGCCAGAAGATTCGAACAAGGACTAAAGCCTTGTCAGACAAAGAAGGTATCAATGTTTGAGATAAACACATGCTTAGGAGTTTTGGAAAAGGTCATCCTCGCTGAAGGTGGAAGCGATGCGGTGACCAAGTACAATCAAGATCAGAAGAAGAAGAAGAGTGAAGGTGAAATTAATAACAAGGCCAGTGGAAGTGGCACGGGAGGTGGAAATTTCAATCAGAAGAAAAGGTGGAACGATAGCTCATCATCGAGAAATCAGCAAGGTAATCAGAAGAAAAGAATCGAAGCATGCCCGACTTGCGGGAAAGCCCATCTAGGAGTTTGTATGAAAGAAAAAAGAGTGTGCTACAATTGTGGTCAGGAAGGCCACATAGCACCAAACTGTCCAAACCTAAAGAAGGGTGCTTGTTTTACTTGTGGTTTGAAGGACCATCTGGCAAGAGACTGTCCCAAGAAGGGATCGGGAGGGTCAGGATCACGAGGAAACCGGGGAAATAACAGTGGAAATACCTTAACCATCACCGGACCAACCGCAACAAATCGACCGACCGCCCGGACTTTCAACATGATGGTGCAAGATGTAGTTCAATCCCGTGATGTGGTGTCAGGTATCATTCTGATCAATAAAGTTAACGCTTACGTATTATTTGATTCGGGTGCGACTTGTTCTTTTATATCCGATGATTTTGCCAAGAATTTAGATTTTCCTAAGAATGAATTGGATTACCCCACGAACATAGAAATTGCGAATAGAGAAATAATCCTTGTTAAGTACGTACATAAGAATTGTAGAGTGGATATTAAGGGTAATATCATGAACGTAGATCTTATCCCTATTCGACTTGGGGAATTTGATGTTATTTTGGGAATGGACTGGTTATTCAATTAGGGGGTTGTAATTGATTGCTAAAAGAAGCGTATTAACCTTATGACTCCGTCAAAGGTTGTGTTTTATGGTAGCAAGTCGCCTAGACAAGCGAGTTATCGGACGATTATGCAGGCCAGGAATTTGTTAAGACAAGGCTGTGTAGGATACTTAGCTTACATAGTCGACAGTCGAAAAGAGAATCCAAAGGTGGAAGAGATACCGATTGTGAGGAACTTCGTCGATGTATTTCCAGACGATTTGCCAGGACTTCCACCAGATAGAGAAGTAGATTTCGTGATCGATTTGGTGCCCGGAACTGCTCCAATATCGAAGGCACCATACCGAATGGAACCAATAGAGATGAAAGAATTAATGGTACAACTACAAGAATTGTTGGACAAAAAGTACATTCAACCGAGCGTATCGTCGTGGGGAGCACCGGTGTTGTTTGTGAAAAAGAAGGATGGATCGATGCGACTCTGCATTGACTACAGAGAACTGAATAAGGTCACGATTAAGGACAGATATCCATTATCGAGGATCGACGACCTGTTTGATCAATTGAAAGGAGCTAGATACTTTTCCAAGATAGACTTGAGAAGCGGTTATCATCAACTGAAGGTGAGGCCAGAGGATGTACCAAGAAAGGCAGTGATTCGAGTAATGCGATATGGTCACTACGAATTTTTAGTAATGTCGTTTGGTCTTACGAATGCTCCTACAGCATTTATGGGACTAATGAATGGTGTGTTCAAGCCGTTTTTGGACAAATTCGTAGTGGTATTTATAGACGACATTTTGGTATATTCGAAAACCAAAGAAGAACACGAAGAACATTTGAGGTTAACGTTGGAAGTATTGAGAAGGGAGAAGTTGTATGCTAAATTTTTGAAATGCGAATTCTGGATCGAGCGAGTACAATTTCTTGGTCACGTAATCGATAAAAACGGAATTTTGGTAGATCCATCCAAAGTAGAAGTCGTGATTAACTAGGATCAACTGTGACGCCCCCAAAATTAGGTATACATCACCCATCTTGAGTCGCCAGATACATGGTACAGAATTCAAATACAACTTACTAATACAACTGTCGTGTACAATACGACAAAACATAACTGTGAGTTTGAATACAAATATTATCTACTAGAGATTATACAAACTCAAAAGGAGTCCTCATTACAATTATTATCACACTATTTCACAGAATAGTGAGGACTACTAATGCTATCCTCTGGACCATCACTCCGTTCCCCGACTCGTAGGTCAAGCCTATATTCTCATTTCAAGAGAAACGGTGAAAGAAAGGGTGAGCTCAACTAGCCCAAAGAAGAAATATTATGACTAAGATAATGCGTAATAAATTATCATTAGCCTCCAACAATGTTAAAGCGATAAAATACAATAGACATCAAGTTTAAGCTGCAGTGAACAAGCAATCCATTAAACGAGTCAAGTAGAGAATAGAATCTACTATCTTTTATGATTTAAAAGTTTTTCATCACTTTTATCATTTGAGACTCATTTCAATAAATAATCCACATCATTAAATCATCCCCGCACTACAAGCCAAGGATATTCTTTAGTATCATGACCACGAATTATCCATGCACTCACGGGCCAAAGATAATCGTGTTTTCATCAACCAGTCCGATCATGCCATAAAACAATTCATCTTTGCTCCCGTCAAGAGAATCCATAGCCATAATCATACCAAAAATCGTTTCATCAATGCACTACGTACAATGAGGACTTTTAATTTTCACATCATTTGTAACATTACTACCATGATTATACCGAATAATCCTCGGTCATAATCATACCAAGTCCATCTATGCACCATGTGCCACTGAGATGACTTTCAACATAACATAAACATGAGGATGATGACAATGATATAAGAATTCAATTAAACAAGTTCAAGAATTAATTTGTCCAGAACCAATAACTTCCAAATTGTCAACATGATACTGCTTTGTAGAGTAAAATTCAAGAATGCTCAGAAGAATATTTTCACGAAAAGATACTATATGAAGCGCAAATATCAAGGATATTCCACTAATTTCATGGAGTATAGAAGTTTAATTTTAATCAACCTGAGTATAATACCAAATGGAATAACAAAAGATATCACCATGCATGCGGTACTTAGCATAGACGATTATTTCAATGTAATAATAATAACGAGAACTGTGTCGTGAAATTCACAATCGACGAGGATGTTCCAACAGAATAATAAATGATGGAACCAGTCACAGATATAATACGCATGCGTGATATTTCCACGCAGAATAATAAAGGCGGAATAATAAAAATGGAACCAGTCCCACAGATAAGCATGATACATGATATTACGACGAATAATAAAGACAAAATAATAGAAGAATGTCACCAAGTATAGGGTAGCAGCGTGATACAAAGTTATTCCAATGAACAATAAAGAAATGGAATAATGTAAGTTCTCTTCTTGAATACAAAAGAATAATATCCCTCTTAGTAAAATAATACTTGATATAAGAGTAGTGAAGTAGCAGAAAACTTTTCTTCTATCTCTCTATAGTCTCTCTCTATAGTTTCTCTCTAGAGTTCAGTGAATTCGTAAGAAAATAATGAAGGAATAAGCTTCTATTTATAGGAAAATAGAATGCATAGTAACTAATCCATGAACGGTCCAGATTGATTTACTTTAATCTGACGATCCATATTTAAAGAAAAATCTTTTAAATAAAATATAATATATTCTATTTATATAAAAAGATTTTTACTATGCAAACACTATGCGGGCACTATGCAAACACTATGCATAATAAAGTATAATATATTCTATTTATAGAATAACTTTAATAAAGTATTATTTTTATATAAAAAGATTTTACTATGCATAATAGAATATAATATATTCTATTTATAGAATAACTTTAATAAAGTATTACATTTTTTATATAAAAAGATGTTTCTATTTTATTATGAATAAAAAACTTCTAAATCAATAATAATTGAATCAAATAATGTAAGATACTATGCAAAGAACTATTGTAGCAATAATTGAACAAAAAGCAGTGACTTCTCACATAAATATCAATAATCAATACCGTAGTGTGCTACTATGCAACAACGCCAGACATCTTGTACTTTTACTACCGAGTAGTTCAACAAAGATCAACCGGTAAAACTTCCATTTGTTATTTTCAATAAAATATTTTTGTCGTTTTCTCAATCCGATAATAATTACATTGTGGGGTCCACTAATGATAGTCTTGAGTCGCATTGAAAATTTCCTGTTTAAAACGAATATTCCCCGACCAATCGAATATAATATGACAACTTGCATATTTTACAAAATTTATAAATATTACCCACAACTATAACATTATCTCAAATTCACACCATAATATAAAAAAATTATTTCGAGAAAATTAATTCTTTATTCATAAAATCTGGGGTTTCAAATCAGCCGAGAACGTCGTCAGAAGTAAGAAGTTTTCTTAGATTAGCAGGAAATTATAGAAGGTTTATTCAAGACTTTTCCAAAATCGCAACTCCGCTAACGAATTTAACTCGGAAAGCTATGAAATTTGTTTGGACGGATAAGTGTGAGGAAAGCTTTCAAGAATTGAAGAAGTGGTTGAGTACGACACCTGTGTTATCTCTTCCGGATGATAAAGGAAATTTTGTTGTCTATAGTGATGCGTCGCATAAAGGACTTGGCTATGTGATGATGCAAAACGGCAAAGTCATTACGTATGCATCACGACAATTGAAAGATTACGAGAAGGGATATCCGACCCATGACTTAGAGTTAGCTGCGGTTGTTTTTGCTTTGAAAATTTGGAGGCACTACCTCTACGGGGAGAAGTGTGAAATATAAACGGACCATAAGAGTCTAAAATATATTTCACGCAGAAGGATTTGAATATGCGTCAAAGAAGGTGGTTGGAGTTAATTAAGGACTACGACTGTGAGATTTTATACCATCTGGGTAAGGCAAATGTGGTTGCCGACTCCTTAAGTAGAAAGGGTCGGGAGAAATTGACGATGTTATTCGCTCAGGAGGAGCTAATTACGAAATGGAGAAAGCGGAATTGGAAGTGAAGTATCCTATGGAGATCGATGAGAAGCTATTTCAGATGCAATCTGGTACAACTCTACTAGATAAAGTAAAAGAGGCTCAGCTTCAGGATGATTAATGCAAAAAGGTAAAAAAGAAGATATCTGAAGGAACCGAACCGAGATTTAAGATGGATAAGGAAGGAATACTGAGATTTGAGAGTAGAATTTGGGTACCACCAGTCACAGAGATTAAGGAAGATATTTTGAGCGAGGCTCATAGTTCACGATATTCGATTCACCCTGGTAGTACCAAGATGTACCAAGATCTTAGACAACATTTCTGGTGGCCGAATTTGAAGCGTGATGTTGCAGAATGTGTTGCCAAGTGTCTGACTTGTCAGAAAGTTAAGGCAGAACACCAGAGACCGAGTGGTTTGCTACAACCGTTAGAGATCCCAGAATGGAAATGGGAACATATTACAATGGACTTCGTGGTTGGCCTTCCGACGACTCAGAAAGGCTACGACGCAGTATGGGTTATCGTTGACCGACTGACGAAATCTGCACACTTCCTTCCGATCAAAATAAGATTCAACTTGGATCAGTTGGCAAGGCTATGCGTAAAAGAAATTATTTTGAGACACGGAGTGCCGTTGTCAATTGTTTCTGATAGAGATCCGCGTTTTACATCGAACTTCTGGAAACGTCTACAGGAATGCATGGGTACGCAATTGCGAATGAGTACAGCTTACCACCCTCAAACAGACGGGCAGAGCGAAAGAACGATTCAAACATTAGAGGATATGCTAAGAGCCTGTGTGATGGACTTTAAAGGAAATTGGGATGATCACCTACCGTTAGTAGAGTTCAGCTACAACAACAGTTACCACGCTAGTATTGGCATGCCGCCTTACGAAGCATTATACAGCAGAAAGTGCAGAACTCCGCTTTACTAGGATGAAGTTGGTGAATGACAATTGCTAGGGCCAGAATTGGTATAGCAGACGGCAGAAATAGTCAAAGTGATCCGAGCACGACTGGTAGCGGCTCAAGATCGACAAAAGAAATACGCTGATCCACATCGTAAAAATATCGAGTTTGAATCAACTAGTTATGTTTTCTTGAAGGTCTCTCCCTAGAAGGGGAAGATCAGGTTCAGAAAGAAAGGGAAATTGAGCCCAAGATTTATTGGACCCTTTGAAGCATTGCGTAGAATCGGAGAAGTCGCGTACGAGGTAGCCTTACCTCCATCACTCGAGAATGTCCATAACGTCTTCCATGTTTCTGTGTTACGACCCTACAAGGCCGATTACAAGCATGTAATTGAATATGAACCCCTATATTTTGAGAAAGACTTATCTTACGAAGAAATTCATGTCCAAATTGTTGACCGAAAAGAACAAGTTCTCAGAAATAAAGTTATACCTTCTATTAAGGTAATTTGGAGGAACCACAACGCTAATGAAGCTACGTGGCAACTCAAAGAGAATATGATGAAGAATTACCCTCATTTATTTACTTAATTATTTGTAAGCGATTTTGGGGAGAAAATCTTTGTAAGGGGGGAAGAATGTAACGGGTCGAATTTATTGAGTCGTGATTCTGGGGACATAATCCTTTTAAGGGGGGAAATATGTGACGAACGAGAATTTTGTAATTAAGTTTTAATATTTATTGAATTAAATAAATATTTTTCGATGATTTAATTATTGGATTAAATAATTATTTGATGTAATTGTGGTAGATTAATTTAATTATGTGTTACATTTATTAAATTAATGTAGAGAAATAATTATTATTCAAATATGTAATTATGTGAGCTTATTGAATTAAATGAAATATTTAATTAAGCATGATGTTATTTAATTATTTTAATTATTAATTAGAGAGTTAATAATTTGACAATAATTATTAATGAGAAACTTAAATATATGACTATGTGAATTTATGAGAAATTATTATATTTTATTTAAAATAAATTTAAATAAGATATTGATTTATTTTATGAAGGAGTGTGACATTAATTAAACTATATGATAAAGCTTTATTAAATTAAATGGTTTTTAAATCTATTTTGCTTGCCAAACGAGGCCCTATGGGGAGTTGGAGCAGTTACCCATTATTGGGTTAACTGACCACTCAGTGCGTCAGTTCTCTTATTATATCGACGTCTTCTTTTTCTTTCTTATTATTCCTAAATTTAGAAAACAAGCAGAGCATATTTTCTTAGAGTTCACAAAGAGAAAAGAATTTAGATTGAGAAAAGATTGTGAGTGTGCAATCAATCAAATACCTGTAAAAGGATCATCATTGATCATCTTCTAATTTATACTTTTCAGGGTAATCTCCTCCTTCCCAATTTCTATTTTAACGTTGTTAACTTTCATCAATATGGGTTTCATAGTTTTTGGTTTAAACCTCTATAATTAGGTTATGAGTAATGATTATGGGTTGTGTATGTGTTATGACATATCAAATCGTATTTAATTATATATATTATGCAAACCATATCATCTATTTCATTAAAATACATGTCGTATATGTTTTTCAAAATTACAGAGTTTGGGTTTTGGCCATATGGCCTTATACGTGATATTTTATGTGTTGATCGTATATTATCCCTAAATTTTATAGTCGTATGTTGTTATGCATGTTGATACGAAGAGACCAAAGTTTAAATAAACGGATTCGGTGTTATAACGAATTCGTAGTGACAATTTTCATGTTTTATTTTCAAAACCTCCAAGAACATCAAAGTCAGTGAAATTCGCATATTTTAATTCTGTAATTATGTGTTTTAACGGATTAAAATCATTTTATTATTGTTGGGTAATGATTATGTATAAATCGTAGCATGTGGGTATGTTAATTTAGTGAAATTAATGATGATTTAGTGTCCTTTTCGAGCTGAACTCTGTGTTCTTCGCTAACTGGGAATCAAAGTCTGAGTTTTTGCAGCCGCCACCTCCGTAATCGAAGTCTCAGCAGCAACGCTAAGTCTCGAGCCACAACGCCAAGTCTCGAGAACGCAGTGGCGTCAAGAGTCGACATGACGCCATCGTGTCATGTTGTGAAGATCAGAATATAAAAGTGAAAGCATGCAAATACCACTCTCCGAAAAGTTCGTAAATATAATTTTTAAAAATGTTTAAGTCTAACAATGTGTTAGTAAATTAATTTAATGAACATGTAAACATGTTAGAAGTATAATGAAATGTTAACATAGTTGTTTAACATGTAAATAACATAATTGCATGTGGATTAAATTATTGAATACATAATTATCTTGATAATTCATGAAGTACAAATTATGTGACAAAGTGGTAATTTGACTAAGTATAGTCAATAATCAAAGTAGACAAAGAGAATGAGTTTATGATGATTAGTTAAGTTATAATTAACTGGTATTGTGAATGTGAATGGCATGTAGGATTAAATTCAAAGAACGTGCTTAGTTAAAGTGTAATCTACGCACGAGGCAAGTTTCCTAACCCTACTTGTCATTATTGTTCAAGTTATTAGTTACCTCGAGTAAATTATCATTACTATTATTCAAGTTCAATTGTTATATTAAAGATTTATTATCTTTTCAAAGCATGATTCAGTTATACAATAATTGTCCTATTGTATACTCTTGAGATTATTATTCAAATCGAATATCATGATTGTTGAACCTTATTAGACTAGTGAACTTTATTGATTCAACTAGTCCTTAGTTGATGAACGTTCTAAATTTCAGAACCCTTATTGAATTATCCAAACCAAACTTCCTTTGGTGCGGACTCAAATGTCAAACTGAGATGAACAACCCTACAAAGGGATTTACTTATGCGTTAGCGTTAAGATATTGTGCACAGTATGGTACTAAGGGTTGATCCCCCTAAGTACGAGTAGAAAGGTCCATAGTCTTATGACTGTTAAAGGTTTCAAGTATAACCCTTGATAACCTAGGACATAGTTCAAGGTCTTATGAACCTCAGAAATCTTTTGATTCTTGTTATTCATTCTTGATTCAAAAGTTGAGCTTTTATTTCAGAAGTAATTATTTCTCTCGCACGTTATTATTCATTGTTATATTGTTATACTTGTGGGCAATCGTGCTCACTCTTGTGTAATAATAACATTGCAGTTAAGAACGAAAAAGCAGACGAACCTTCCACTAGTAAAGGCAAGGGCAAGCTTAGCAAGTAATGAAGACTGATTATTTATGCGATGTAATTAGAATTGATATTACTTAAGACTTATTTGTTTATGTTTCCGCACAGATGATTTAAGGTTAGAGTAACCTGGGATTTATTTATTATGTAGTTGATGTAACCCCATAAGGGGAGATTTATTATTATTTCTATCTATTGCATGGTTTGCATTTATTTATGGGTAGATAGATGGATGATGTTTGTATAGTGAACTCCAAATCCTGTGGAAATGGAAGTACCATATTTGGGGGTGTCACATCACCCTCAAACAAATGGACAGGCTGAGGTATCAAACAGGGAAGTTAAGAAAATATTGGAAAAAGTCGTAAATCTGAGTCAGAAAGATTGGTCACTTCGGTTGGATGACGCATTATGGGCTTACCGGACAGCATACAAAACACCAATCAGGATGTCACTATATCAACTCCTGTACAGAAAAGCATGTCACTTCTGGGGTGGAGCTACTGAGACAAGGCCTCTTTGGGTAATCTGAAATTGAATTTTGATCAAGCCGTTGTAGGAGAAAAGAGGCTACTCCAACTAAATGAAAGTGGATTTAATTCGACTCCAAGCCTACGAGAACGCCAAGCTATACAAAGAAAAGGTTAAAAGATGGAACGACCAGAAAATTTTGCATCAAACATTCGAGCCGGGTCAATCAGTCCTCTTGTTAAACTCACGACTGCGATTGTTCCCAGGAAAGCTTAAGTCGAGATGGTCGGGACCATTCACTATAAAGCGAGTATTCCCTCATGGCACCGTTGAACTCTACAGTCGTAATCCATTAGAGATGTTCAAGGTCAATGGTCAACGGATAAATCATTATTGGGGTGGTGAGTCGAATCGGAATCTAAAACGACATTACCTCGCCGATACGATAAAACAGAGGGGAGTAGTCGAAATAACGACTTAAAATCAAGCGCTAATTGGGAGGTAACCCAAGATTTTGTTATTTTTTTTAGTTTTATGTTTAATTGTTAGAATGTAGCTTTTATTAAGTATTAGATAGGTATTATAGCATAAAGGTTTTGTTGAAACTCTCAATCCTACTCTTAGTCGTTAATAAATTAACATTTTGCATGTTTATGGTTGCAGGAGGGGTCTAAAGTGAAGTCAGAGCAACAACGGGCAAGAAAAGATGGAAAATCAAATAATTTTGATCTGCACTTTTGGAAGCCAAAAATCCAAAGTCAGTGGCATGGCCTGTCGGGGTGGGCTAAAATGAACTTGACCCCCCCGCCGGGGCGGGGGTCCTGGATACTGGGCGCCTACTAATTCAGCAGAGGTCTCCCATTTGGTCCAAACTCATTCTTCTACCCTCCTTCTTCTTTCTGCACCACTGAACCCTAAATTTCGGCCACTTCTTTGCCACCATCAAACCTCATCCCCACTACTAATTCCCACGATCTCCACTACCCCACCTTCTCAATCACATATTACTCCCAATCACACCACCTCTATATATATCGCTCCATCTCATCTCAACTTATTTTCACAATCTATTTTCGAATTAGGATATTCTGAGAGGTTTTTGGAGAGCAAATTTGAGTGCTTACTTGGGACTCCAACTCAACCACTCCAAGTACACCAATTTGCTAGTTCAGATTTCAATTTGGGAAACCTACCCCAACCGCACACCAAGTGTTTGATACATTGACTGAACCAAGTGTAAGGGGAAGGTAGTGTGTGCTAGCAAGTTTTAACATCCGGAATTCAATGGCTTCATAACCGACATCCAAACGCTAAAGGGGAGAGAGTTCAAGACCCGCTCAACCGCCATGAACATATGATCGACGAAAATTTGTGAGTGCCGCCACCGTCGACCAGTATGACTACATGATTACCAAAGCCCTTACGCCGGAAAGTGGTTTGGCCCCCGAGGGAAATGATGGGGAGATGATGTCTCAAATTTATCAAAAGGGGTGGCTCAAACTCACCGAACATCCGGTACCCGCCGTTGTAAACATTGTCAAAGAATTTTATGCAAACGCCGAAGACAAAGCCCCATTCAATGCGTTTGTGCGGGGACGCATGGTCCCGTTCAGTGATGATGCCATTAATGCATATTATCAGTTACGGGTGCCACGGCAATGTCAGTATGCATAATTGAGAGATTTTGACCCTGACTACGAGGAAGTTGTGACACCCCGAAATCCGGTCTACTTTCAGACCCGGACTCCGTGTATCACTATTCCACTTCCTTCCAAATACACGTCACTATATAGTTAAATATAATAACATATATTCTAAAATCCCAGGTTCTCGAAACCTTAAAACCTCTTTCATTACAAATAATGATAATTACATTATTCTTTACATCTTACACGAGTGACTTTTATCCACCACAAAGGATTCATAACTGTTCACTAAACTAGTCTATAGTTTAATTCTATCATTCTATATTACAAGTCTTCACTTGCTCTGCACGCACATTCACATACTTAATAGCACTTCGTTTGGATATCGATCAGCTTGATCTTTACGGGATCCTTAAGTTCTTTCTAACATAGTTCGCTGAAAATGTTTTTCATTTAAGGCAAGTGTGAGCATTCAATTGCCCAGCAAGTCATAACAGTTGAACAAAC
Organism: Panax ginseng; assembly: GCA_020205605.1. Lineage (NCBI taxonomy): Eukaryota > Viridiplantae > Streptophyta > Magnoliopsida > Apiales > Araliaceae > Panax > Panax ginseng. The sequence goes on along the minus strand of CM035142.1, from coordinate 62,878,119 downwards.
AACTTAAAGAGTTTAAACATTTTTCAGAACTTCAATAACCGAACAAAGGTTATGAAGCAGCTTGAATAATAGGAATAGTCTCAATTCCTATCATCTTAAAACATTCATGACATACTCTTTACACTACTTTCATTATTCTACCTTTTTCCATACATATCATGTCTAGCTAGAATCATTAGCACAGACTTAACAATAACGGTTCATGTATAAACCGAGCATACTTGCATTGAACAGCTCAATCACAGAACAGTTCATATAATAGAAACACCGAAGTGCTCACATTGTGGCACACGGCCTCATACATTCTACCACCTTGTACAAATATCACACATTCGCATATAGACACGACTTCTCAAGTTCAACATTTGAGAAGTTTAAGAAACTAGCATTCATATAATATGAATGAAGTTAGGAAAAACTTGCCTTACGCACAGCTACAGCTTATAGTTTACGCTGAACTGCTCATTCCCAAATCCCTATATAACACATAAGGAAATAACACGTGCACCAATTAGTCATATACTTGACTTACACATTGGTTTACTTAACTTTAATTCTTAAGGTTCGCGCTCTTGTAATTTAAGCTTACGCGACTAACTTTCTTTATTACCGGTTTACGGCTTCATGACATTCGGAGATGTCTTACTCAAAACATTCATCATCTTTGATGATCTGCATTCTTATCTTCTTCTTATAACTCCTATAGACTCATCACACATCGCTTCTCTGCTAGTAGTCCATATGGTACTCTGAGTGGTTTCCCACAAACAACCAACAAACAAGTTCCCGTCTCATCTACACTGCCCACACAGTGAGTTAGATCGGTTGCCAGTTTTGTATATACCTTCGCTCTCTGAAGGAATTGTTTAACCCAGCTCCCATATGTCAACCATCAAAGGTTACGATTGTACTACAACCTAACTTACCTTAACTTATCCGAACTATTAAACTATAATGTTCGTTAAGTTAAATTCATATTCCTTACGGCTTTCTGGAAACTAATTGCCATACCTCAGGATTCATTCATCATCGTCTAAGTCATACAGTCTTTTGTATACTCAAAACGATCATTTCATTCATTCTACGCATTTATAGCGTTAAGCATTTTACGTTACCTTATTCTTATCTTACAACGTCCGGTTCATTCGACTCGGAGCGTCATCCAAGTTATAAACATTAACTTGGCTTCTTTTACGTAATACATACCTCTTTAATTCAGCTTCTTCACATTTCACAGGTAAATCAATAGTCTTCGCTATCCTAGGGTCAAACCATACACGGGTGCGTGTGGTCACCCGTTTAATATTTGTGTACACTCAACCTTCACGCTTCGGTTAAAGTGTTTAACAACACATTTCATTCTAACATTCTCATCCCACTCATAATCGGCTTTCATTATTCTTTTTACCATTCGCTACGGCTTTCTTGATAATTCATATCTTACTTATTACCTTCATCAATGTCTAAGTCATACAACTAGGGTATACTTAGAACGTTCGTCCAACAAGAATACGATTCACGAGGATCGTTTTGTATCCGACGTTCACTTGTTTGTCTTTTAATCTCTCATTACTATGACATGACATCGGAATGTTATTCATTACCTTCATCACTCAACGTCTAAGGAATCATAATCATAGCAATCCCTCATATTCGTTTGTCGCGACTACGGTCCCCGGATATCGATGCACGTAATCTAGCGCTTACATTTCAAAATCTTTTAATCACGTTAAATCTTTTCGTTCAACCTTTGCTAAAGGTTTAAAACACTTGACTAAGTGTTACATTATGTGAACTATATGTTCATACTTCTTTCTTGCACATCCCCCAATATCTGAGAAATAAAATTCTCATTTCTGGGCATTGCTTACTTGCCGTGACTTATATTTCATCCTTCCCTCTCTCTCTCGCGCTGCGGCGCGACCTACTTCTCTCTCCTCCCTTGGTCTGATGCTATGGTGCCAAACCCTTCGTTATCTGGCGGCTGCGATTGCCACTTAATGACACACAAGCCCGAGTTCATGTTGCGGCGCCACTTCTGTCTTTGTTGGTGCAAGCTTAAACCCTAGAAAATTTTTCTAAGTCTTGCATCAAGTTTGAGACGCGTACTTTACGATCTCATAACTTTTTCGTTATAACTCAGAACGAGGTCGTTCCAAAGCCATTCTCTTTCTTATCTTACGTACATCAATATGCTTTAGATAGAACTTCATTCTGAATGTGTTAACATGCCATTCAATTCGCTTAATCTTAACCCTTCGTTCATTTTTACGCTTTTAACGTTCTTCGCTCGCTCGTCCGTAATTCGGTCATCCGAACTCGGAACTCGTTCGTTCTTGAGTCCACGACTCACGTTTTCTACATTCTCTTACTTTCTTATGAAACCCTACACGGTCGGGTTCATTTACTAACTTTCTAATTCGCGTTCGTCTTTTACAAAAATTTTGCCATAACTTCATTATAGCTAAGTTTTAATCCGTTCTTCATGAACGTTTCTACCGTTCCTAACCAAGAAATATGCAACTAACTTATACACGATGGTTTTAAACTTGTCCATCAACAACAATTATCCTACGATGGTTTTAAATTTGTCCATCAACAACATTCTTCGTGTTCTTCGTGTTCTTCGCGTTCTTCGTTCATTCTTCATTTTAATCGATATTTTAGATTACAATTCTACTTTTTCTTGGAATTTGATGTTATAGAACATCATTCATTACTAATTTGACATACTCATTCATAAGATTCATTCGGATCGCTCAACATCCTTACGAATCTTATACTTCCTTAAGAAATTTATAAACTAAATTTCTTATTCTTATTTCTTCATTTTCTCATGATTTCAACCATATGAAATCATTTCTAACATCATCTTTTCTCTATTCTCCTTAAGCTATGTTTTTGAACATATTTAACTTAAAGAAAATATGAGAAGAAACTAGGGTTCGGATTACCGTTCTTCATTAATCCTCTTCCGTTATACAAAGTCGGCGATTCGCTAGCTTTTCTATTTCACGATCACTTTTGATCCAAGCATTCATGCTCACGCTCTTCCTCTTGCTCTCCCAACCGAGCTCTCTCTATCTCTCTCAAGGTAGGATTTTCAAAAATCCTAGAAAATGAAATTCTAGGTTTCTATTTATAGAAAACCAAAGCTAGGGGCAAAATAGTCATTTTGCCCCTAAAGTTACTATTCCCACCTCCTCTTCAACTTAACCACCAAGTTTACTTGGCCACCACCCTTACTTGGTGGCCAAGTGTCCGGTCCACATGCCCATGGGTAACCCCATGGGTTGCCCCAATGGTTCTTACCCATCCGTTTACCCATCGGTTCGATCCGCGGTTTCTTTTCTTGGTTTGAGCCTTAACCCTAATTCTTAGTGGGCCTAACTTGGGCTTGATTTCACAAAGCATTGGGCTTGACATAATCCAAGTCCAATTGGATTCTACAAAGTCCATGAACATAAAGTCCATTAAGACTTATCGTATTCTACGATCGTATTCTACGTATTCCTTTCTCGTAATCTCGTCTTCTCTTCGTATATTGTTCGTACGATATTCGTATTATACGTCGTACTAATCTTCGTAATATACTCGTATCATACTCGTATTTCTCACGCATAATAACCCTAGTTATTATACGTACTGATTACATTCTCGGAACTCACTTTCCCTAACCCTTAGGTTTTGAGTCCGCAGGCGAAAACTTTGTTTTTGCCATAACTGAAATATTATTGAATATTCCATCACGTCTCAAGATTTCACGCAATCAATAACTTCTCGGAATTTCAAAATAAATCTCCGAGCAGAAATGGGTGAATAGTGCATATTTCGTCTTTTTCCCCGGAAATATTTTTGTTCCTGGAAAACTTTCATTTTCGTCTTGAAAATTCTTACTCGTTCAATCTAGCTCGTAGCCAGAATCCTCCCGACTTATAATCATCCTAGGTTATAGAACGATTAAGAAACACATAGCACATAATAGTATTAAAAAAATTCATTTTATTAATAACTAATTCTTTAACTTAAATTCTGGACAATCCGGTTTTACTCGAGTTGTCACACTTCCCTCCTTATAAAAATTCCGTCCTCGGAATTTCTTAAAACCACACCCTTACCCGGGTCATCACATTCTCCCCTTCACAGAATTTCATCCTCGAAATTTTAGCTTACTTTTCTTCTCAACTTCTCTTCAAAGAAGTTCTTATCTTTGCATCATTCCTAACCTCCATAACGTATCAAGAATCATGAAGTAGGAGGAATAACGAGGAATATAAAATATCCTTTAAAACATCTCATACTTTTGCTGAGGGGTCAAATTGACCATGAACTCTTACTAGGTTAAACAGCATTTCGCCGTAAACCTTTCTGTCCGTGGTAAGTTTACAATCACAAAGAAGGTAAACTACCTCTTTCCATACGTAGGTGATCAACCTATCGTATAACCCCATTTCGGGGTAAATTCACCTCAGACTTAATGCCAAAAAAATTTGGATATCACTTGAAACATTCGTCTAGTCAAGTCAATTGACATCGACTACTTCTTTAAATTCTTTTCACAATACATCAAAACGTTTCATGACGTCATGATACCGTACTCTTCACAGTACGTTGAGGACTTCGTCATTATACATCATACCATAGCGGTTTGTTGATCCTAAGATCACATCCCTCCGGGTTCAATTGCATTAACAACTCCATCTTTTTACCATCCTTGCATCAAATGCACGGATGATATAAAATTTATTTTGATATTTTAAATCAATTTCTGTCTAGCCGAAGAAATTGGAATAGACATACAAAGCATAGCTCTTTTAAAATCCATTGGTTCAAAAAGTTGAACCAATTCTTTCTTTTTCAGAATGTACATTTCAGCACGATTTGAATAAACTTCGAAATCTAGCATAGCTAGAGGATTTGGAATATCCTATTCTCCCTCTTCCTTCATTGTCTTACTGCGACAATACTTAAACTTCTCTAGCACCTTTAATGCTAAGTCTACTGAAAATACTTCGTTTTCAGTCTAAACATCACTAGACATTAGTACAGTCCATCAACTTACCGCACATTATGAGTCCAGGAACTTTCCACAATAATATGAGTTTAAGAACATCCAGACAGACCATAGGCGTCCATTCGCTGAGATATTCGAAAACATACCATATTATTATGAGTCACGAACTTACCGTAAGTATGAGTTTAAGAACTCGCACCTACTTATCGTTCTCTACCTATCAAGTATATACATGAGAAAAGATTCACCTTCTCGTCATATACATCTTAATAGCGCGACCAATTCCAATGATTATCACTGTAATAAAATGAGCAGTTGTTACACCAAAGCACAAACCTTTGCCCATAACAAAGGTTCATACAACTCAGCTATCACATGAGTCCTCAATTGAAATCTTACAACTTCTAAATTTCTCTTTACTTAATACGAATTTTCTTTAATTCGTATGCTATTCTTAACAACTCAATCTGAGTTCTTCTTCACCGTACTACTTCGTAGCACCATTCATTCATAGCATCAGCTATAAATCATTCATCGTTTAACAGCTCATCTGTTACTACGATTTACTATGATCACGTGGTGATCTTCTTCCTTAATCGTTTAACTCAACGATTTTCTTATCCTTCTCTCTATGATTATAGTCTTAGGTACTCATACCTAAGAGTTATAACCTATAGCTTTGATACCAACATGTGACGCCCCGAAATCCGGTCTACTTTCAGACCCGGACCCCGTGTATCACTATTCCACTTCCTTCCAAATACATGTCACTATATAGTTAAATATAATAACATATATTCTAAAATCCCAGGTTCTCGAAACCTTAAAACCTCTTTCATTACAAATAATGATAATTACATTATTCTTTACATCTTACGTGAGTGACTTTAATCCATACAAAGGATTCATAACTGTTCATTAAACTAGTCTATAGTTTAATTCTATCATTTTATATTACAAGTCTTCACTAGCTCTACACGCACATTCACATACTGAATGGCACTTCGTCTGGATACCGATCAGCTTGATCTTTACGAGATCCTTAAGTTCTTTCTAACATAGTTCGCTGAAAATGTTTTTCATTTAAGGCAAGTGTGAGCATTCAATTTCCCAGCAAGTCATAACAGTTGAACAAACAACTTCAAGAGTTTAAACATTTTTCTGAAATTCAATAACCGAAAAAAGGTTATGAAGCAGCTTGAATAATAGGAATAGTCTCGATTCCTATCATCTTAAAACATTCATGACATACTCTTTACACTACTTTCATTATTCTACCTTTTTCCATACATATCATGTTTGGCTAGAATCATTAGCACAGACTTAACAATAACGGTTCATGTATAAACCGAGCATACTTGTATTGAACAGCTCAATCACAGAACAGTTCATATCATAGAAACACCGAAGTGCTCACATTGTGGCACACGGCCTCATACATTCTACCACCTTGTACAAATATCACACATTCGCACATAGACACGACTTCTCAAGTTCAACATCTGAGAAGTTTAAGAAACTAGCATTCATATAGTATGAATGAAGTTAGGAAAAACTTGCCTTATACATGACTCTGACTTATAGTTTGTCTTTGAATCGCTCATTCCCAAATCCCTATATAACACATAAGGAAATAACACATGCACCAATTAGTTATATACTTGACTTACGCATTGGTTTACTTAACTTTACTTCTTAAGGTTCGCGCTCTTGTAATTTAAGCTTACGCGACTAACTTTCTTTACTACCGGTTTACGGCTTCATGACATTCGGAGATGTCTTACTCAAAACATTCATCATCTTTGATGATCTGCATTCTTATCTTCTTCTTATAACTCCTATAGACTCAGCACACATCGCTTCTCTGCTAGTAGTCCATATGGTACTCTGAGTGGTTTCCCACAAACAACCAACAAACAAGTTCCCGTCTCATCTACACTGCCCACACAGTGAGTTAGATCGGTTGTCAGTTTTGTATATACCTTTTCTCTCTGAAGGAATTGTTTAGCCCAGCTCCCATATGTCAACCATCAAAGGTTACGATTGTACTACAACCTAACTTACCTTAACTTATCTGAACTATTAAACTATAATGTTCGTTAAGTTAAATTCATATTCCTTACGGCTTTCTGGAAACTAATTGCCATACCTCAGGATTCATTCATCATCGTCTAAGTCATACAGTCTTTTGTATACTCAAAACGATCATTTCATTCATTCTACGCATTTATAGCGTTAAGCATTTTACGTTACCTTATTCTTATCTTACAACGTCCGGTTCATTCGACTCGGAGCGTCATCCAAGTTATAAACATTAACTTGGCTTCTTTTACGTAATACATACCTCTTTAATTCAGCTTCTTCACATTTCACAGGTAAATCAATAGTCTTCGCTATCCTAGGGTCAAACCATACACGGGGTGCAGGGTCTACCCGTTTAATATTTGTGTACACTCAACTTTCACGTCGGTTAAAGTGTTTAACGCTTACATTTCATTCTAACATTCTCATCCGACTCATAATCGGCTTTCATTATTCTTTTTACCATTCGCTACGGCTTTCTTGATAATTCATATCTTACTTATTACCTTCATCAATGTCTAAGTCATACAACTAGGGTATACTTAGAACGTTCGTCCAACACGAATACGATTCACGAGGATCGTTTTGTATTCGACGTTCACTTGTTCGTCTTTTAATCTCTCATTACTATGACATGACATCGGAATGTTATTCATTACCTTCATCACTCAACGTCTAAGGAATCATAATCATAGCAATCCCTCATATTCGTTTGTCGCGACTACGGTCCCCGGATATCGGTTACGTAATCTAGCGCTTACATTCTCCGTCTTTTAATCACGTTAAATCTTTTCGTTCAACCTTTGCTAAAGGTTTAAAACACTTGACTAAGTGTTACATTACGTGAACTATATGTTCATACTTCTTTCTTGCACATCCCCAAGTATCTGAGAAATAAAATTTTCATTTCTGAGTATTTCCTTGCACCGACGCTGCGGCGCCATCCTTCCCTCTCTCTCTCGCGCTGCGACGCGACCTACTTCTCTCTCCTCCCTTGGTCTGGCGCTACGGCGCCAAACCCTTCATTATCTCTCGCGTTGCAGCGCCACTTAATAGCACCTGAAGCCTGAGTTCACGTTGCAGCGCCACTTCTCGGTTCTGCGGCGCGAAGCTTAAACCCTAGAAAATTTTTCTAAGTCTTGCATCAAGTTTGAGACGCGTACTTTACGATCTCATAACTTCTTCGTTATAACTCGGAACGAGGTCGTTCCAAAGCCATTCTCTTCCTTATCTTACGTACTTCAATATGCCTCGAACAGAACTTCATTCTGAATCGGTTAACATGCCATTCAATTGGCTTAATCTTAACCCTTCGTTCATTTTTTACGCTTTTAACGTTCTTCGCTCGCTCGTCCGTAATTCGGTCATCCGAACTCGAAACTCGTTCGTTCTTGAGTCTGCGACTAACGTTTTCTACATTCTCTTACTTTCTTATGAAACCCTACACACTCGGGTTCATTTACTAACTTTCTAATTCTCGTTCGTCTTTTACAAAAATTTTGCCATAACTTCGTTATAGCTAAGTTTTAATCCGTTCTTCATGAACGTTTCTACCGTTCCTAACCAAGCAATATGCAACTAACTTATACACGATGGTTTTAAACTTGTCCATCAACAACAATTATCTTACGATGGTTTTAAATTTGTCCATCAACAACATTCTTCGTGTTCTTCGCGTTCTTCGTTCGTTCTTCATTTTAATCGATATTTTAGATTGCGATTCTACTTTTTCTTGGAATTTGATGTTACAGAACATCATTCATTACTAATTTGACATACTAATTCATAAGATTCATTCGGATCGCTCAACATCCTTACGAATCTTATACTTCCTTAAGAAATTTATAAACTAAATTTTTTATTCTTATTTCTTCGTTTTCTCATGATTTCAACCATGTGAAATCATTTCTAACATCATCTTTTCTCTATTCTCCTTAAGCTATGTTTTTGAACATATTAAACTTAAAGAAAATATGAGAAGAAACTAGGGTTCGGATTACCGTTCTTCGTTAATCCTCTTCCGTTATACAAAGCCGGCGATTCGCTAGCTTTTCTATTTCACGATCACTTTTGATCTGAGCATTCATGCTCACGCTCTTCCTCTTGCTCTCCCAACCGAGCTCTCTCTATCTCTCTCAAGGTAGGATTTTCAAAAATCCTAGAAAATGAAATTCTAGGTTTCTATTTATAGAAAACCAAAGCTAGGGGCAAAATAGTCATTTTGCCCCTAAAGTTACTATTCCCGCCTCCTCTTCAACTTAACCACCAAGTTTACTTGGCCACCACCCTTACTTGGTGGCCAAGTGGTCGGTCCACATGCCCATGGGTCACCCAATGGGTTGCCCCAATGGTTATAACCCATCCGTTTACCCATCGGTTCGATCCGCGGTTTCTTTTCTTGGTTTGGGCCTTAACCCCAATTCTTATTGGGCCTAACTTGGGCTTGAATTCACAAAGAATTGGGCTTGAGATAATCCAATTCCAATTGGATTCTACAAAGTCCATGAACATAAAGTCCATTAAGACTTATCGTATTCTACGTATTCCTTTCTCGTAATCTCATCTTCTCTTCGTATATTGTTCGTACGATATTCGTATTATACGTCGTACTAATCTTCGTAATATACTCATATAATAACTCGTATCATACTCATATTTCTCACGCATAATAACCCTAGTTATTATACGTCTCGATTACATTCTCGGAACTCACTTTTCCTAACCCTTAGGTTTTGAGTCATGATGAAAACTTCGTTTTGCCATAAGCGAAATATTATTAAATATTCCATCACGTCTCAAGATTTCACATAATCAATAACTTCTAAGAATTTCAAAATAAATCTCGAAAGCGTAAACGGAGTGAATAGTGCCTATTTCGTCTTTTTTTCCCAAAAATATTTTTGTTCGGGAAAACTTTCATTTCGTTTTGAAAATTCTTACTTGTTCAATCTAGCTCGTGGCGAATCCTCCAGACTTATAATCATCCTAGGTTATAGAGCGATTAATAAACACATAGCACATAATAGTATTAAAAAAATTCATTTTATTAATAACTAATTCTTTAACTTAAATTCTGGACAATCCGGTTTTACTGGGGTTGTCACAGAAGTTAATACGAACATGACAAAGCCGGGAACTTCTTGGATCAAAGGTCGAAAGGGAGGTACAGTGTTCCATAGCAAGGACCTTAATGGGGTATGGCAAAATATGATACGCCTTCTTATGTGCTAAATTGCTTAGTCCCAATACACTTGGACGTCACCAAAGAGAAGGCGTTCTTGTTATGCATAATTGTGCAAGATTTCATCATTGACATCGGGCAATTATCGGTTTCTCCATCCATGGGGTGCTTACGTGGAAATTTTTGGGCGACTTGCCACACCCTCACTCATCATGCGTTGTGTCGCAATGCGAGGGTGAGATGGTCCGATTATGAGCCTACTCAAATGTCGCTCGCTTTGCTTGATTCTAGAATGATAGCGGTGATACAGCGTAGGGGGCGGAGTCACATCCATGAGGTTTGGGTTTTATTTTTCCATCGGCGTCGGAAGACGAAGTCGATGTAGAAGATACATCGGGGGATGAGGATGAAGCTATGGGAGATGAAGGAAGGCAAAGCGATTATCGTGAAGCCGAGGCAATATCCGATCCTCGAGTTCTTTGAGTTCCGAATCGAGATGAATGCACACAATATAAAGACGTGACGGGGAAATGCGGCGATTGGCGATGCGACAAGATCACATGTTTGATGCTATGAACGCATCTTTCGCCTCACTCAACACAACACTCCAAAGCTTCAACCCGGCGGCGCACTTTCCATATCAACAACCCGGACCATTGCCTCGATTTCCTCCAAGTGATTCAGATGATGAAGAGCACCAACCACCTCCTCAGACTTAGGCGATTTCAGGGAAGTCCTCGTGCATTTAATTTTATTTTTATCCAATGAGGGCATTGTGTTACTTAAGTTTGGGGGATTTAATTGTTTAGTTGCATGCATTTTTGTTATTTTTGTTTTTATTTCTAGTTTGCATTGTAGAGTAGGTGTTTGCATAGTAGTTAGGATTTTGCATTGTTTTCATTAGTTATTTTTAGTTTTAAAAAAAATTAATAAAAAAATAATTAAAAAAATTTAGTTAAATATTGTGTTTACATATGTCCAACAGTGCTGTATTTTCATGTTATTTGTGGGCCAATGATGAGATTGTGAACGAGTTAACCAATATAGTATTGATTATTAGAACTGTGATACAATTTCTGATATGAATCGACTCTTGAACTTGTTTGAAACTGTTATAAAAAGGTTAGCACTAATAACATCTTTGTTGACCGGTCAGTTCAAATTGATACATAAATAGTTTCTAAAAGATAATGCTAGGGTAAATGAGAAAATGATAAGGATAGGCAGTAAAGGCTTAAATTAGGCAAGAACCTAAGTTTGGGGGAGTATATGTGGGGTATATAAGCTTTGAAAAAAAAATAAAAAAATGATGAAACATGTTGAGTCTTGTGGTGGGTTGAGGAGAAACACTCCCCATAAACACAAGCGTGAGATGGAGCGTAAAACGCACTCACCAACCATCTATCTAAAAAAAAAGGAATAATGACGGGAAAAAAAGCAAAAAGCTCCCGTGTTAAAAAAAAAAGGAGAAAGCATAAGTATCCTGCATGTACCCTTGAATTTGGTTTTGTTTAATTTTAGTTGGGTTGTGCCTATCTTTGAAATTTTAAGTTTTGCACTGTATGATTCCTTCTAAGAAGTTGTTTATGTATTGAATTTGGGTCCGTATCAGTTATCTTAGATGTTGATCACACACGCACGCTATACCAGTGATAATTTTTCAAGATTTGAGAATTAATACGAAAGTGTGGAGTGATTTTGGTAATTCGTATTGTAAAGTTGCTTGTTTTCTCTGAGGCCGATGGGATAAGTTAGTTCTGCGATATTGTTGGATTTTTAGGCATTTAGATTGTTATTGCATCTCATTGCATTGCATAGTATGTAGTTTGTTTTGTGCTCAAGGACTAGCACGGTTTAAGTTTGGGGGATTTTGATAAGTGGATTTTATATACACAAATCGATATTCATTTCAAGATTAAATTCATAGTTATCTTCGTGTTTTGTGTTCGTTTTCACTCGTTTCGTGTTATTTTGTGTGTAGGGTGCTCATGGATGCAAGTGGTGAAGAATGGCGGAGTTTTGGAGCAAAAGTGGAAAAACTCATGAAAGCGAAAAATTTCTTTAGCAGAAGCTATGCCGTCGAGCGGGCTTTTTCTCGAGTTTATACCCCCCGTAAAGTGGGTCCCGAATCCGCAAGTGACTCTTCTTTGTTTGAACTCTGCTACGACTTGGATTGTTGGTTTTTTGTTAGGCTCCTAGACTCTATAATAGCATATTTTTGGCTAGAACAGAGGGAGAGCTGAATATTACGTTGCAATACACAAATCATACAACACAAGGAGCATAATACAAGGAAAATTCCAGGATTCAAGTGCGAGCTTTGGAGGAGTAATTTTTAGAGATTATCGTGACAGTTGCAAATCGAGGCTACGTGAAGGGGTTTTCATTATTCTTCTTCTATTTAGTCATTTATTTGTAATTGAAAGGATGGTTTCAGTAGATTATTCAGTGTTTAATTCATTCGTTATGAACTAATTTACTTATTAGACTTATGATGGATCCTTGGGTGAAACAATGATTCTATAGCTTTGATTTCCAATTCAATAATATATTTTTAGTTTATCTATGTTAATTCGAGCGTGAACTTATGAATTGCCTGATCAACAATTCCTTGTGGATTTGAATGGAATCGAGAGAGGAGATTCGAATCTAAACCTAGTTAATATAGCATGTGTCCTGAATTTTGTCAATAGAAGATTTTTGATTATTGTTAAGGTAGAGATATGCTTAACATCATATGTAATCGAATAGAGAACTTAAGCTTAAACCTTCTTTAATTGTAGTTCACATAGAGATATAGTGAGTTGGTTGATTTAGGTGTTTAACGGATTTCTATCTTACTTGTGGATTGACGTTAATGCGGTATTAGTGCATCGAGAGGTGGCTAGTATTACTTTCGTGTTCTTGATTAATAAACTGGTATATTCAATTGAGTTGGAATAAAGGTTTGCAAATCAGAGTGAAGCTCAGGGTGAAATCATAAGTCTAATTCTCCACTAATTGTTTGAAATTCCGGATTTTGATATTAGCGGTTGTTTTGTGATAGTTTACTTATTTATTAATTTAGTTTTTACAGTTTTAAAACCACTGAATTGAATAGTTTAATAGAATTAGGATTAATAGAAAATTGATAATTGTAAAGTTAAAATTCTTGATAATTTGTCATCGTGGGAACGATACTTTATTCACTACTATATTACTTGTTGACCACGTACACTTGCGTGTTTTGCGCGTATTGATTATACCTAATGATTGTGGCCCTAAAGCGTATTCTCAAAGACGGTAGTAGTGTAGCGTCTTTGAGATGCCAAGATAAGTTTGATTTGAATTGGGCATAAAGGTATGAGTTTAATACTTGGAACACAAAGTGTCTAGCATGTCCGAACATAGAATGTCTATGTAAAGCAAGGGATTGAATTAAAAAGGTTATAAATAAAACCAATAAGCAAGATAGAAACAAGCCAAACTAAGCTAATACATTAGGATAGATGTAAACTAAGTTGTATAATCAATATGATTAATGTGTATATGTATGATTATATTGTGTAGAAAAATTTGAAGCGCAAGTAGCTCTATAATAATAATCAACTCGCTAGACAAGTTTTCCAGTTCCTATTTGCTATATGAACTTGACATGATTATATGATTTATCTACTATGCCAATGAAGTATGAAAGTCAACTTATGACTTAAACAGATTGAGTTTTGGTACTCAGTCTTGACGTGATATGTGATATATCAGGCATGTGAAACTTATATTTATCTTAAACTGATATTTATTGTGACGCCCCCAAAATAGGTTCAATCTATCCAACCTATTCTGAGTCGCCAAATACATGGTACATAAAACAACTACAACTTTATTACTAAAATTTTCGTGCAAAATACAACAACACATATGTTGTGAGTTTTGATACAAATATATACCAACTGTGACTCTCATCCCAACCTTGGATAGCACGTCACATGGCACCTTACATAAAGGTACAGTCAAAAACTGTTTTAGAAATTAGAATCTTTGGAAAGTGCTCAAGGAAACCTTCGTACATGGGAGGCCATGCGTCTAGGTTATGATAGATATCATATGTCCACATAATTATCCTTGGTTGACCCAATAGACCCCAAAGAAAAATGAGAAGATTACTATCATGTTCTTTCCAATGGTGAGTCTTCTCTTGACATATAACTATCTCGACTGTCTGCAATTGAAAATTATATTTCAACCAAACTCCAAGATTATATAGGTAATGCTCGTAGATATACTCAGCAAGTGGATGTGCACAACCCTGTCTGATGATGACACTAGGTTGTATGTCATTAGACATCTTGTATGATAGTGGAAAAACACCCTTCCAAAGTTGGGTTCGCCTCACCCTATTTGATTCACCAAATATAACTACTAAATGATGTATAAAATACAACACATTTTTCTATACTGTTTAGAGAGAACCTTCACAACTAGAGACCACCGTTCTATTCTCCTGTTATCCCCGCTCGATCCAGCTATACTCTTATTACCTGAAAGGAATTGTGAAGCAAAAGGGTGAGCCAAATAGCCGAGTAAAGAATATCATGACTAAAGATAATTAAATTATCCATAGCCTTCGTCAGTAATGAATCAGAGATTTAGAACATATGGTAGATGATAAAACTTTTCAACCATAGTTGCAGCGGAACGAGCAATCCATTAGAAGAGTCAAGTAGAACATAATGTCTACTATCTCCTCCAGATTAAAAGTCCATTGTTAATATTTCATTCATGTAATACTCATCAACAGTTCTTTGCTATACACCAGACAAAGAGAACTTTCATCACCTGTCTTCACCTGAACCACCACAGATTATAATTAAATCACATTTCATATTTATAATCAAGTAAATCAACAGTCCAACTTTGCTCTACATGCCAAAGATATACAACTGAAAAACCAATAACCAACAGTCCATCTTTGCACTACAGGCCAAAGATATACAACTATAAAACCAATAATCAACAGTCCATCTTTGCACTACAGGCCAAAGATATACAACTGTAAAACCAATAATGTTGAGACTCAGCTTAATAGTATCACGACCACGAATTATTCATGCACTACGGGCCAAGGATATCCGTGTTTTCAATTACGGTCATGATTATACCGAATAATCCCTGGTCATAATCATACCAAGTACATCTATGCACTACGGGCCAAAGATGATTTTTACCACATCATTTATAACATTACGATCATGATTATCTAAAGAATAATCACGGTCATAATCATACCAAGTCCATCTATGCACTCTTGGCCATAGATGACTTTCAACACAATATAAGCATGAGAATGATGACAATGATATAAAGAATCAATCACATAAGATAAAGGATAAATATTAAACATTTATAATACAATTTATCCAGAGTTCAAGAATATCCAAATTGTCAACATGATACTGCTTTGTGAAGTAAAATTCAAGAATAATATTATATCAAAAATGATTTGAACAAAAAATAATATTTCAACGAATATTTAACGAAGATAATAACATTATTCATTATATTATAAACTCCATTTAATATTATTCATTATATAATAACATTAAATTCATTTACTAATATTATTAATATTACCACAATATTTTAATCATTTCTTAAACTTATAAACAATTTATTTTAATTGTTTACACTTTACTAATTAATGCATTTAATCATCCTAAAATGCCAAACTCATAAGATTTCATCACCAATAACCAAAACCCTCATCAAAAATCTGCATATACCTTATACAGGATTCTAAAGCCATAAAATCCTATTTTTTAATTTTCTTACTTCACATAACATATATTCATTTACTCATAACTAGTCTATTTTTATGAAAAATACCAAATCAATCCCAGAAAAGTTTCTTTTCTAGGATTTAGCAGAATATAGTCCCATATTGAACATATATTTTTCTCAGAATTTTTAAAATTCATTTACTGTTTTTCATATGGCCAAAACTGTCGAATATTTAGACATTTATCATAAACTGTACTTATCCAAAAATTCCAAAATTTACAGAGTATACTGCTATTATATATATACATGTACTCCCAATAAAAATTTTACCAATTTTGGAGTTAACCACAAAAAGTTATAATAGTCTTTTTCCATAAAATTCATAACTCTTAATCTATACATCCAAAAATTGCCATTTTTGGACACAATCTAGAAAACTCATCAAATTATCATTTCAAAATTTTTTCGAATTTTTTAAGAATTCGGAAAAATTCTGGCGAAAAACATAATAACCCTTACAATCCCTTACCTCAAAAGAGTAGTATTTCTCACTGGAATATCGGATGTAAAGTCGAAGGAAACTTGCACTGAATAGCAACTCTCAAAATATCTAAATACTCACAAAAATACGCTCGATAATATAGAGAGAAAAAACTTATGTTTCTGGTGTGATTTTCAATTCTAACTTAGGCGCCTATTTATAGGAAAATGCTAGAACGCCAAAGCAGACTAAAATAATAAAATAATATTATAATTTTTCTACGCATGCATGCTTTGAACAACTCAGCCACCACAAGTGGGGCCCACCAGAAATCAGTCATCATCCCCAACAACCAAAAGTGGGGCCGACCCATATTTTTAATAAAAACATTTTAATTTCTGAAAACTTCAATAATTCATAATAAATAGCCTTTTATCAGAAAAATACTAATTTTATGTCCATTTCATACAAAATCGAATTCTCTACAACTTTGTAACTTTAAGTTTTTTCAAATTCCAAGTAAAAAATGTCCGAAATCCACATACGGACGATTTTCAACACCTCTTAAAATTCATAACAAATCATACGTTCATTTTTAACAGTTCAAAATTTATGGACATATACGCAACTTATATATGTATAATATATTCATAAATCACAACGATTCAACGGTCGGATAAAAATTATAACTCACGCAATAGAGCTTTAAGAACACTGCTTTGATTTTCGGACTATAAGTCCCTCGTACCAGTTTCACTCAAACAGTCACCACGAAAAATCCACAAAGAATTTTTGGGTGATTCAAATTTCTACGTTTAGCTTATATCCAGGGCTTTCTTTTGATAAATTACTCATCTCCTAATTCATTATACACAAAGAGTTGTGGATTTTACAAAATCAAGTAATAAACTAATTTTTCTAAAAATCCCATATTTTGTTCTTTTTTTCGACAAAATACTAATAAAATACCTCAGCATTAATTCCTTCATTTATATCCATATAAAAATATATATATTTCCTTATCATATAAATTAATAATTAATTATTTACAAATAATATTACAGAATCACAATTATAACAACCAGGTCGTTCCCAGGAAAGAAGGGGCTTTCCGATAAGGATTTCTCCTTATTGGCGCGCAATTAGGTGACCAAACCCCTTTCCTAGACAGAACTTCCTTAGACATTGCCAATGATGCTATCTAACAATATTATTCAAATAATATGAATTATTGATCTAATAATGGAGATATTGTGCAGTGACAATTATTGAACAACAATAATATAAAATATCAACGTAGCAATTATTGAATCAATAAAATAAAATATTGAACAGTAATTACTGTAACAATTATTGAGTAGTGTCTTCTTACGTAAGAATTAATAATTCAAAAATACTGTGCAATACCGTGTGCTACTGTGCAACAACGCGTATTACTTTACTTTATCCACCGGGTATTTTAACAATGTTAACAGTAACGATTAAGCCGTTATTTATAAAAACTCAAATTTATCGTTTTTTTCATCCGACAGTTATTCTGTTATGGGGCCCACAAGTGGCTGCTCCGTCGTACAAATATTCCCCGATAACAAGAATATTTCACGACCAAACGAATTTTTCCCGACAACAATGAATATTTTATAACCACTTGCTTATTTTGAAACAAATAATTTCACCCATAACTTTAAATTTTTATCAGTTTAACTATTTACTGAATAGTAATTATAAGAAAAATTAAATACTTTTATTTTATAAAATTCGGGGTCTTACATTTATGCTGAGCATGAAATCTTATAACTGTTTTAAATTAAAATATATGCTGAGCATGAAAATTATGTGCTACGTGCGACATGAAAGCTAGTAGATTTGCTAAGCTATCGAGCTTAATCTTACAAAAATAAATTTTTTGCAGGTTAACGGTACAATGCCATAATACTTGTTATCTGGATGGTATTGATAAGAAGACATGCAAGGAAATACTGCTTCCTTTAGTTGAAACTTAGATGGTGCTATGATGATGATGATGATGTACAAGATAGTGAGATACAATTAAATATGTAAACTTCTGAAATATTTAATAAAGAGTATTTGTTTGGAACAAGAATGTATTGTGGTGGTTGTTGAATGTAAATTATACAAGTAGAATATTAATATATAAAGATAATAAGTATTGGTACTTGAACTTTAATAGTTTACTTATTATGCCAATACAGAGATCATAAATGTTGCGACTCGAGAAATGCATGTTTCATTATTCGAAAACGCACATTTTAATTTTATTATTGGGTTTAAGTTGGTCCTGATTTTGTACTTATCCAAATAAACCTACAGGACAATGATTACTTTTGCTTTTTTACTCCATTACAACAGTTCAAATTTGAAAATGATAAAAAAGAGTCGAAATAACTACAGACTTAAAGGCCCCTTGGCCACACAGGATTTTTATCTACGGTCATTTCACTTTCTCTCTCTCTAATGGCGAAACGATCGAAAAAGGTACCGGCGGTGCTATGGAGGCGATACGGCAAAACCACTAGTAAACTCTCGGAGGCGATCATATCTCTGATTCCACGGTCTGCTTCCACTGAGGAATGTCGCCGCTGCAAGGGGCAGAAATGCATCTGTTGCTGCGGAATAGACTTCTTGCTCAGACCAGAGGATCCCTCTGACTATCACAATCTTTTGAACAGGTGTTTTGTTGTTATTCCGAGATACGCGCCACGACTTCCGGCTTATAATCCTTATTCTCGGTGGCCACTAGATGAGGTCTGTCAAACGACCTCATATATTTTCTCTCTGTATATAGATGATTTAGAGACTAGAGAGAAAGTGAGAAGATTCGTATTTACATTGTAAAATTTACCTTATTGCCACCTACTCTGGTTCTCTTTTGGCGGGAAAAGTAATGATTATCTAGGTTATGCCAAATTTTGGCGGTAAAAGTATAGATATTTGTTTCCCACTTAAATTAATCTAATGCTATTGAAGATTATGAAATCTATTTAATGAAAACCCATTATATATATTTTATTAAACGTGTAACTTCGGCTACAGAGCTACTGCTTTGGAACTCTAATTTTATTTATTTGTTTGGATAAAAGAAGTGGATTTTAATAAAATATTCTTGAACCCTAAATTCTTTCTTATTTAGTTACTTATTTGTTTGTTTTTCTGGTTACGAAATTTCTGAATAATTTAGTGATGTTGTGGAGTTTTACTCTCAAGTCACATCCCAGTTAGTTAGTTACTTTCTTTCTTTAATAAACAACTAGTTGTGTCCCGGAGATTTATCCCCCAAACTTTGGACGGTCCCAGATAATGAACAAGAAATTCAAAATTAATTGTATTTTATTAGATAGTGTTCGGGAGCGTTTTACCGACCCTCCATTGGGCCGAAGATTCAATACCGGAAGGGTTTGGAGCCAGATGGCCGGGAAGCCCATGAAGGCGTTGGAGGTGTTAAATTCAGCATTTGAACCCTCGGGACCATAGCAGAACTTTGGTCTTGTGATGTTAGGGGTCGGGTCTTCGAGTCCTTTGGGCGAAGCCTGAGTTAGATTATAGGACCGTTTGGGCTGCAAGACAATTGGCTCTCTCTGCGTGCGAGTCCAGGCACCTATTCATGTGCCTATAAGGTAACTCCAAAGGTGGTGATGAGATTGGACTCTTGCACCTTTTAAGGAGATGGCGTTGGACCCAAGTTATGGTAATTACCATATACTAGGAGTCCTAGTCCGACTGGGAGAAGGATTCTAAGGTGGTGAGTACAATAAATATGAGGCCTAGGTTATCATTATGAGGTAAGACCTATTTTGAGCACTAAATACTTATCCTCCATTGTTAAACCTTGTAGCGGCAGTACTCATTCTCACACCGAGCTATCCCCGTGGCATAAGCCGTCAAGCTTCTGCAATGTGATCCGTTATTATGCGGAGTTCAGTAGCGTGGATTACGTGATTGACGCTAGCCAACGAAACTTGGCGTTAACATTGGTATTTAGAAGGAGGCGTGCTTAAATAAAATCACAATCAAACACTTTTAGGGAAGGAACTATCTTAGAGTGTGGAGTATGCGATTTCCGAATAGTGAAAAGGCTAAAACACACCAGACCACTCGGTTGAGAGGATCGGTGAAAGACGGTGGGCTCCGAACCGGGACGATCGAGATGGAGCCATTTGGCTCCCCGACGCAGAACTCTTCCATGAGAGCCAAGATACACGCAACCAGTCGGTCGGATGGAGAAGTTAATTCTTGGCCTGGAGAAGCTTGAGGAAAAGAGTCGTAGCTGAGGTAGTCGAGATCGAGAGAATTCATCCTGCGAGAAAAAGATGCAAAGAAACAAAGATGCCATAATGACCCCTACGTCTTGAAGCAGGAAGAGCTCGAGCTCGCAGATGGCCAATGGCTTTCGGTGAAGAAGAGGCGTCCCTCTAAGAGGCGAGCACCATAGCCATCTCGGTTATTCCCGAAGGAAGAAATTTGAAAAAGGAGAGAAGTAGAGTATCGAAGTCGTTCGAGGATTTAGAGCCGGAGAAGAAGCCGGTCAACAGGACGACGTTTCGCGCACCCGGGTCGGTCTGGGCAGAGGAGGAAAGACGATATTCCCGAACGTGAGAAGGACAGACCCCATTCGTCCCCTCACGAAGGAGAATCCGACCCCCTCGCTCGAAAAGTTGCTGAATTGGAGAAGCTATTGTTGGTCAAGAGCCCAATCGGAGCGCCCTCGACCTATATAGGGTCACCCTTCTCTCCGAACATTAATCAGGAGATAGCGGACCCCAAAAGGAAGATGCCCCCGATGGAGACTTATGACGGGCTGGGGGACCCTTACGACCATTCTGATGGGTATGACAGGTTGATGACATATTATGGCCACTCTGATGCAGCCAAGTGCCACATGTTTGCTACTACCCTGAAGAAAAGCGCCCGGGAATGGATGGGAACCTTGGCGTCGGGATCGATAAATTCATGGAAAGACCTTCGGGAAAAATTTCATGCACGGTTTGGGAGTAATAAGAGACGGGGGAAGATCACAGCATCCCTCATGCAGGTCAGGCAGAGATCAGATGAGAGCCTGGGGCAGTATGTTAAGAGATTTCGGGAGGCTGTGGGGTCGGTGGTGGAGCTGAATTCCCCACAAGCTTTGGGATTCTTCACAACGGGGCTTGACATCGGAAAATCAAAGAAGCTGATGAAGGACCTGGTGATCAACCCCCCGGCCGACCTGACAGAGGCCTTCCATAGGGCCGAAGATCACATAGCAATTGAGGAAGCGATGGGGAACTTCAAACCTCAATCCCACGAGAAGTACCGAGATCGGGACAAACAGAGCTATCAGAAGCTTGACAATCAGGGGAGGTCGGATAGCTACAAGAAAAACTACAACGGGGCGGTGGAAGGCCACCCTTCCCAAATAAAGGGGTCAACAAGGTGTACACCGCACTCAATACAGATCGGGCCAAGATACTGGAAGAGATGCGAAGCAAGCCCTTTTTCGAACCATGCCAAACGATCCCAAAGCCAAGGAAGAGGGGTCGGAACAAGTATTGTGCGTACCACCAGAGTCGGGGTCACACGACAGAAGATTGCACCAACTTGAAAGACTTAATAGAAAAGAATGTCCAGAACGGGAAGTTGGTACAGTACGTAGTTGGCCGAGAAGGGTCGGAAGCCCCAGGAGAGGACAACACCGAGCCCACCCGACAAACACAGCCGCAACCGAACCCACAAGCTCGAGGAGTTATTGATGTGATATCAGGCGGGTCTGTAGGGCGTGTGACTGGCAGGAAAAGGAATGGACATCTCGAAGCCGTACTATCATTGGCTGGGTCCTCGCCCAGAAAGGACAGGCCATATTCAGGCACGACCATCTCCTTCTCAGACGACGACTACCCCTACGAGCGATCGAAGCGCATGGACGGGGCTTTGGTAATAACGGCTCGAGTCGGGCGGTGGACATGAAGAGGATGATGATCGACAACGGGTCTTCGGTTGATATACTCTACACACATGCATACCAACAGATGAATCTGGGAGGAAAGAAGATAGAATTAGGAGGAGAGGGCCCGTTATACGGCTTCAGTGGCAACCCGGTTCATGTGATGGGCACAATCACGTTACCAGTCAAGTTCGGTACGGCCCCACAGCAGACAGAAATCATGGTAAAAATTTTTGTCGTACAAGTGGATTCGGCTTACAACTCCATTTTGGGAAGGCCCACCTTATCAAGGCCGCAAGCGGTAACATCTATACCCCACTTCAAAATCAAGTTTAGGCACCGAACGGGATAGGGGAAGTAAACGGAGATCTTGACATCGCCCGAAGATGTTATCGGAATACCTTGATTTTCTCAGGAGTCGGGGTTAGTAAGCAGAAACAGACGATGACCATCGAGATCGAGCCGTTCACGGAAGGCGATCTTGAACCCATGGCTCTACCAAAGAATAAGCGAGAGGATGTTGAGTTAGTGCGGGTAATCCGGACAAATTGGTCAAGATCGGGCGGGATTATCCGAGCACCGCTGAAACAGTGCAGTGGAATTACTTCGGGTGTATGCCGATATCTTCGCCTGGGAACCTAGTGACATGCCCGACGTAAGTGAATCAATCGCATTACATAAACTTCATCTGGGCCGAAAAGGAAGCGGTGATCTGAGAAAAGAAGGATCTTTGCCCGGAAAGGCGAGAAGATTATAGGCGAAGAGGTTACCAAATTATTAGGCGGGGTTCATCTTTGAAATTGACTATCCGAATGGGTGGCGAATGTGGTATTGAGTACGAAGCAAAATGGGAAGTGGAGGATGTGCATCGACTACACGAGACTGAACAAGGCTTCGCTAAAAGACTTCTACCCCTTACCCAACATAGACCAGCTAATTGATACCACTTTGAGTACGAATCTTTGAGTTTCGTGGACGCTTTCTCGAGGATATCACCAAATCTCGATGCACAAGGAGGATACCCCGAAGACTAGCTTCATCACTCATCGGGCTATATATGCATATCGGAAGATGACCTTCGGACTACTAAACGCAGGAGCAACCTACCAGCGAATGATGAACTTCGTGTTCCGAAAGCAGCTGGGGCGAAGTATGGAAGTGTATGTGGACGACATGATCGTTAAGAGCATGTCGATCCAGGATCATCTGGAGGACTTAGAAGACGCGCTCAAAGCGGTGAGGCAAAGACAAACCGAGACTAAACTTGACCAAATGCACCTTTGATTGGGTTGAGGAAAATTCCTAGGATATCTGGTCAGTAAACGGGGAATCGAGGCCAATCCAGAAAAAATCTCGGCGATCTTAGACATGAAATCTCCAAAGACATATAAAGATGTCCAACGGATGGACGGTAGAATTGCGCCTTCGGAGATTCATGTCAAGGTCGGTGAGAGATGTCTACCCTTACGACACTCTCAAAGGCCCGAAAAATGACAAGAGTTTCCAGTGGACTTCAGAATGCGAAGACGCGTTCCAGGAGATCAAAAGATATTTGGGTTCGGCACCATTATTAATGAAACCGATCCCTACAGAACCTTTATACTTATACTTGGCTGCGAGCCCAATGGAAGTAGGGGCGACACTGGTAAGGGATGAGGGAGATAAGCAATTCCCGGTGTACTATGTCAGCCATGTTCTCCGAGACGCAGAAACGAGATACCCGAACCTGGAAAAATTTGCTTACGCCCTCATAATTGGTAGCAGGAAACTCAGGCACTATTTCCAGGGTCGGTTGATAGTGGTCTACACAGACCAACCTTTGAAGAAGATTTTGCACAAGCACGAAGTCTCGTTCGGTTAACGCTTAGGCAATGGAATTGACACAATTTGTTATAGAGTATCGTCCCCGAGCAGCAATCAAAGGCGCGGACATTGGGTCGACTTCGTAGTTGAGTGTTCTTTCACCGGACCGGAGGCGAATATAGTAGCGAAACACAACCAATCCGGACCTCATGGACTCTATCGTGGACGGATCGTCAACTATGGATGTCGATGCGCAGAGGTCATCTTAATAAGCCCGAAGGGTTCAAGGTCTGACAAGCTATTCGGTTTGGTTTCAAGGCCACAAATAACGAAAGTAGAGTATATGAGGCCATCCTAGCGAGGGGATCTGATTGGCGAAGTTTAGAGGTACAAACGGTTGATCATCTACAATGATTCACAATTTGGTGGTCAAGCGATTATTATCGGTAATCTGAAGCTTGGGGCAAGGATGACCAAATATTTCATTTGAGCTAAAGGATAAGCTTATATACTTCACTTCATACGATTGTCGGGGGTGGACCAAATTAGGAGAATACGATAGCAGATGCCTTGGCAAGGCTGGCAACAACTGAAGCAAGCTCTTTCAATGGATCAGTGTACTTGGAGGTTCTGGAAAAACCCAGTGTCCCAAAGACAGAAATCTTGGCTTTGGACCGGCTCAATTGCTGGCTCACACCTTATATCTCATACTTGGCCGATGGGACCCTCCCTTCGGACCGAATCCTAGCCAGGCAAGTCAAACACCGAAGTTCGAACTTCACCCTCATAGATGGAGATCTATACCGAAGGGCCTTTAGCTCTCCACTGCTCAAATGCTTGACTCCTTCAGAGGCAGACTACACGCTTCGGGAGATGCATGAGGGAATCTGTGGGGATCACATGGGAGCAAAGTCACTGGCGCATAAGATTTTGAGGCAGGGGTATTACTGGCCAACTATCTACACTGAAGCAAAGGAATTCGTTAGGAGGTGTCCCAAGTGCCAGCTGAACAGCAATATCCCGCACCAACCCCCCGAGGAACTATATTCCGTCTTGTCCCCGATCCCCTTTGCTGTGTGGGGAATCGACATTCTGGGGCCTCTGCCAAAAGCTAAGGGACAAGTTAGCTTTGTGATCGTGGCTATTGATTACATGACGAAGTGGGTCGAAGCCAAACCACTGCAAAAGATCACCGAACAGGAGTGTTTGAAGTTTTTAAAGAGGGGTAGTCTCTAGGTTCGGTATCCGATGGCGATGGTCTCGGACAATGGTGGCGAGTTTGTGGGATCTAAGTTTGAAGGCTTTTTGAAAGAATTAGGGATCCAGCATCGCAAGACTTCGGTTGCCCATCCTCAGTCAAACGGCCAAGTGGAAGTGACCAATCGAACCCTACGAAATGGGATTAAACGCAGATTAGATGCATTAAAGGGTCGGTGGCCCGAAGAACTTCTATCTGTTTTGTGGGCGTATCGAACTACCCCAAGGACTACAACTGGAGACTCCCCATTCAGGTTGGCATATGGGACCGATGCACTCATTCCTGTTGAGATCGGCTCTCCGACTCTTCGAGTCAGCCAATACAAAGAGCTATATAATGACGAGGGTTTGAGAACAAATTTAGATTTGTTAGATGAAGTTCGGGATTCCGCCATGATGAGGTTGGCGATCTATCAGCAACGAACAGCTCGACACTATAATCAGAAGGTGAAGACAAAGAGGTTTGCAATAGGAGATTTGGTCCTCCGGGAGTCGGAGGCATCGACCCCCCAAAACATTGGCAAGTTAATGCCCAACTGGGAGGGGCCTTATGAGGTGGTAGGAGTGCCGAAGCCAGGAACCTCCGGAAACCCCGAGCAATGGACGGTTCGGAGGTAAAGAATACATGGCATCTTTGGAAGACTTAGAAAATTTTACGATAATAGTTATGTCGTTCTTTTTTTTATCCATGTAATCGTTTCAATTCAAATGATATAAATGAAAGTTCAATTTCTGTCAATGTTTAACCTCATCTATATTCATATATTTCGTTATTACTTGAAAGCAGACATGCTTGGTACTATCCGATCAAGAGCTTGGAAAAACTCCATGATCGAGATAAGTCCCGAGCATAAATGACAAGAGTTTAATAAATGCTTAAAGTACGGATCTCGAGCACTATCCGATCAAGAGGTTGAGGCGGACACCACTTGATCGAGATAAGTCTCAGGTATAATATTGACCCTCTAAAATCGAGATAAACCCTAAGGACGATCCGACCGGAAGGTTCGGTGGACATAATCGATCGAGATCAGTCGTAAGTGAAACTGACAATAAGCATTCATGGGCAAAGAGCATATCTTATTTATACTTAGAAAATTTCCACTTTACAAACCCGGTCGCTTACGATTCGGACTAAGTACAAAAGAAAAAGAGAAGAAAGAAAATTTTCTTTATTACAAATCCTACATATCTACTCTAAGGGGAGGGTCATCTTCACGTCCGGACTCGTCATCAGAAGAGTCAAGGATGGAGACATCAAGCCCAATGACCATCAACTTTGCCTTAGCCTTTTCGATGAGTCTCATACCCTTCACCAAATTGGGCTATGACCTTATCGTTCAAGGCTTCAAATTCCTCATACTCGGCGATAAACATTTGACCGGCTTCGATTATCTTCTCGGGAAAGGCGTTGTGATGGAGATCAAGTTGTTGTTCTCCACGATCAAAAACATCATCTTGTCGTGCATCTCGGAGAACTTTGTGTATATCTTGTCGATAGCGTTCTCCGATCCTTGACATCTTGGAGCGACGACTCCTCTCTCGCGGAAGAGCACGTGCTCATGCTCCATCTCTTCGACCCGGCCCTCACTTTCGGGCACTTTGGCGTCGGGTCTCGAGATGAGAATCCGTTCCTTCTTGAGTCCAGCTGCAGACCGAACCTCGGCCTCCAAAGAACTCCACCTTCGTCCCCAAGTGAACTTCTTTCTTTGTGGATCGGGCGAGGGAGGGATGGCTCAAGCAATATAGCGTTAGCTGCGAGAGAAACACATACATCAAGAGTCAAGAAGGAAAGGTCAAAGTTAAGAGCGAATCAGTTGACAAAGGAATTACAGGTGCGAGCTGGGACATAGGCCACCAAGAAGCGATCGGAGAGTACCCTTTAAACCGGTCATCGTCACCGTGTAGTTTGAAGTGATCGAAGAGGGTAAAGGGAAGACCTCCGACAGGCTCTTGGGGCAACAGTGGTCGGTGATCCCGAGAGGAAGAGCTGGAGGAAGAAGGAGTGATGAGCGGTCTGGGCGGGACCACCATCTCACCTGTTGGTGATCGGAACCTTCCGACAACCGAGAGTCTTTGATCGAGGTTCGGGAGGAACCTCTTGGTGTCCTCTGAATCCTCGATCGCCTCGGTTTGCCGGAGGGGATGGGAGAAGTCGGCCTTTGCGTCAAGGGAGTGACTTTGTAGGCGCTTTGATGGTCGGCTTGGAGGGCTTCTTGACTTTTTTTCAAGAAGCCTTTCTCCTGGCATGGCTCATCTTCGCGCCCCCCTTTGTGTGGTGAGGGGCTCGGGTCTCGAAGTGGACCCAGCGATAGTTCATTGATCGGACCCGTATCCTCCTCGGGAGCATCGTCGGTCACCTGGGGGTCGGATGAACCGGGGGTGACGATGTGGCGAGGATGATAGGCGTCGACAACGCCCTCGGGCTTGAAAATAGTCACTTGCGAGAGGACAAATGGGTTAAGGCATGGAAAGTTTGAGGAAAATAGGAGGAAAAATAATGAAAACAAAAGGATACTCACGGTAGTGTTTGTACAACCGAGGCTTTCTCATCGAAGCCCAGATTCCATTGGGTCCTTTGCCATTGCTTGTAGAACGCTTTGAATGCATCGGCTTTCGGCCCTTGGGAACTTCGAAATCTTAAGCGCACAGTAATTTGGATGGGCCCAGGAGGAAGGAGTTGGAGGTCGGTTCCTTGGCAAAAACCACTTTATTCATACCACCCTTGTTGCTTGAAGGGGTCTTGATCGGACACAGTCATGGTTAGGCGTTTGTTGAGTTGCCGAAGACCGGGCTCTTCGAACCACTAACGGTGAAGCAGGCAAA
This sequence comes from Panax ginseng, assembly GCA_020205605.1. Classification (NCBI taxonomy): domain Eukaryota; kingdom Viridiplantae; phylum Streptophyta; class Magnoliopsida; order Apiales; family Araliaceae; genus Panax; species Panax ginseng. Next base: position 62,849,780 of record CM035142.1, on the reverse strand, counting down.
AGAATAGATCAAGCAGGATTGAGGCCCACCTCTTTGTGAGACGGCTATGAAAGAGACTAAGTGGATGTATGCGTTCAAGCACGCAGCTGCTTGAACCCGACTCCCACAAAGCTTAAGAAAGAAGAAATGAAATCGTGAAGTGGGAACCAGAACCCGTGCTTTTAGAACGTACAGGGGGACGGCCACCCACTCGCCCTCGAGACGCCAAAACATCTTCTCATCGGGCATAGGCACTCGAAGTTGGTATTTTTCAGGGATCTTAAAAGGAATGGGATGTCGAAATCTGTGAGGGGTGATGGTGGAAGGAGTATGAAGGTGAAAACTCCTCCGAGGAATAGTATGCATTTTGAATCCTAGCCTCGGCGTCTCTGGGACTAGGCGGGGATCGAAGGATTGGTGTCTCGGGGGCATCCTGTGATCGACTTCTAGAAGGTCGTCATGGGGTGGTGGCAGCGGAGAGATGTGATGATAGGCTCGAAGGGTAGGAATAGTCTTTGGATTTGGCCATTTAGAAAGAATGTGATGCAAATAAGAAGTTTTGGAAGGGAGATAAGCAAAAATAGCGCTCAAATGACAGTACAGGGAAGGAAAATGGTGCAGATTGGGTAAGAGATAAGCTTGCCGGAAATCGCCTTAGGAGATTTTGAAAGCAAAAAGTCGATAAAAGTGATAATGAGGGGGAATGGGAGTTTTTATAAGGAGTGCGACGGAACCCCCAAGGCGGCTATTAAATCTTTGGAGGTGGGCCCCCAGCGTGAAAAGGCGCAACGCGTTTCAAATATCAAGAAGTGATTTATCGGCTTCCACAGACAGTTGATCATTATCTGTCATGCACTGAATTCAAGTCTCGACCTTTCAAGTCTCCAATCATAAATATGTTATGATTAGAGGCTGGGGGCAATGTTCGAGGGGCTTTTTCCGAGCCCTCTATTGGTAGAAGATTCAATACCGGAAGAAATTTGGAGAGGCCGATGGTAGAAGCCCATGAAGGCGTTGGAGGTGTTGAATTGAGATTTGAACCCTCCGGGACCATAGCCAAACTCGGTCTTGTGATGTTGGGGTCGGGTCTTGAGTCCTTTGGGCGAAGCCCGTGTTAGATTATAGGACCGTTTGGGCTCAACGCGTGGGCTCTCCTGCGTGCGAGTCCGCACTACTATTCATGTGCTCTATAAGGTAACTCCAAAGGTGGTGATGAGATTGGACTCTACTTGCACCTTTTAAGGAGATGGCGTTGGACCCAAGTTATGGTAATTACCATATACTAGGAGTCCTAGTCCGACTGGGAGAAGGATTCTAAGGTGGTGAGTACTATAAATATGAGGCCTAGGTTATCATTATGAGTAAGAAGACCTATTTTGAGCACTAAATACTTATCCTCCATTGTTAAACCTTGTAATTCAACAGACTTCATTCTCTCACACCGGAGCTATCCCCGTGGCATAAGCCGTCAAGCTTCCGTGGTGATCCGTTATTATGCAGCGAGGTTTCGGTAGCGTGGATTCTGTGATTGGACGCGCCGACAAAATTTGGCGTTAACAGATAAATTTCTCGTTTTTTTCACGACCTGTTCGGCTGTTCCGCATCATTTGGGTTCATTCAAGAAAACACGCTCCAGTTTTAAAATGCTGTAGGATGTGGTGACATAACAACAAAACAATCCTTTTTAGTCTTGTTCTATTCCTTCCCTTTCATTTAGTCTTGTACAAATTTTATTTTATAATTAACATATACTTTTTCATGTGAACAATGTTATCCTTAATAGGTTTGAGAAGTAACGACATTTAAAAAGAAAAATTAAAAGTCAACATGGAATTTTGAGTTGCTCATAATAGTTATGAAGGGTTATTTAGTGTTTTCTATTTATTTAATTTTAAAATAGTATGACTCAAAATAAAATTTCCATGATTAATTTTATCCAATCTAATATCTATGTAGAAAATTTTACTAACTAACTTCAAAATATAAAAATGGAAAATTGGCACTAGATTTTAAATTTTCTGTTAACGCCAAGTTTCGCCGGCGCGTCCAATCACAAAATTCACGCGCTTGAACATGCACAATAACATATCACACACGAAGCTTGACGGCTTGGGCTGCCAGGGGATAGCTCCGGTGTGAGAATAAGTACATGCCGTTCACAAGGTTTAACAATGGAGGCTTTAGTGTTTAGTGCTCAAAGATGTATTACATGTTAATTGTAGTCAAGCCTTGTATTTATAACCATTCTCACTTCCTTAGAATCCCTCTCCGAGTCGGATTAGGACTCCTAAATATGGTAGTTACCTATATTTGGGTCCAACACAATCTCCTTAAAAGGTGTAAGTAGAATCCAATTCAAATACTACCTTTGGAGTTACTTTATTCAAAAATGATTAGGACTAGAGTCCTTAACTACGTAAACCCCTTATAACTCCAGACTCTGCACATGGGCTGTCCAACTGCACAGACCCAATCCAACCGAACTTATATATACTGGTCTGGACTTCGGCCCAAGGGACTCGAAGGCCTGACCCCGAACACCATGATCAAAACAGGACTCCGGCCCGGAGGGCTTGGATATCCGAACCCGAACACCTTCAACATCCTCGCGGCTTATTATGCACTCCAATCTCCTCGATTCCAAATTGGGGCCTTCAGCCCACATAAGGATCGATAAAATACTCCCAAACATTTTCGTTTAATAAAAGAAGAAACATTAAAATCAAAATTAACACTGGATCAATACCAAGATTCAAAAATAGCTAAGTTTTTATAATTAATTTCTCATAAGAAATGAAATTAAAAAAACTGTAGTTATGCTAGCCATATTACATAAAACTATTTTAGTTTATCCGTTCATTTTTGTTAGATGGAGAAATTGAAATAGTTTTTATCTGATTTAGTATAACTATAGATAAAATTTGTTTTTAATTTTATTTTGAATTTTTTTCATTTTAATGTAGGACTTAATTACGAAAAGTAAGATAATTTTGAATTATGGTTTGATATGGTATTTGTTTCTTTTTTTATTTTGAAATTAACTACTAAAACTTTGTACATAGAGATTGGATTGGATGAAATTAACTTTTGAAAATTTTAATTTGAAAGTATGCTATTGGTAAAAAGCAATAAACAGAAAAGACTAAATGACCCTTCACATTGAATATTATGAACTACTCAAATTTTATGTTGGCATTAAATCTATCTTTTTAAAGCCATATCATTACCTCTCACACCTATTACAGACAACATTATTCACATAGAAAATTGTACACGGACAATATGAAATAAAAGTTGTATAAGGACTAAATTGAAATTAAAGGAGGAGTATAAGGACAAAAAGTATAAAAGGATTGTTTTGTCTTTATATAACTATTTGGATTTACATACATTCTGTGTCTGAGCTGTCAAAGTCCAAAAATTCTGTGGCAACTACTGTCATTTCTATTTTTTTTTTTTAATTCTTGTATTACATAGTCATTACAACTACATTTCCCTTCAATCTCAACATAATTTTATAATGTTATTGTTTTCTTTGATTTGCTTTTTGTTGCTAAACTGCATCAATATTATATAAATTGTGTATTGATCCTCACATATTTATTATTTGTTGTTTTTCAGATTGTTTGGACTATAGAAATGATGATGTCTAAGAAACAGAGATCCGCTAATGTATTATGCTATGGTTATGATAAGGCAAGTAGTTACTGTAATTGTTGCTATTCTTGTTAATAATAATAATACTATTATTATTTCATTATTATTCTCAGTAATTATTATGATAATAATAATTATTATTGTACAACATAATGTGATAACCACAACCAACTAGTCGTGGTAAAGGCATTCCATTAGAGATAGTTTTGTCAATTTACCAATTTTATTAATGACAATTTTGATATTTCACTTCATTTTATGTTATTTGGTACGACATGTTTCTCTCTCTTCTTCTTATTATTATTAGTTTTGTTATTGTAATAATAATAATATTATTAATTTTTTCATCATCATTATAATTATTATTAATAATAGATAATTTTTGTTTTTGTCATTTTTTAACTTTTTATATACTCCCTCTATCTGCAATAAGTACGATTTTCACCTAAATTAAGAACATCAATTAGAAGAGAGTATAGAATGATTACGAAGTATACCCATTGTAGAGCCCACTTAAGTCCATTAATGATTCTTTTGTTTATTGACATTAGTGGACCCCATTTAATTACTATTAGGAGGTTAAAGTAGTCGTTTTAGTACATTTTACTTTTGATTTTTGTACTTGTCATCCTTTGGGGGAGTAATTTTTTTTGAACGTAAATGAGCTTTTTATACTATTGAGTTTATAGGATTTTATTTTTTCCTTGTATTCTATCCATTTACTTTTATATTTTCTTTCTTGTTTTTCTTTTTTAACTTTTTTTTGTTTATTTTTCTTCTTATTTTTCAATTTTATGCTTTCATAGAGATTTTTTTCAGCTACCCCAACTAGTTTGGATAAAAGACGTTGAGTTGAGTAATCCGAATTTCACTCTTGGAGCTTTGTTGCCATCAGTGAGTTGATCCTTTCCTTACCAACACTGTCTAAGGTTTATCCTGTTTGTTTCTAGTTAGTTGCATATGAAAAATGTTTTGAACTATTTAGTCATGTTATCTTCATTTGGAAACTTTAGATCATTTAGATGTTATGTGGATGTGGATTTTGCCCTAGAAGGTAACTGCTTCAATCACGTGGAAAACATTTCTCAGCCATAATGTTCTTTTTTATAAAACAGTACCATAATCTAAACAATTATACGACAAGGATTCTAATTTTTGTCACAGGCTTCACATCGATCAACATTTGGACTTGTTAATATTATAAGGCCTTTTGTAATTGTATTCCTAATTAATAACTCGACTTGTTGATTTTATATCAAGGGCTTTTGTAATTGTATTCCTTAAGTATTTCTGATAATGAGTTTCATATAGCTGAATTGTATGCATCTATTTCTCTCATGCCTGCATTTCTATCCGCAGCATGGATATAAGGAAGCAAGAAATGCCTTCAGTTACTAAAATTTAACTTCTTTGTTGATAAAGATTGCAATGGCATGCCTGCGAAGGGGAATGTTTTTTTGGTGTTCAGTTTCCTTTTTTCTGTAAATTATTATATCCGACAGTTTAATCGTTTCATCTTATCTATTGCGTAATAGTTTAATCACATTCTGACAGTTTAATCGTTCAAGCACCATCATAAAGCTCTTAACATCTTCAGCATGGATTCTTCTAGCAAGAAGGGTCAGTACTGATTGTTCGATTTAATTTTCTGCCTAAATTGGATTACCTTACCTTCAATTTTTTAATGTTTATGCCTGTACAGCTGTACCTATATGATCTGATTGTTTTTGCATGATATGCAGGTTGGAGATGTTGTCATGGTTTATTTACTAAAGTATACGTCCATATTTGTGCCCCTTCCTCGCAAGAAACACCATCAAGTGGCTGGTTATTCTATTAGTGAATTGTGCTTTAAGTCGCAAAAGCAAAAGCAAAAGCAAAAGCAAAAGCCAGAAAGTCAGAGTCATTCACTTGTTCTTCTTGGTAAAATGGAGGTCATTTCTCAAGTTATATAAATTCCGTTTTTGATAGTCCCATGATATGTGAATGTGGCCGATACGTTTCCTTTGGGTAAAATGTAATTTTACTACATGTTGGTTTACACATTTTTTCAATTCACCTCCCTTGGTTAGAAAACCCTCACTTGCCCACCTGTGGTTTCAAAAAAAGGGATAGTTTGTTTTTCAGTGCAAACCAACAGGATGTGTAATACACTCAGAGAAATGTACGAGTTGTACAGTATACACATCGTTTGCCCAGTCACGAGTGTGCGGAGTATAGTTGGGTCACCCACCTTCTCTTTCTCATCTCCCTCAACTCAACCCATCATAAAAAAAAAATACGTATATATATATATATATAGGTGTGCATTTACACACCATATATATATACACACATGGTTACAAACACACAATCACATTGCGAAATTCTAATGATGACGAAGAAAAGAGCAATCGACCATAAATGAAAATTTGCGAATTTTAGTAGTGAATCATAATTGACAACGAGTGAAGAGATTTTGGAAGAAGATTAACTAGTGGATCCCGCGGATGAGTATGATGGAGATAAAATTCAGTAGAATCCTTTGTATAAAAATTAACATGCTTAACACAGTAAAGCTTGTCCTGGTGCCACAGATCCAGAGCTGATGCGTATGAAGAAGAGAGTACAAGAAGGTGTTATTCCAGAAGCAAGAATCGATGAAGAAGGAATACTTTGAGTCAACTCCAGACTTTGCATTCCTAATGATTCTGACTTGAAGCATAAAATTATGATGGAGGCACATAACACACCATTTTCAATCCATCCTGGAAGTACTAAAATGTATCATGATCTTTGACATACATTTTGGTGGGGCAATATGAAGAGAGAGATCGCGGAATTTATCTAGAGGTGTTTAACTTGTAAATGTGTAAAAGCGGAGCATCAAGTGCCAAAGGTACCATTGCAACCACTTGAGATTCCGAAATGGAAGTGGGAACACATTACCATGAATTTCTTTATGGGTCTTCTCAAGGTTTCTCAAGACATAGATGAGATTTGGGTTATTGTTGATAGATTAACCAAGTCTGCTCATTTCTTATCGATACGGGAGACTTATTCCCTTGAACGTCTTGTTCGTATGTACGTGAATGAGATTATGAGATTGCATGGCATGCTAGTATCCATAGTTTTGGATCGTGACCCAAGATTTACTTCATAATTTTGGGTTAGTTTGCAGAAAGCTATGGGCACGGATTTACGATTCAGTTCAGCAAACCATCCTCAAACGGACGGACAATCTGAAAGGATTATTCAAACTCTTAAGAATCTATTAAGACTATGTGTCCTAGATTTCAAAGGGAGTTGGGATAAGTACCTACCATTGGTGGAATTCTCTTACAACAACAGTTATCAGGCAAGTATAGGTGTGGCTCCATTCGAAGCATTGTATGGACGAAAGTGTTGCTCTCTAGTATATGTTGGGATGAGGTAGGAGAAGCAACATTGTTGGGACCAGAGTTGGTACGTATGACTACAGAGAATATCCAAATGATCTGACAACGTATGCAAATGGCATAGGATCGACAAAAGAGTTATGCGGATCTTCATCGAAAGGACGTGGAATTTAATATTGGGGATCATGTGTTGTTACATGTTGCTCCATGGAAGGGAGTTACAAGATTCGGGAAGAGAGGAAAGCTCAATCCATGATATGTTGGTCCTTTTGAGATTCTTGACCGAGTAGGAAATGTGGCATATAGACTCGCATTACCTCCAAACATGTCTCGTGTTCATAATGTTTTTCACATATCTATGCTTCGTAAATATGTGAAAGACCCAAACCACATTATTGAGTTAGAAACCGCATTTAGATAAATAGAAGATTTATCGTACGAGGAGGTTCCTGTCAAGATCTTGGATAGGAAGGAGCATGTCATATGCACAAAGGTTATACCACAAGTCAAAGTTTTGTGGAGGAACTATGCTATTGAGGAAATGACCTGGGAATTGGAATCAGAAATGAAAGCGAGGTATCCTCACCTTTTCTAAACACCAGGTACGTACATCAATTTTGAGGATGAAATTTCATAAGGAAGGGAGGTTGTAAGACCCCAACTTTTTATAAATAAAATTAAATTTCCTCTCATTATTATTTTGAATAATAAGGTGTTAATTTGATATAATGCTTTTGTTATGGGTGAAATGTGCAAATTTTGCAAAATAAGTAAGTGGTTATAAAATATTCATTGTTGTTGGGGAATATTCATTTGGTCGTGGAATATTCTTGCTGTCGGGGAATATTCGTATGATGGCGCAACCATTTGTGGGTCCCATAACAGAAAACTGTTGGATGAAGAAAACGACAAGTATGAGTTTTTATAAATAACGGCGTAGTTGTTACCGTTAACACTGTTGGAATACCCGGTGGTTAAAGTACATTAATACGCGTTGTTGCATAGTAGTACACGATATTGCACAATATTTTTAGATTATTGATTCTTATGTAAGAAGGCATTACTCAATAATTATTACAGTAATTACTGTTCAATATTTTATTTTATTGATTCAATAATTGCTACGTTGATATTTTATATTATTGTTGTTTTAATAATTATCACTGCACAATATTTTCCATTATCAGATCAATAATTAATATTATTTGAATAATATTATTAGATAGCATTATTGGCAATGTCTAAGGAAGTTATGTCTAGGAAAGGGGTTTGGTCACCTAATTGCGCGCCAGTAAGGAGAAATCCTTATCTGGAAAGCCCCTCCTTCCCGGAACGACACGGTTGTCATTATTATGATTCTGTAATATTATTTGTGAATAATTAATTATTGATTTATATGAAAAGGAAATATTTATTTTATGTTGATATAAATGAAGGAATTAATTTTGAGGAGTTTTATCAGTATTTTGTCAGAATGGAGGTATTAAAAATCATTTGTATGTGGATTTCAATCATTTTTTGTTTGGAATTTGGAAACACTTTCTTCTACAAAGTTGTAGAGAATTAAATTTCCTATGGAATGGACATAAAATTCGTATTTTTCCGATAAAAGGGCTATTTATTATGAATTATTGAATTTTCTGAAATTGGTGGGCCCCACTTATGGTGTGCTGAGTTTGGTCAAGAGGTGTGCGTTATATTATTTATAAAATATTGTTTTATTAAATTTTAGTCTGCTTTGGCGTTCTAGCAATTTACTATAAATAGGGTGCTTAGTTAGAATTGAAAATCACACAAGAATCAGAAGTTTTCTCTCTCTATAATATCGAGCGTATTTTTGTGAGTATTTAGATACTTTGAGAGTTGCTATTCAATGCATGTTTCCTTCAGCATTATATCCGATATTTCAGCCAGAAGTACTATTCTTTTGAGTTAAGGGATGTTATTTTTTTTGTAAATGATGTTATTTCTTTCAATATCATTATACCAAGATATTGGTATGAATTTTATTATAAAATTTTTACCTTTTCATGTTGAGGTTACTATTCATGTATACGACACTATTCACGTATACGACACTATTCATGAATACGGTACTATTCATGAGTACTATTCACAAAGTATAATTTTTCTTATAAAATTGTTACCTTTTGTGTCGGGGTTACTATTCACGTATATGACACTATTCACGAATACGACACTATTCACAGAAAAATTAAATTTTCTTTTCTTTGTCCAAGTTATCTATTATGGTAATTATCTTTGATTGTATCCATGTTTTGATCTTCATTCTTCAATTTTGCTCCACAATTGATTATCATGGAGTATTTTTGAACTTGGATAAACCAAAGTACGAATCCTTAATCTTTATCCTTTTATCTCACTGGATTCGTTTTCTTTAAAATATTTTTCATCATCCTCAGTCCTAAATAATGATATAAATGAATATATTTGGCCTGTAGTGCAAAGATGAATGATTACCTGATGAATATCTTTGGCCCGTAGTGCAAAGATGGACATGTGTTGAGATGAACATGACCAACTAGTGATACAAATAAATATCTTTGGCTCGTAGTGCAAAGATGATAATTTAATTCACGATGTATATTGATTGATGTTGCAGGGATAAAATATTGGTGATGGACTTTTAAATCATAGAAGATAGTAGACTTCATTTTCTACTTAACACTTCTAATGAATTGTTGTTTCTGCTGCAGTTGTTTATCTAAAACTTGTTTTCTATTGTATTCTATAAGATTTTTCCATGTTGGGGACTAACGATAATTTATTCTACATTATCTTAGTCATAATATTCTTTACTGGGCTAGTTAAGTTCGCCCTTTTCCTTTTTGTTCTATTTTTCATCTCAGGAGGGGAGAATATAGCGGGAACTAGTCGGGGTGTGGAGTGATGTTTCAATACAGTTATTTTAGCAGTCCTCGCTATTTTGTAAAATATTGTATGAATAATTGTAATAAGGACTTTTTGAGTTTGGATATTGTCTAGAAGACAATATTTGTATTTAAACTCATAGCATATGTGTTGTCGTATTTTGCACGACAATTGTAATAATGAAGTTGTAGTTATTTTTTGTACCATGTATTTGGTGACTCAGAATAGGTTGTGTGAAACTATTTTGGGGGCGTCATAGTTGGTATCAGAGCTTAGGGATATGGTCTCTGGCGCACATTGGAGAATAGAACTAGGAGGGGAGAGACGAGTAAATGTGACAACCCGAGAATTTGGATAATTTATTAAAATCTTAAAAGATTGAATTAAGGTTAAATAATAAACCTAGACAGAAAATAAGTGTATGGATTTAATATTTTTGGGAAGGAATTTTATGAGTTTAAAATTTTTGTGGTGAATTATTCAAGATTAAGTGTATAAGTGTATATGTTCTGTATATATGATCATATATGTGTACAGTTTGTGGTTCAGGGTTAAGGGTTGATCAGATAAATTATATAGTAACAAACCCTAAAGATATATTAAGAACAACGACGTTCAGTTTAAAAACCCTAGAAATTAATAAGAAACCTTAGTACCGGCTTTGGAAACCCTAATTTCAATTTCGAGAATCTGAAACCCTAATTCAGAATATGAAAACCCTAATTTGAGATCTAAAAGGCTTAAGTGTTTATGATTATAATTCTAATTAGGGAAAACCTAACAAATTAGTTAGAAAATCCTAATTGCTAAATTCAAAACCCTAATTAAACAATTAGAGAAAACCTAATTGTTAATTTAACAGTTATAATTTTAATTAGGAAACATTAATCCTAATTAGCAAGCCATAATATGATTAGGAAATTTTAATATAATTAGGAAATCCTAATTATAATTTAGAAATCTTAATTTCTCTATTTTAAAATTTAATTAGAAAATCCTAGTAAAATAATTTTTTTTAAAACCTTAGGGTTAAACCCTAAGGGTCAAACCCTAAGGGTTGGATCAAAAGACCAATATACCATTACATTTACAAGCTAAAGGTCTAAAATACCCTTTTGTAATTCTTTATTAAGTTGGCGTATAGATCTAACCAAAATATTGGAAAGTCACCTACTAAAGTTTCCCATGTGCTTAAAAATCTCAGCCAACTTGTTATATAAGATACATTGAATCAAATTATATAAATCAAGGAGAGGGAAAAGTCAAAAGATTGTCCCATTTATTCACCAACACTCAACTAAGCCTCTCTCTCTAGACCCACAAAAATAATAAGTGGATCAGTCCTTAGTATGAGCCATAGCATCCCAAGATCAGATCATGATGATCAGATTTAAGATCAAAGCTAGAAAGACGTATAAACCCTAAATTTTCAAAATACTCAAAGATTTGTGTTAATGTTATGATTTGTTGTTTAAAGTTGTGTTAGATGGTGTTATTTAGTGATCTGGGTTGCTACATCACAGATTTATATATAACATTTAGATGCACGAAAATAAGTTTTTATAAACTGATCATGAACCCTAAAAATGTTGTCTGGCAAGCAAATGTCAAGGCTCATACATCTCTCTGTGTTAAGTGTTATGTGTGTTTAAGGTTATAGACTACAAAAAATGGGGCTTCAGTAACAACCGATTTTCGTTGCTAAAGGTGCCAAATTTCGTTGCAAAAGGGTTTTGGCAACGACTTTACTGTCGTTGCGTCTTTTGTTGTGCAATGAGCGTTGCTAATTGTTCCGCAACGAATGTTTTTTTTTCGTTGCCAAAAATAATACATTTTGCAATGAAATTTGGCTTTCGTACAGAGACATCGATCCTTTAGCAACAAAATGTATTGTTGCAAAATAATTAAAATTTCATTGCTAAAAAGCCCATTTCGTTGCAAAAGCCTGCTAATTGGCAACGAAATGAACTCTTTTTTTTGCAACGACCATGCATTTTTATTGCAATTGACACCATTTTGCAACGACATTTTTTGTTGCAGTAAATTATGAAAATTGTTGCTTAAGCTTGCTTTCGTTGCGGAATGTAAACTTTTTAGCAATGATTTTCGTTGTTGATTATATTATTTGGCAACGACATTATGTTGTATCAGCAACGAAAATGTTTGTTGCTGGTTATTTTTCAATAGCAACGAAAGTCGTCGATTAGCAACGACATTATATGTTATCGTTTCTTTATATGTGCAATGAAAGTTGATATGATTTGCAACGATAAAAAATGTTGCCTTTTATTTTAGTATTAGCAACAATATCCTCTCCGTTGTTATTAGGTTAATTTTTCATTGCCAAATATAATGTTTTTAATGCCATTAGCAACGAAAATTTGTTGCTAAATGTATAAAAAATTGTTGCTATATTAAAACTTGTTCAATGCTTTGGTAACGAATTATATTGTTGCCAAATAAAAATTTGACATTCTTTTTGTGTACCACGTTGGCTCAATATCCCAATAGCAAATAATGGCAAAAATACAAAAAATTAAAATATTATTGACTTAATAAAATCATCCACTACATAATGATTCATTATCTTTACAATTAACCATCTAAAGCTACCACAGTTCTTCAATCAAAGTATATATCTACGTATATAGAGAGAGTACACTTCATAATTTCGTCCCTTGTCTTCCGTAAACGTAGCACAGAATGCCAAATTTCTAACGAATTTTGTAAAGTAGAAATTTGGCTTAATTTCGTCCCTTATCTTCCGTAAACGTAGAATAATTTCGTCCCTTGGTTAGAAATTTTGCAACGAATTTCTAACGAATTTAGTTTCCAAATTTTACAACTACTTATGAATTTTTTTGCAAAAAGTGAAAGCCTGACACAATCTGCAACGAAGGACAAGTTTCGTTGCTAAACATACACTTTTAGCAACGACTTATTAAGTCGTTGCCTAAAAAATCGTTGCTAAAGCCCGATTTTTAGCAACAAAAAAACTTTCGTTGCCCACGATGACGGGAAATCATGTGGTCGAAAATTTTGCAATGAATTTCTAACAAAATGTTTTCCCGCCAATGAATTAGCTACGAAATTTTGCAACGACTTATGAATTTCGTTGCAAAAAGTGAAAGCCTGACACAATCTGCAACGAATGACAAATTTCGTTGCTAAACATTTACTTTTAGCAACGACTTATAAAGTCGTTGCTCGAAAAATCGTTGCTAAAACAGGGTCAGATCATGTATAGATTGAAAGATATAAGCGGTCAAAGTGCGTTGACCGAGCACGAAAACTGGATTTTTGGGCAACCCAGAAACCCAGGAAGCCTCTGACAACGTTTTGCAGTCTTTAGATCTTGCTACTGTTAAGTGTTTAGGCCATGTTGTTGTTTGAGACTTGTAGTCTGACATGAAGACTACACACACAAGTCATTATAATAACAAGAACTTGTATAGAATCAAAGTTATGCAAGGTCAAAGTAGGTTGACCAATCTGCTTGAAGAACAAATCTGGAAAACCCAGATCCTTCGAGAGCCGTTTTTTTCTGACAAGGTTTGACCAGCCTTGATCTGTCATGTGTGATGTTGTTATGTTAATCTGATGTTATAGAATGGTACCCTGACATGTATGCTACAAGATTGAACTTTTATATCACACAAAGTAAGCACAAAAAGCATAGATTTAAGGGCTCATAGTAGGCACCATGAACTGTTCTTCATTTCTAAAAAACCCAGAAATGAAGAACATCACTGACAAGATTTTCTGGCGCTTAGATCTCTCTATTATTATGTTGTTTAGCTATAAACTTGATTGGTAATGGTAGTATTACACTTATACTACATAACTACCACTTTAAACAGCCCAGAAAACACTAAGAACATAGATTAAATGTTGGTCAAACATGGTACCCTGCACACTGCCTATGAAATTCTGGGTTTGGCTCAACAACACCCATGGCAACAGTTTTGTCGCCTAAAGCCACTTTTAGCGACAGTTTAATTTGAAAATGAATTATTTTATTTAATAAAGAGAGAAAAATAGTTTTTAATTATTAAAATTTCATAATAAATTCTAAAATTATTTTAAAGCCTAAAATGGGTTTTAATAATTTTGAATATATTTCTTTAATATTTAATATTTTGGAATATTAATGGTATTTAATTTATTTAATTATAATATAAAATAAATTACTTAAAAATGATTTTAATACTTGAAAAATCAATTAAAATTATATTATCTTTTAAGTTATTTTTAATGACTTTTAATATTTTGTGATGAATTTCTTTAATAAATTAATATTAATGATAATTATTTATTTAATAAATGTATTAAATAAATTATGAGAAAATAGAATTAATGATTTAAAATCATATAAAAATAATTTAAAGGTTATCAAAATATTTGAAGTTATAAAATATAACTTTTGATATTTTGTCATGAAAAACATTAATATTTTAATATTAATGACAATTATTTAATAATAATTTTAATTACTTTAAAATCATTTAAAGGAAATAATAAGGTATTAAAAATACTTTAAGATATTATAAATTATATATAATATTATGATATGTATTTCATTAATATTTAATATTATGAAAATATTAATGATAATGGAATTAAGTGGTATTTAAATTATATAAATATGGTATTTATTGTGAAATCCAGATTTTATGAATAAAGAATTAATTTTTTCGAAATAATTTTTTTTATATTATGGTGTGAATTTGAGATAATGTTATAGTTGTGGGTAATATTTATAAATTTTGCAAAGTATGCAAGTTGTCATATTATATTCGATTGGTGGGGAATATTCATTTTAAGCAGGAAATATTCAGATGCGACGACACAATTATTAAGTGGACCCCACAACGGAATTATCATTTGATTGAGAAAACGATAAAAATATTTTATTGAAAATAACGGCGGAAGTTTTACCGTTGATCTTGTTGAACTACTCATTAGTAAAAAGCACGATGAATACTGCGTTGTTGCATAGTAGTACACGGTATTGATTATTGATATTTATGTGAGAAGTCACCGGTTTTGTTCAATTATTGCTACAATAGTTCTTTGCATAGTATCTCACATTATTTGATTCAATTATTATTGATTTAGAAGTTTTGTTTTATTCAGTATTATTAACGTAATAAAATAGAAACATCTTTTATATAAAATGTAATACTTTATTAAAGTTATTCTATAAATAGAATATATTATATTCTATTATGCATAGTATTTTGCATAGTAAAATCTTTTTATATAAAACAGAATACTTTATTAAAGTTATTCTATAAATAGAATATATTATATTTTATTATGCATAGTATTTGCATAGTGTACTGTGATAGTGTTTGATAGTAAAAAATCTTTTTATATAAAATAGAATATATTATATTTTCTTTAAAAGATTTTGCTTTAAATATGGACCGTCAGATTAAAGTAAATCAATCTGGACCGTTCATGGATTAGTTACTATGCATTCTATTTTCCTATAAATAGAAGCTCATTCCTTCATTATTTTCTTACGAATTCACTGAACTCTAGAGAGAGAAACTATAGAGAGAGACTATAGAGAGATAGAAGAAAAGTTTTCTGGCTACTTCACTACTCTTATATCAAGTATTATTTTATGGTAAGGGATATTATTCTTTTGTATTCAAGAAGAGAACTTCGTTATTCCATTTCTTTATTGTTCTATTGAATAACTCAGATACGCTGAGCTACCCTATACTTGGTGACATTCTTCTATTATTACGTCTTTATTATTACGTCGTAATATCCCGTGCATGCAATCTGTGGGACCTGGTTCCATTTTTATTATTCCGTCTTTATTATTCTGTCAGAATATCCTGTCTGTGCTATACGCCAGACCTGGTTCCATTTTTATTATTCCGTCTTTATTATTCTGTCAGAATATCCTGTCTGTGCTATACGCCGGACCTGGTTCCATCATTTATTATTCCGCATTTATTATTCTGTTGGAATATCCGCTTGTGTGAATTTCACCGACCGTTCCGTTATTTAGTATTCTTGAATAACTCGTCTATCTGAAGCACCGCATGCATGGTGATTTCTTTTGTTATTCCATTCTTTATTATACTCAGTTGGTTAAAGTTTTTACTTCTATACTCAATGAAATTAGTGGAATATCCTTGATATTTGCGCTTCATCCAGTATCTTTCCATGGAAATATTCTTCTGAGCATTCTTGAATTTTACTCTACAAAGCAGTATCATGTTGACAATTTGGACGTTATTGGTTCATGGATAAATTAATTTTTGAACTTGTTTTATTGAATTCTTATATAATTGTCATCATCCTCATGTTTATATTATGTTGAAAGCCATCTGTGGCCTGTAGTGCATAGATGGACTTGGTATGATTATGACCAGGGATTATACGGTGTAATCATGACCGTAATGTTATAAATGATGTGAAAATTTAAAAGTCCTTATTGGCCCGTAGTGCATTGATGGACAGTTTTTTGTATGATTATGGCTATGGATTCTCTTCGGCCAAGGGATCAAAGATGAATTGTTTTATGGCATGATCAGGACCGTTGATGAAAACACGATTATCTTTGGCCCGTAGTGCATGGATAATTCGTGGTCGTGATACTAAAGAATATCCTTGGCTCAGAAAAAGTGTGGGTGATTTAATGATGTGGATTATTTATTAAGCTGAGTCTCAGCGATAAAAGTGATGAAAAACTTTTTAAATCATAAAAGATAGTAGATTTCATTCTCTACTTGACTCTTTTAATGAATTGCTTGTTCAGCTGTAGTTAAACTTGATATTTATTATATTTTATCAGTTTAACATTGTTGAAGGCTAACGATAAATTATTCTGCATTATCTTAGTCATAATATTTCTTACTGGGCTAGTTGAGCTCACCCTTTCTATCACTGTTCTCTTCAGGAAATGAGAACGTAGCTGGGACTAGTCGGGGAATAGAGTGATGGTCCTAGATGGTGCATTAGTAGTCATCACTATTCTGTGAAATAGTGTGATAATAATTGTAATGAGGACTCCTTTTGAGTTTGTATAATCTCTAGTAGACAATATTTGTATTCAAACTCACAGTTTATGTTTTGTCGTATTGTACACGACAGTTGTATTATTAAGTTGTATTTGAATTCTGTACCATGTATCTGGCGACCCAAGATGGGTGATGTATACCTAATTTTGGGGGCGTCACAGTTGGTATCAAAGCTTAGGGATATGGTCCATGGCTGAGATGTGAGACAAGAACTAGGAGGGGAGAGACGGAGAATTCCTTCGCTAGTATGACCTACCTAAGTTTATTTGGTATTTAATTGGTCGGTCAAAGTATAGGGATAATATGTGATATGTTAATTAACCCTTGTTTTGTTGCAGTGTTTGAAAATGGCATCCGAGAATGTTAAGATTATCAATGGAGCACAAGAGACCGTTGAGTCTCCACAAATCAATAATCAAGATAATGTGCAACCGGAGGACAATACTTCTCATGAAAACAATAACACCGATTAAATGGTGAATGATGGGATGGTCAGAGGCTTTATGCAATTCATGCAACAACAGGCGAAGGCAGCTCCTATCCAAAATGCACGTAGAAATACTGATAACTGTCGGACGGTCACAGCTAAGCAGTTTAAGGAGAAATTCATGCAACAACGGGCGAAGGCAGCTCCTGTCCATAATGCAGGTGGAAATAATGGTAACCCACGGTTGGTCACTTCTAAGCAGTTCAAGGAGCTGGGACCACCGAATTTTTTGGGAAAGCCAGAACCACTTAAGGCGGAGACATGGATAAAGCAGATTACCAAGATATTTGATGTCTTGGAATGCTCAGAGGAGAAAAAGGTTCCATTCGCCACCTTTATGTTGCGTGAAGAAGGAGATCATTGGTGGGAATCAGAAACGCATTACCCGACGCACCTTTTCAAGATGTTTTGGGAGAAGTTCCAAGAATTATTCAACGACAAGTACTTTCCTGAAAGTATTCGTCACATGAAGAAGGTAGAATTCATCAAGCTAGAGCAAAACAATATGACTGTATCGCAGTACGAGGCTAAGTTTGCAGAGTTATCCCGGTTTGCATCCCATTTGGTCGATAATAAGGAGCGAATGACGGGAATGTTTTTGCGAGGTTTGAAACCCGATATACGTCAATACCACATTTCTCACAAACTTTGTTTATATTAAGATGTTGTGAATAGGGCTCGCTTATTGGAGCGATAATGAGTCAAAGACAACCAAAAGGCAACGACCAACAACACGATAATAATCATCACTGGGTGGCAACGATCATCGAACAACGATAACTATCGTGGGGAATATTATCATGCCCGAATGGTAACCATTTCGGTGGTAATCATGGACAAGATAATAAGAATGGACATTTAAGAAGAAGGAGAAGGTTCAAAATGACGTGAAGACGCTTCGGCATCAAAGACCCATTTCAAAGAAGAAGAACGCCCATCGGTCGTATGTTTCAAATGCGGACAAGAGGGACACATCCGTCTCAAACATGCATAACAATCCAAAGCGTGTTTTAATTGCGGAAAAGAAGGTCACCTAGCTCGATTTTGTCGTATGGTGAAGTCAAGTCCAACTGGGATAGTGATGCCAAAGGATGTCCCGCACAAGCCAAAGCCTCGTAGTTTAAGAGAGCTTTTTTTTTTTCTCGTGACGAGGAACCTGAATAAAATTATCACGGGTTAGTTAATCATAAGCTCTTACGAAGTCTATACCGTGTTAGATATCGGTTCTACTCACTCTTTTATTTCACCTAGTTGTGTTCAATGTTTGAACTTAACTCCGGAGAAGTTAAACTTTAATTTATCTATTGAAACTCCAATGGGATAAACCTTCGTTACATCCACTATTTATAAATCTTGTTTAATTCAAATTGTCACTTTCACGTTACCTGTCAATCTTATCTCTTTGAAAATACTTGCCTTTGATGCGATTTTAGGAATCGATTGGTTAACTACTCATCATGCTTTTCGTAAGGTTGTTAGTTTTCATATTCCTAACCAACTTGTTATGCAAATTCAAGCAACCAACCCACTAAAGTCAATCATTGTCATATCAAGCCATAAGTAAAGAGCCCCGATCCTTTCATTGTTGAATTCCTTGTGTGGAATGCACCAAAGCCGAACTTTCTGTAGGGGACGTTGTGAATAACGGTGACAAGTTAATAGGTATCAATGTTACGTGTTATCCAAGTCTTGGACGAGAGTCACAGTTTTGACTGATATTTCTGTTGTTAATAAATTTCCTGACGTATTTTTGAAGTCTTCTTAGCCTACCCCTAGAGCATGAAATCGAATTTTGTATTGACCCCAATACAAAACCCATTTCTAAAACCGTTAAATATTTCTTCAACTAAAATGAACGTAACATGCGCCAAAGACGTTGGCTCGAGCTGTTGAAGATTACGATCGTACCATTCAATACCATCGTGGGAAAGCGAATGTGGTAGCTGACGCGTTAAGTAGAAGATCGTATGCATTTATAAATGCGATGTTGTTAACACATAAGGCCCATTTCGTACGACTTACAAATGATGAAGATAGAGTTAAAGACTCTAGGAACCCACGTGAAGATAACGAATATACGAGTAAAATCGACTTTAATCGATAAAGTTAAAGGCGCTTAAGCTACATACCCGAATCTGATGAATGTTAAGAAGAAGGTTCAAGAGGGTGTTATTCTAGAAGCAAGAGTTACTGAAGAGAGGAAATCTCAACCCTCGATTTAATTGGCCCATTTGAAATCCTCGATTGTGTAGGAACTGTGGCTTATAAACTCGTTTTACTGCCAAGTATGTCGCGTGCTCATAACGTTTTTAACGTATCAATGTTACGTAAATATGTGGATGACCCGAACCACATTATTAATTTAGAATCAGACGAGATAGCGGATGATTTAACGTATGAGGAGATACATGTTAAAATCTTGGATAAGAAGGATCATAATCAACACTCAAAGGTTATACCTCAAGAGTTAGAATCTGAAATGAAGTCAAGGTATCCTCACCTGTTCGGTATACCAGGTACGTACGTAAATTTCAAGGTCAAAATTCCATAAGGAGGGGAGATTGTGAAACCCCAGATTTTATGAATAAAGAATTAATTTTCTCGAAATAATTTTTTTTATATTATGGTGTGAATTTGAGATAATGTTATAGTTGTGGGTAATATTTATAAATTTTGCAAAGTATGCAAGTTGTCATATTATATTCGATTGGTCAGGGAATATTCATTTTAAACAGGAAATATTCCTACGACGACACAATCGTTGGTGGACCCCACAACGGAATTATTGTCGGATTGAGAAAACGACAAAAATATTTTATTGAAAATAACGGCGAAGTTTTACCGTTGATACTGTTGAACTAACTCGGTAGTAAAAGTATAGTAATACGATAGTAGTAATACAGTATTGATTATTGATATTTATGTGAGAAGTCACTCGCTTTTGTTCAATTATTGCTACAATAGTTCACGATTGTATCTCACATTATTTGATTCAATTATTATTGATTTAGAAGTTTTGTTTTATTCGTATTATTAACGTAATAAAATAGAAACATCTTTTTATATAAAACAAAATACTTTATTAAAGTTATTCTATAAATAGAATATATTATATTCTATTATGCATAATATTTTGCATAGTAAAATCTTTTTATATAAAATGTAATACTTTATTAAAGTTATTCTATAAATAGAATATATTATATTTTATTATGCATAGTGTTTTGCATAAGTGCCTGTGATAGAACAGATAGTAAAAATCTTTTTATATAAAATAGAATATATTATATTTTATTTAAAAGATTTTGCTTTAAATATGGACCGTCAGATTAAAGTAAATCAATTTGGACCATTCATGGATTAGTTACTATGCATTCCATTTTCCTATAAATAGAAGCTCATTCCTTCATTATTTTCTTACGAATTCATTGAACTCTAGAGAGAGAAACTAT
This sequence comes from Panax ginseng, assembly GCA_020205605.1. Taxonomy (NCBI): domain Eukaryota; kingdom Viridiplantae; phylum Streptophyta; class Magnoliopsida; order Apiales; family Araliaceae; genus Panax; species Panax ginseng. The sequence continues at coordinate 62,828,893 of CM035142.1, read as the reverse complement.
AGAGAGAGACTATAGAGAGATAGAAGAAAAGTTTTCTGCTACTTCACTACTCTTATATTAAGTATTATTTTACGGTAAGGGATATTATTCTTTTGTATTCAAGAAGAGAACTTCTGTTATTCCATTTCTTTATTGTTCTGTTGGAATAACCTGTATATGCGGGCTACCCTATACTTGGTGACATTCTTCTATTATTCTGTCTTTATTATTCTGTCGGAATATCCTGTCTGTGCTATACGCCGGACCTGGTTCCATTTTTATTATTCCGTCTTTATTATTCTGTCAGAATATCATGTATGTGCTATACGCCAGACCTGGTTCCATTTTTATTATTCCGTCTTTATTAATCTGTCGGAATATCCTGTCTGTGCTATACGCTGCACCTGGTTCCATCATTTATTATTCCGCATTTATTATTCTGTTGGAACATCTTGTTGGTGTGAATTTCACCTGACCTGGTTCTGTTATTTAGTATCCTGTTGGAATAACCTGTCTATGCGAAGTACCGCATGCATGGTGATTTCTTTTGTTATTCCATTCTTTATTATACTCAGTTGGTTAAAGTTTTGACTTCTATACTCCATGAAATTAGTGGAATATCCTTGAAATTTGCGCTTCATACAGTATCTTTCCATGGAAATATTCTTCTGAGCATTCTTGAATTTTACTCTACAAAGCAGTATCATGTTGACAATTTGGACGTTATTGGTTCATGGATAAATTAATTCTTGAACTTGTTTTATTGAATTCTTATATAATTGTCATTATCCTCATGTTTATATTATGTTGAAAGTCATCCGTGGCAGTCAGTGCATAGATGGACTTGGTATGATTATGACCAGGGATTATGCGGTGTAATCATGACCGTAATGTTACAAATGATGTGAAAATTTAAAAGTCCTCATTGGCCCGTAGTGCATTGATGGACAGTTTTTGGTATGATTATGGCTTTGGATTCTTCGGCCAAGGGAGCAAAGATGAATTGTTTTATGGCATGATCGGGACCGATTGATGAAAACACGATTATCTTTGGCCCGTAGTGTATGGATAATTCGTGGTCGTGATACTAAAGAATATCCTTGGCCTCAGTAGTGTGTGGATGATTTAATGATGTGGATTATTTATTAAGTCGAGTCTCAAACGATAAAAGTGATGAAAAACTTTTTAAATCATAAAAGATAGTAGATTTCATTCTCTATTTGACTCTTTTAATGGATTGCTTTTTTCAGCTGCAGTTAAACTTGATATTTATTATATTTTATCAGTTTAACATTGTTGAAGGCTAACGATAAATTATTCTGCATTATCTTAGTCATAATATTTCATCGGGCTAGTTGAGCTCACCCTTTCTATCACCGTTTCTTCGTGAAATGAGAATGTAGCTGGGACTAGTCGGGGAACAGAGTGATGGTCCTAGATGGTGCATTAGTAGTCCTCACTATTCTCGTGAAATAGTGTGATAATAATTGTAATGAGGACTCCTTTTGAGTTTGTATAATCTCTAGTAGACAATATTTGTATTCAAACTCACGGTTTATGTTTTGTCGTATTGTACACTGCACGGCGGTTGTATTATTAAGTTGTATTTGAATTACGTATCATGTATCTAGCGACCCAAGATGGGTGATGTATACCTAATTTTGGGGGCGCCACGGTTGGTATCAAAGCTTAGGGTTATGATCCCCGGCCGAGATGTGAGACAAGAACTAGGAGGGAGAGACGGGAATTCCTTTCGCTAGTATGACCTACCTAAGTTTATTTGGTATTTAATTTGTCGGTCAAAGTATAGGGATAATATGTGATATGTTAATTAACCATTGTTTTGTTGCAATGTTTGAAAATGGCATCCGAGAATGTTGAGATTATCAATGGAGCATAGGAGACCGTTGAGTCTCCACAGATCAATAATCAGGATAATGTACAACTAGAGGACAATACTTCTCATGAAAACAATAACACCGATGAAATGGTGAATGATGGGATGGTCAGAGGCTTTATGCAATTCATGCAACAACAGGCGAAGGCAGCTCCTGTCCAAAATGCAGGTAGAAATACTGATAACTCTCGGACGGTCAACGCTAAGCAGTTTAAGGAGCAATTCATTCAACAACGGGCGAAGGCAGCTCCTGTCCATAATGCAGGTGGAAACAATGGTAACCCACGGTTGGTCACCGCTAAGAAGTTCAAGGAGCTGGGAGCACCGAATTTTTTGGGAAAGTCAGAACCACTTAAGGTGGAGACATGGATAAAGTAGATTACCAAGATATTTGATGTCTTGGAATGCTCAGAGGAGCAAAAGGTTCCATTCGCCACCTTTATGTTGCATGAAGAAGGAGATCATTGGTGGGAATCTGTAAAACATACCCAGCCTGACGCACTCAAGATGTCTTGGGAGAAGTTCCAAGAATTATTTAACAAGTAGTTTCCTGAAAGTATTCATCACATGAAGGAGGTAGAATTCATCAAGCTAGAGCAAAATAATATGACCATGTCGCAGTACGAGGCTAAGTTTGCGGAGTTATCCCAGTTTGCATCCCATTTGGTCGATAATGAGGAGCGAATGACGCGAATGTTTTTGCGAGGTTTGAAACCCGATATACGTCAATACCTTATTTCTCACAAACTTAGGGCTCAGTTATTGGAGCGCGATAATGAGTCAGCACAACAAAAAGGCAACGACCAACAACACGATAATAATCATACCGGTGGTAACGGTCATCGGAACAATGATAACCATCATGGGGAATATTATCATGCCAAGAATGGTAACCATTTCGGTGGTAATTATGGCCAAGATAATAAGAATGGACATTTTAAGAAGAGAAGGTTCAACAATGACGTGAAGACATCGACACCAGCACCCATTTCAAAGGAAGAAGAACGCCCATCGGTCGTATGTTTCAAATGCGGACAAGAGGGACACATCCATCCAAACTGTACGCAACAATCCAAAGCGTGTTTTAATTGCGAAAGAGAAGGTCACCTAGCTCGATTTTATCGTATGGTGAAGTTAAGTCCAACTGGGATAGTGATGCCAAAGGATGTCCCAGACAAGCCAAAGCCGGTAGTTTAAGAGAGAGCGTTTTTTTTTCTCGTGACGAGGAACCTGAATAAAATTATCACGGGTTAATCATAAGCTCTTACGAAGTCTATACCGTGTTAGATACCGGTTCTACTCACTCTTTTATTTCACCTAGTTGTGTTCAATGTTTGTACTTAACTCCGGAGAAGTTAAACTTTGATTTATCTATTGAAACTCCATTGGGATAAACCTTCGTTACATCCACTATTTATAAATCTTGTTTAATTCAAATTGTCACTTTCACGTTACCTGTCAATCTTATCTCTTTGAAAATACTTGCCTTTGATGCGATTTTAGGAATCGATTGGTTAACTACTCATCATGCTTTTCGTAAGGTTGTTAGTTTTCATATTCCTAACCAACTTGTTATGCGAATTCAAGCAACCAAACCACTAATGTCAATCATTGTCATATCAAGCCATAAGTAAAGAGCCCCGATCCTTTCATTGTTGACTTCCTTGTGTGGAATGCATCGAAGCCAAACTTTCCGTAGGGTACGTTATGAATAACGGTGACAAGTTAATAGGTATCAATGTGACGTGTTATCCAAGTCTTGGACGAGAGTCACAGTTTTGAATGATATTTCTGTTATTAATAAATTTCCTGACGTATTTTTTAAGTCTTCTTAGCCTACCCCTAGAGCGTGAAATCGAATTTTGTATTGACCCCAGTACAAAACCCATTTCTAAAACCGTTAAATATTTCTTCAACTAAAATGAACGTAAAATGCGCCAAAGACGTTGTCTCGAGCTGTTGAAGATTACGATCGTACCATTCAATACCATCGTGGGAAAATGAACGTGGTAGCTGACGCGTTGAGTAGAAGATCGAATGCGTTTATGAATTCGATGTTATTAACATATAAGGCCCATTTTGTACGACTTACAAATGATGGAGATAGAGTTAAAGACTCTAGGAACCCACGTGAAGATAACGAATATACGAGTAAAATCGACTTTAATCGATAAAGTTAAAGGCGCTTAAGCTACATACCCGAATCTGATGAATGTTAAGAAGAAGGTTCAAGAGGGTGTTATTCTAGAAGCAAGAGTTACTGAAGAGAGGAAATCTCAACCCTCGATTTAATTGGCCCATTTGAAATCCTCGATTGTGTAGGAACTGTGGCTTATAGACTCGTTTTACTGCCAAGTATGTCGCGTGCTCATAACGTTTTTAACGTATCAATGTTACGTAAATATGTGGATGACCCGAACCACATTATTAATTTAGAATCAGACGAGATAGCGGATGATTTAACGTATGAGGAGATACATGTTAAAATCTTGGATAAGAAGGATCATAATCAACACTCAAAGGTTATACCTCAAGAGTTAGAATCTGAAATGAAGTCAAGGTATCCTCACATTTCTTAGATACTGTACGCACGTAAATTTCAAGGTCAAAATTCCATAAGGAGGGGAGATTGTGAAACCCCAGATTTTATGAATAAAGAATTAATTTTCTCGAAATAATTTTTTTTATATTATGGTGTGAATTTGAGATAATGTTATAGTTGTGGGTAATATTTATAAATTTTGCAAAGTATGCAAGTTGTCATATTATATTCGATTGGTCAGGGAATATTCATTTTAAACAGGAAATATTCGTACGACGACACAATCGTTGGTGGACCCCACAACGGAATTATTGTCGGATTGAGAAAACGACAAAAATATTTTATTGAAAATAACGGCGGAAGTTTTACCGTTGATACTGTTGAACTACTCGGTAGTAAAAGTATAGTAATACGCATAGTAGCACACGGTATTGATTATTGATATTTATGTGAGAAGTCACTCAGTTTTGTTCAATTATTGCTACAATAGTTGCTGCATTGTATCTCACATTATTTGATTCAATTATTATTGATTTAGAAGTTTTGTTTTATTCGTATTATTAACGTAATAAAATAGAAACATCTTTTTATATAAAACAAAATACTTTATTAAAGTTATTCTATAAATAGAATATATTATATTCTATTATGCATAATATTTTGCATAGTAAAATCTTTTTATATAAAACAGAATACTTTATTAAAGTTATTCTATAAATAGAATATATTATATTTTATTATGCATAGTGTTTGCATAGTGCTCGTGATAGTGTTTAGATAGTAAAAATCTTTTTATATAAAATAGAATATATTATATTTTATTTAAAAGATTTTGCTTTAAATATGGACCGCCGATTAAAGTAAATCAATTTGGACCATTCATGGATTAGTTATTATGCATTCCATTTTCCTATAAATAGAAGCTCATTCCTTCATTATTTTCTTATTTAATTCATTGAACTCTAGAGAGAAACTATAGAGAGACTATATAGAGATAGAAGAAAAGTTTTCTCGCTACTTCACTACTCTTATATTAAGTATTATTTTACGGTAGGGGATATTATTCTTTTGTATTCAAGAAGAGAACTTTCGTTATTCCATTTCTTTATTGTTCATTGGAATAACTTTTGTATCTGAGCTACCCTATACTTGGTGACATTCTTCTATTATTCATCTTTATTATTACATTTAATATCCTCGTCTCGTGCTATACACTGGGACTGGTTCCATTTTTTATTATTCCGTCTTTATTATTCGTTAGAATATCATGTATGTGCTATACGCTGTAACACTGGTTCCATTTTTTATTATTCCGTCTTTATTAACTGCGGAATATCACGTCTCATGCTATATACCGCACTGGTTCCATCATTTATTATTCCGCATTTATTATTCGTTGGAACATCTTGTTGGTGTGAATTTCACGACACCGGTTCGTTATTTAGTATCCTGTTGAATAACTCGCTCATGCTGGCACCGCATGCATGGTGATTTCTTTTGTTATTCCATTCTTTATTATACTCGGTTGGTTAAAGTTTTGACTTCTATACTCCATGAAATTAGTGGAATATCCTTGAAATTTGCGCTTCATACAGTATCTTTCCATGGAAATATTCTTCTGAGCATTCTTGAATTTTACTCTACAAAGCAGTATCATGTTGACAATTTGGACGTTATTGGTTCATGGATAAATTAATTCTTGAACTTATTTTTATTGAATTCTTATATCATTGTTATCATCATCATGTTTATATTATGTTGAAAGTCATATGTGGCCTGTAGTGCATAGATGGACTTGGTATGATTATGACCAGGGATTATGCGGTGTAATCATGACCGTAATGTTATAAATGATGTGAAAATTTAAAAGTCCTCATTGGCCCGTAGTGCATTGATGGACAGTTTTTGGTATGATTATGGCTATGGATTTTCTTCGGCCAAGGGAGCAAAGATGAATTGTTTTATGGCATGATCAGGACCGTTGATGAAAACACGATTATCTTTGGCCCGTAGTGCATGGATAATTCATGGTCGTGATACTAAAGAATATCCTTGGCCAGAAAAGGTGGATGATTTAATGATGTGGATTATTTATTGAGCTGAGTCTCAGCGATAAAAGTGATAAAAAACTTTTTAAATCATAAAAGATAGTAGATTTCATTCTCTACTTGACTCTTTTAATAGATTGTTTGTTCAGCTGCAGTTAAACTTGATATTTATTATATTTTATCAGTTTAACATTGTTGAAGGCTAACGATAAATTATTCTCGCATTATCTTAGTCATAATATTTCTTCTTTGGGCTAGTTGAGCTCACCCTTTCTATCACCGTTTCTCTTCAGAAATGAGAACGAATGGGACTAGTCGGGAATGAAGAGTGATGGTCTTAGATGGTGCATTAGTAGTCCTCACTATTTCGTGAAATAGTGTGATAATAATTGTAATGAGGACTCCTTTTGAGTTTGTATAATCTCTAGTAGACAATATTTGTATTCAAACTCACGGTTTATGTTTTGTCGTATTGTACCTAGCGCTTGTATTTGAATTCTGTACCATGTATCTGGCCACCCAAGATGGGTGATGTATACCTAATTTTGGGGGCGTCACATTTATGATTGAAAAATCATAATAAATGATAATAATTATCTAAAAATTATTGCGAGTCCTTGAAAAATATTTTGACTGATAATAAATTATCTAAGATAATTTTGTTGCCTTTAGACAGAGTCTTATGGATAATAGACTCATGAATTCTCCGACTAGGCCGTCGGGATGTCAGAATTGTGTCAGATTCAACTCAGACTGCAATAGTTTGACTTGATACTAGGTCTTATGTGCTGTATAAACTGATAACATTATGTGATAATGTGTTTAGATTATTTTGTAATTATATATAATAATATTATATTGTGATGATATTATTCTAATATTTGGAGATCGGTATTATCTATATTAGGTCTTCAAACAAATCTATATATGTTTCATAACGGTAATCAACGGTGCATGCAAGTTTTCCTTAACTCAACCTCGGGTTATGCTTATGGTTAATCATTGATGATTACCATGTCTATGAATTGTTGAATCGCACTCTGTGCATATTGCATGTATTCATCAGGTATGAAAGGCTGATCACCTTCATTACCATTCGGTCTAGATATAATTGTTCATGTCAAATGTTCGTTTAACAATGAAAATTTGTTCATGCTAGTTCACAATTATATTGTAGAACTTTAGCTAGCTTATTGTTCAATTCATTCTATCATGATATATCCTTAATTTATTAAACTTTTACTTGCTTGGCAAACTTGTTGCTCACCCTTTCTATATCATGATAAAAATTGCAGATTAGAATGAATACGTCGGATACGAGGAAAGGTCAAAGACAAGTTCAGCATGGAAATTATGTGCAGCTAAATTTGTAACAGTAATGTATAATAATAACATTATATGTTTGAAAGGATATTGATTCAGGTATAAAGTTAAGGTTATCGACCTTGGGGATAATGTATAAAGTTTAATGTATAAACAATTTATGTTTATATCTTCCGCAATAGTTATAGAATTTGATTGTACCAGATCCGTGGTGATTTGGGACCCAGATCTGGGGACTTCACAGTTGGTGACAAAGTTGTAGGTTATAAACCTTAGGCAAGGTTACGTGAGACTAATAACCGAAATGATAAGGATAAGCACTAACTCAAATAGAGTTAGTTGGTCGGTAAGATTCAAAGATGAATCTCGGCGAGTTATAAAGATTCAGAGTTCCCTAACTCTGATAATAAAGGTGAATAGTAGTGATAAATGGATAGAGTCTAAAAGACTAAAAGTACATGGATAGAAGTTCGTAAAACAAAACTATCATAGTATAGAAATGAATCGTAATATATACGATGAGATCACCCCGTGATCTAATAAGGTGATAGTAGGGAGAAGAATCAATCAAATGATTAAAAAGTTTACAGCAAGATTATTGTGTGACAGTTGTAATATGAATTTGTACGAGGCAAATTCAGGAAAGGATTATGAATATGCATTAAATTAAATTCGTATTGAGAGGGGAGTTAAGATTAGGTGGGGATTTCAATTGAGGACTCATGTCAGCAGCTGAGTTGTATGATTCCTTGTTATGGGAGGGGAATTGTACTTGGTGTAAAAACAACTTAGTTTCTGGTACTGATAATCATTCAAATGTTTGTGTCGCGTTATTTGTTATATACCAGTTGAGAAGGTGATTCTTTTCTCAGGTGTATAACAGATAGGTAGGGTATAGTTAGAGAATATAAGGTTATGTTCGAGTTATTAAAAATCATACTTATGGTAAGTTTGTGACTCATAATTATATGAAATGTTTTTGAACCCTTCAGTGAATGGACGCCAAAGGTCTGTCTAGGACCAGTTCTTAAACTCATATGATTGTAGAAAGTTCCTGAAATCATAAGTGTGGTAAGTTTGACAAACTAGGTAGAACTACATATGAATGGAATATTGAGGATAATAGGAATAGATAATAATATTAGGCAATGAATTATTAGTGGAGACATAGGTTTCCCAAATCTGTTAGCTATGCTAGACTTCGAAATTTTTGACATCAAGCCAAATACGCACTATGTGCCTTTTGGAAATGATTTTTTATGCTCAACTTCTGGTGACCATTGTGTATGTGTGGACTTCGGGCCACCGACACATCGTTACTTGTTGAGATGATAAAACTGAATTACAACGGTTTTTGAACGGTTTAAATTATAGTCTATGCTACTTGTTTCGGCTAGAAGATAATGATTTAAAATAGCAAAATATATTTTTATTTATCACTTATGTATCATGTAACCTGGTGCAAAGATGATAAAAAGTTGATGGTGTTGTAAATACATGAATACTTAGTGTTGAATTTGATCTAAAAATCGTTGTTCCACTATTGTATGATGTGTTATGACAAAGTCACTCGATGACGGCATTCTCAAACGGGCAGTTAATACAGTACGACATCATGACATCATGACATCATTTTCAAACTATTTTTAAAATTATAATTTGCCAACGGGGTTTGGCTATACATAAATATTTCGATTGAAATTGATTTTTGATATGAGTCTATGCTATTTGATTCGGCTAGACCAACGTTTATAAAATTTTAAGCGTTCTTTAAAAATTTTCTCGAACCAAATTGTTTTGGTGAGGAATCCGATAAGACTAAGGTATAATTTTTGTGCCTATGGCAGTGATGAGAAACAAATCCAACCAGCCGTACATGGCTAATACATGGCATACCGGGCAAATCACGCTCTGTGTATGTAAGATATTATGGTTTGCGGATGAATTTCCATAAAACCTTTTCAAAAATGAAAGTTCATGGTCTATATGACTCCTCAGCACGATTTCAAAATTTTAAATCTTGTGAGTAATGTTGTGGGTAGCATGTGGTGATGAGTATGAAAGGTATAAGGTGGAAGGTAAATTTTGGTGACGAAATTTTTAGAAAAAGGGGTGAATGTGACAACCCGAGAATTTTGAAAATTTATCTAAATCTTAAAAGATTGAATTAAGGTTAAATAATAAACCTAGACAGAAAATAAGTGTATGGATTTAATATTTTTGGGAAGGAATTTTATGAATTTAAAATTTTTGTGGTGAATTATTCAGGATCAAGTGTATAAGTGTATATGTTCTGTATATATGATCATATATGTTTACCGTTTGTGGTTCAGAGTCAAGGGTTGATCATCAGATAAATTTTATCAGTGACAAACTCTAAAAATATATTAAGAACAATGACGTTCAGTTTGAAAACCCTAGCAATTGATAAGAAACCCTAGTATCGGCTTTGGAAACCCTAATTTCAGTTCCAGGAATACGAAACCCTAATTAAAAATATGAAAACCCTAATTTGGGATCTAAAAGGCTCAAGTGTTTATGATTATAATTCTAATTAGGGAAAACCTAACATATTAGTTAGAAAACCCTAATTGCTAAATTCAAAACTCTAATTGCACAATTAGAGAAAACCTAATTGTTAATTTAATAGATATAATTTTAATTAGGAAACATTAATCCTAATTAGCAAGCCCTAATATGATTAGGAAATTTTAATATAATTTGGAAATCCTAATTATAATTTAGAAATCTTAATTTTTCTATTTTAAAATTTAATTAGAAAATCCTAGAAAAATATTGTTTTAAAAGGGTTAAACCCTAAGGGTTGGATCAAAAGACCAATACACCATTAAATTTACAAGCTAAAGGTCTAAAATGCCCTTTTGCAATTCTTTATTAAGTTGGAGTATATATCTAGCCAAAATATTGGTAAGTTGCCTACTAAAGTTTCCCATGTGCTTAAAAATCTCAGTAATCTAAGCCAACTTATTATATTAGATACATTGAATCAAATTATATAAATCAACCAGAGGGAAAAGTGAAAAGAATGTCCCATTTATTCACCAACACTCAACTAAGCCTCTCTCTCTCTCTCTCTCTCTAGACCCACAAAAATAATAAGTGGATTAGTCCTTAGTATGAGCCATAGCATCCCAAGATCAGATCATGATGATCAGATTCAAGATCATAGCTAGAAAGAGGTATAAACCCTAAATTTTCAAAACACTCAAAGATTTATGTTAATGTTATGATTTGTTGTTTAAATTTGTGTTAGAGGGTGTTATTTAGTGATCTGAGTTGCTACATCACAGATCCATAACATCTAGATGCACGAAAATGAGTTTTTATAAGCTGATCATAAACCCTAAAAATGTTGTCTGACAAGCAAATGTCAGGGCTCATAGATCTCTCTGTGTTAAGTGTTATGTGTGTTTAAGGTTATAGACTTGTAGTCTTTTATGTGGACTATGATCTGGATTTGGAAACAGGGTCTGATCATGTATAGATTGAAAGATATAAGCGGCAAAGTGCATTGGCCGAGCACGAAAACTGGATTTCTGGGCAACCCAGAAACCCAAGAAGCCTCTGACAACGTTTTGCAGTCTATAGATCTTGCTACTGTTAAGTGTTTAGGCCATGTTGTTGTTTGAGACTTGTAGTCTGACATGAAGACTACACACACAAGTCATTATAATACCCAGAACATGTATAGAATCAAAGTTATGCAAGGTCAAAGTAGGTTGACCAATCTACTTGAAGAACAAATCTGGAAAACCCAGATCCTTCAAGAGCCATTTTTTTTTACAAGGTTTGACCAACCTTGATCTGTCATGTGTGATGTTGTTATGTTGATCTGATGTTATAGAATGGTACCCTGACATGTATGCTACAAGATTGAACTTTTATATCACACAAAGTAAGCACAAAAAGCATAGATTTAAGGGCTCATAATAGGCACCATGAACTGTTCTTCATTTCTGAAAAACCCAAAAATGAAGAACATCTTTGACAAGATTTTATGAGGCTTAGATCTCTCTGTTATTATGTTTTTAGCTATAAAATTGATTGGTAATGGTAGTATTACACTTATACTACATAACTACCACTTTAGACAACCCCAAAAACACTAAGAACATATATTAATTGCTGGTCAAACATGGTACCCTGCACACTGTCTATGAAGTTCTAGGTTTGACTCAAGAACACCTATGGCGACGGCTTTGTCGCCTAAAGCCACTTTTAGTGATAATTTAATTAGAAAATGAATTATTTCATTTAATAAATAGAGAAAAATAGTTTTTAATTATTAAAAATTCATAATAAATTCCTAGAAATTATTTTAAAGCCTAAAATGGGTTTTTAATAATTTTGAATATATTTCTTTAATATTTAATATTTTTGCAATATTAATGGTATTTAATTTATTTAATTATAATATTAAATAAATTACTTAAAAATGATTTTAATACTTGAAAAATCAATTAAAATTATATTATGGTATAAGAAAATATTTTAAGTTATTTTTAATGACTTTTAATAGTTTGTGATGAATTTCATTAATAAATTAATATTATTAATAATTATTTATTTAATAAATGTATTAAATAAATTATGGGAAAATAGAATTAATGATTTAAAAATCATATAAAAATGATTTAAAGGTTATAAAATATTTTAAGTTATAAAATATAACTTTTGATATTTTGTCATGAAAAATAAATGATAATATTTTAATATTCATGACCATTATTAAATAATGGCTTTAATTACTTTAAAATCCTTTAAAGGCAATAATAAGGTATTAAAAATACTTTAAGATATTATAAATTATTTATAATAATATATTTATATATATTTCATTAATATTTAATATTAAATAAATATTAATGATAATGGAATTAAGTGGTATTTAAATCATATAAATATGATATTTATGATTGAAAAATCATACTAAATGATAATAATTATCTGAAAATTATTGCGAGTCTTTGAAAAATATTTTTGACTGATAATAAATTATCTAGGATAATTGTGTTGCGTTTAGACAGAGTCTTATGGATAATAGACTCATGAATTCTCCAACTAGGCCGTCGGGATGTCAGAATTGTGTCGGATTCAACTCAGACTTTAATGGTTTGACTTGATACTAGGTCTTATGTGCGGTATAAACTGATAGGATTATGTGATAATGTGTTTAGGTTATTTTATAATTATATATAATAATATTATATTATGATGATATTATTCTAATATTTGAAGATTGGTATTATCTATATTAGGTCTTCAGACAAAGCTATATATGTTTCGTAATGATAATCAACAGTGCAGGCGAGTTTTCCTTAACTCGGCCTCGAGTTGTTTATTCGAATATGCTTATGGTTAATCAATGATGATTACCATGTCTATGAATTGTTGAATCGCACTCTATGCATATTGCATGTATTCATCATGTATGAAAAGCTGATCACCTTCATTGTCCAGATATAATTGTTCATGTTAAATGTTCGTTTAGCTATGAAAATTTGATCATGCTAGTTCACAATTATATTGTAGAACTTTAGCCAGCTTATTGTTTAATTCTTTCTATCATGATATATCCTTAATTTATTAAACTTTTACTTGTTGGGCAAACTTGTTGCTCACCCTTGCTATATCATGATAAACATTGCAGATTAGAACGAATACGTCAGATACAAAGAAAGGTCAAAGACAAGTTCAGCTTGGAAATTATATGTGCATCTAAATTTGTAACAGTAATGTATAATAATAACAATTTTAATGTATAATGATCTAGGTATTAAGTTAAGGTTATAGACCTTGGGGATAATGTGTAAAGTTTAATGTATAAACAATTTATGTTTATATCTTCCGCAGTAGTTATAGAATTTGATTGTAACAGATCCGTGGTGATTTGGGACCTGGATCTGGGGACTTCACAGTAAATCCTTCGCTAGTGTGTCCTACCTAAGCATATTTGGTATTTAATTGGTCAGTCAGAATATAGGGATAGTATGTGGTAGGTCAATTTCTTTAATTAACCCTTGTTTTATGGAAGTATTTGAGAATGATAGCTGAAACTTTTAACAATGGAGTGAATGAGATCGTGGAGACACCTTTAATCACCAACCAGGAGAACGTGCAATAGGACGGTAATGTTCCTCCTATAAACAACACCACCGATCAAATGATGAATGATGGGATGTTTAGAAGCTTTTTACAATTCATGCAAAACCAGACAAGAAAGACTCGTGTAAAAAATAGAGGTTGAAACAATGGCAACGCTCAGCTTGTCACAGCCAAGCAGTTTAAAGAGTTAGGACCACTAGAATTTTTGGGAAAGTCGGATCCGATCAAGGCAGAAACGTGGGTTAAGCAATTTACCAAGATATTTGATGTCTTGGGATGCACGGAGGAACAGAAGGTTCCATTCGCCGCCTTTTATGTTACGTGGTGGTGAGCAGATTCTTGGTGGGAATCGTGAAGCGCACCAAACAAACCGCACTCAATATGTCTTGGGAAACATTTTAGAAACTGTTCAATGACAAGTACTTTCCCAAAAGTATTCGTCACATGAAGGAGGTAGAGTTCATCAAGCTAGAGCAAAACAATATGACTGTGTCGCAGTACGAAACTAAGTTTGTCGAGTTGTCCCGGTTTGCATCCCATTTGTTTGATAATGAGGAGAGAATGACGCGGATGTTTCTTTGAGGTTTGAAACCCGAAATACATCAATATCTCATTTCTCACAAGCTGTGTTTGTATTCAGATGTAGTGAATATGGCTCAGTTACTGGAGCGGGATTATGAGTCAGCTCAACCAAAAGATAACGATCAACAACATGATAATAATTGTACTGGTGACAACGGTCATCGAAACAATGATAACTATCGTGGAGGAATTTATCATGCCAGAAATGGTAACCACTTCAGTGGTAATCATGGCCAAGATAATAGAAGAAATGATTCAAGTGGAAATTTCAAGAAGAGAAGATTTAACGATGACGGAAAGACATCAGCAGCAACACCAGCACCAACAACAAATTCTAGGGGAGGAGAAAGACCGCCTGTTTGATGTTACAGATGCAGAGAGGAGGGACACATAAGTCCAAACTGTTCACAACCTTCCAAGGTATGTTTTAGTTGTGGAAAAGACGATTACATAGCTCGATTTTGTCCTATAGCGAAATCATGTCTAGATGGGACGGTGGCACCAAAGGCGGATACGGACAAAACAAAGTCGGTAGTTTAAGGGAGATCATTTTTTGTGACGAGGAACTGAACGAAGTTATCACGGGTAAGCTAATTATAAATTCTTGCGAAGTCTATACCTTATTAGATACCGGTTCTACCCATTCTTTTATCTCTTTTGCTTGTGCTCAACGTTTAAACTTGACCCCTGAAAAATTAGACTTCGACTTATCTGTTGAAACTCCGTTAGGAGAAACTTTCATTACATCCATTGTTTATAAATCTTGCTTGATTCAAGTTGGGACCATCACATTACATGTCGATCTTATTTCTTTGAAAATACTTGCATTTGATGTGATTTTAGGGATTGATTGGTTAACCACTCATTATGCCAAAATTGATTGTTTTCGTAAGGTTGTTAGTTTTCATATTCCTAACCAACCTGTTATGCGAATTCAAGCAACCAAACCACTAAAGCTAATCACTGTCATATCAAGTCATAAAGCCATACGTTTATTGAAAAATAGATGCCAAGATTTCTTAGCCCATGTCATGGACTTGAACAAAAATACATCAGATTTGAATAATATTTATGTTATTAGTGAATTTCCTGACGTATTTCCTGAAGAACTTCCTGGCCTACCCCCAGAGCGTGATCAAATTTTTATATCGACTTTGAACCTGGTACAAAACCTATTTCTAAACCCCATATCGAATGGCTCCTATTTCATTAATAAACTAATATTAATTATCATAAAGTTATTTATTAAATGCATTAAATTAATTAATTAAAAATAATTTTATTATATTAAAAATCATTTTTAATGATAATAAGTTATTTAAAAATATTTTAAGTTATAAAATATAACTTTTAATATTTTAAAGTAAATTTCATTAATTATTTAATATTAATGATATTATATTTATTTAACAATAAAATTAAATTAATTAATTAAAAATGATTTTAATATTATAAAAATCATTTTAAATGAAAATAAATAGTTTAAAAATATTTTAAGTTATAAAATATAACTTTTAATATTTAAAGATAAATTTAATTAATTAATTATTATTAATGATGTTAAAGTTATTTAATAATTATATTAAATAATTTAGTTTGAAAATGATTTTAATATTATAAAAATCATTTTAAATAAAAATAAAGTGTTTAAAGATATTTTAAGTTATAAAATATAACTTTTAATATTTAAAGGATAATTTCATTAATAATTTAATATTAATGATTATTAATTTAGTATTAATGATATTAAATTTATTTAATAATTATATTAAATAAATAGTTTTAAAATAGTTTTATTAATTTAAAAATCATTTAAAAAGGATATAAATGAATTAAAAATATTTTAAGTTGTAATTAATGACTTTTAATATTATGATAATAAAATATTAATAATTTAATATTAATGGTAATTATTTAAAATGATTTTAAATATTTGAAAAATTATTTAAGGGTAATATTAATACTTTAAAAGTATTTAAGTTATTATAAATAACTTTAACATTTTGGCAATGGTTTCATTAATAGTTTAATATTAATTAAATATTAATGATAATAGAATTATTTAATATTTAAATCATTTAATAATGATTCCGGTGTTTGAAAATTCATGATAAATTATAATAAATGTTTAAAAATTATTATAAGTCATTTAAAAATAATATGACTGATACCAAGTTACATGATATAGTCTTAGACTCGATAATTACCTGATAAAGTCGTCGGTACACCGACATGTTTCAGAAATTGATCTGGACTTAGATAATTTGATTAGATATGTGTTTATTTGTGATTCAATGGTTGTTAAACATGGGTGACAATGTGATTAAGTTATGTGATGACTGCAATAAGCAGTATTATGTGTTGAGATATGTTATTCTAATCAGTAAAATGATCTTATTACTAATTGGTGATTACATAAAAGATAAAACTAAGTTGCAAATTATAAGCAGCGCATCAGGCAAGTATCCTACCTTTGCATTTTCTTTATGCAATGGACATGAGTAAGAATGTTTCTAAATTATATTATTATTGTACAGATTATTAACCCTATATTATATACGCTCATTGATTATCAACATGTTAGTATATGGTAAATTCAGATATATATATATTATGTTCATTAATTTCTATAAATGGTTATACAAGTGTCCCCACTTGGATAATTATTGTATTTAATCAAATGTTGATACACCTTTGTTAATTACCTGTATATATATATATATATATATATATATATATATATATGTTGAATTATAGTTTATTGTTGAACCAGAAAAAACCTTACTATTATCCAGCTGAATTGCTTTGGTTTTGAACCCAGACAAGTATGAACATCCCTTACACGGGAAAACTTTTTATGCACCCAAGTGGACAGAGTGAACAATACCCTCGTTCTTGCATGTAGTGTTGATCAATACAGGGCATAACGGGCTGATCACCCCCCATGGCCGTAAGTTATGATGGTTTGCAGATGAATTTCTGTTTAACCTTTTCCAAAATAGAAAACACTATTCATAGTATGTCACTTTAACCCTATTTATAGTCAATACATAGTTTCAAAAATTTGATAGAGAGTTGTTATGTTATTATTATCAGATAAGATTACTTCACAACTATTGACTTGTTGTAGAAGGGTAGTACAAAAAAAACATTTAAATTCTTTCAGCTTATATATATAATTATTATTACTTTCTGGGCACTCAAATGCTCATCCTTGCTTAATTTAAATGTTTTCAGCTAAGTGTGAACAACCAGAGAGCTCTGCTAAGAACAAGGGAAAGGGAAAGGTTGCTGAATAAACGCAATGCTATTTTATGTAATAGATAACTTTATTAAGACAAGTATGATATATATATATATATATATATATATATATTATCTATCATGGGTTGTAATGAATGTTTAAAGGTTACGTACTTGGGATTCAGACTATGATGATATGTAAATTAAGTTGATCTTTATATTATTGTTATTATTATTAGTATTATACAGCTCATAGAAATGGTATCGAGAAGCACCGAGTTCGGGTTTCAAGTACCCGGATTTGGGGGCTTTACATCAGGAGGGTCATAGAATGTCTCAGCATCAGATCAACTGTCACCCGATCTATGGGAGATAAACTGCCATACCAAGATCTCAGAGAAGAGGCTATCAGTATGGGTGGGGTATGCTCAATCTGACTAACGGTAGATGAAGACATCTGTAGAACCGTATCATAAGGCCATCCAGAGGTCAATACTAAAATCACCTATATGAATGCGTATCCATGACATAATGCATGCATCATGATAAATAACGATGATAAATGACAATATGATGCGAAGAATAGATAGCATTATATATACAGTCCTAAATACATCATAATAAAAGATTAAATACATCATCTTTGCATATAAATAAAAATAAAAAGTATAGGGAAATGGGGCACAGTCGCCCAATATCTAATAGAGGCCTATCAAAAGAGATAACGATAAATCTATCAGAAGAAATCAATGGTGTCCACATCATCCAATCGATCCATCTGCTATAACTCCTCTTAAGTCACTAAATCTCTGTCAGAAGGGATGTCAGGTCAATAGAGAGGGGGATCTGGGCCAATAAAGCTATTAGAATATGGGCCACCTGAAGGGCCAGCACCAGAGCTGGACGGATCAAAACAATCTGCCTCTGACAGATCTCTGCCCAAATGTTAGATGAAAAAATGTGCCCAGTCCAACCTTTGGGTCAAGCTGTCAATTCGAACCAAATTAGTGGGCTCTCGAACGCAGGTAATTTAGTATGTCATCATAACAGATCCAGGAACCATATCCCCCATGAACTGTGTGGCGCGGGTCTGAGCTCTAATGGTGCGAGGGAACCACTAGCGGTAGAAAAGCCTCCTGAGTAAAAGGGCCCTCTGATAAAGTGAAGCCATTTAAACTCATCAGGGGAATCTTGGTGATTAGTTGAGATAAAGGCCAACGTCGCCTAGCAGGAGGAAAGAACGGAATGTGAATCTCCCTTGTGGTGCTCCTGATAGTACGCTCTTCTAAATAGAGCTCCCAGCCTCCAGTAGTCAAGAAATGAATTCGATGAGTGGATAATATATACTCTACTACAATCGGAAAGCCACCATCAAAGCCTACTGTCAAATGGTCCTCAGAATACAGAACCTATGTGATGACATCGGCTGTTAACAACTCCAACTTCAACCGAGAATGGGTAAACCTCTCTGCTACGGGAACCTCTGCAATAGTGGAGTGATGTCATAGTCGTCCCCGTGGATAGGTGTAAGACCCAAACTTTTTAATAAAGATGATTTTTCTATAAATTTCATTTTTAAATATTATGGAGTAAATTTGATATAATGTTATAGTTGTGGGTAATATTTATAAATTTTGCAAAGTACGCAAGTTGTTATATAATATTCGAATTGTCGAAGAATATTCGTTTTAACAGGAATATTAAATGCATTTATTTACATAATTATTAAGTGGACCCCACAACGGAATTATTGTTGGATTGAGAAAACGATAAAAATATTTTTTATGAAAATAACGGCGGAAGTTTTACCGTTATTACTGTTGAACTACTCGGTAGTAAAAGTACAGTAATACGCGTGGTTGCATAGTAGCACACGGTATTGATTATTGATGCTTACGTAAAAAGTTATCTCAGTTTTGTTTCATTATTTATAGATATATATATAGATATATATGATTGATATTTATATATATTATATATATGTAAAGTTGACATGTGGGGGAGAGATGTTGGGTGGGGGAAGAAAGTCTAGCCATGGGTGGTGTGAAAAGAGTACAATTATTATTATTATAATTATATATATAGGTTTATAACATGTGTAGATTATATATATAGATATGTTTTATAATTTTTGCTTTATTCTTATTGGTTAGAGGATTGACTATTGCTAGCTTTAGTTGGCAGATTGTGGGATGTTTTTTTCAAACCTAGATATTCATTGGCCAACTCCTTGAAAATGTGTACTGATACGTAGGAACCGTGAAGTTGTGTTGTTCATCCGTAAATAATTGTTGCGTCCGTTTATTAACAGTACCCCTTCAATTCTCCTATAAATAGAAGTTCATTCCTTCATTATTTCTTACAAATTCACTGAAACTCTAGAGAGAGAAATTATAGAGAGAAATAAGAAAAGTATTCTGCTACTTCCCTACTCTTATATTCAATTTCTTTTACGGTAAGGGGTATTATTTCTTTTGTATTCATGAAGTGAACTTCTGTTATTCCATTCTTTATTATTTTGCTGGAATAACCAGTATACGCGGACTACCCTATACTTGGTGACATTCTTCTATGGTTCCATCTTTATTATTATTCTGTTGGAATATCTTGTCTCGCATGCGTTTTCTCACGGGACACGGTTACATCTTTATTATTATTCATTTGGAATATCACGTGCATGCTTTTTTTACGTCGGACCTAGTTAAAATCTTAATTATTATTCATTTGGAATATCATATTCATGCGCTTTTACGTGGGACCGGGTTCCGTCTCTGTATTATTCTGTTGGAACATCCATCGGGCAATAATTTACTTTGATTCGTTTAAAATTACTTATTATTACGTTAGAATAACTTCGTCTATCAAGCACCGCATGCTTGGTGATTTCTTTTGTTATTCCATTCTTGATTATACTCAGTTGGTTAAAACTTTGACTTCTATACTCCATGAAATTAGTGGAATATCCTTGATATTTGCGCTTCATC